>SEMN01000133.1:0-189903 GCA_005408345.1 Macquaria australasica | reverse complement strand
GTGATGGGCTTTTTGGATGAATACATAATGTGGACCTAATGCTGGGAGAGATGGTAGAGGGGATGAGGGATGGATGGGTGATAAAAGGGATAAAGGTTAAGAGGCATGCAGTGGATGGATACATAATACTATTAGATGAAATAGAAAGGGGTGTAAGCACAGGTCGGGAGGGGGGAAGTCCACCATAAAATAACGTATGATCACAAGGATGTTTTCTCTATGAGAGATCAACTCTACAAATTTTGTTAAACAAGGACTGGATTTATCTGATATCCTTAAAATGTACTACATCTAAAACTGTGCGTTCAAAATAAATCCCCAGCAAATGTTCTATGTTTACTGATGCCATCGAGGGGAAATAAGGTAGAAAAAAAGTGTGGTTTTTTTGAGCATACACATCCTTTCAGCTTAGAGCTGTAAAAACTCTTTAACCACCTCACAACTTTATTATCAGCAGAGCAGCACAAGGCACTTATCCTGTCTCTAGTTTTGGGACAGACTTGTAACCGGTCCACAATGCGGGATGATTAAAAGAAACACCTGACATGTCTTTGGGTGGGTTTTTCTACATGAAAGGAACGCAATAATAGGGGAGGGGTATAAGGCGAAGGAGAGGTGAAGGTTGCGTGAGATGAGACATGGCAATGGGGTGATGAGGAGGAGCTGGAGATGGGAGAACGAGTAGACAGGAACTGGGAGGTGGGTGGAGGTCAGACGAAGAGATGATGAGATGAAAAAAAAAAGGGAGGTAGATGAAAGGATGCAGGGTGAAGGACAGGTTAAACCACAGGGGCGAGAGCAGATGTATGAAAGGCTGAATGGGTGGGCATGATAATGATTGGCTTACAAACATGAAATTGCTCATTTCATGCAAAAATGATTTGATGAAACAATACAGCGTGTGAGTGATATGATGTGATAGTCACGAGTAAAGGTGCAGTTTGAGAGGACACACACAAATATAAACACATAATCTTATTACTTGTGCATGGTGCAGAGGGTGTGTCCAGGGGGGTTCTGAAGTGGTCCTCCTCACACACACACAACACAGATCCGTCCTCCTCTGCGACACTGTTGGCTGGACAGGGAAAACACTCCTGCTGCCTGGAGGACATCTTGTAGGAGCCATGGGGACACGCTGGAAAAGAACACACAGAAATACAGAAATTTGATTTAATAATTCCTGCTTCCGAGGGAAATCCCATTAAAAGCCACATTTGTGCACAGGAGATGAACACATAAATCACATATTGTTATGTAAAAAAAATTTAAAACCATGACATCTTCCTACAGATAGGCTTATGAAAATATTTCAGCTCTTTAAAAAATAATTTAAAGCCATTTTATATCACTTCTTTGCACGGGAAGTTAGTATTCCACTAAGCACAGCAGCATTTTAAAGCCTAGGAAAAAAAGCTCTAATCTCCCTTTCAATTCATGAGAGGGAAAATTTAGAATGAATGGAGAAAAAAACAGAAAGCAAGTGAATCCACAGGGAAGCACAGACGAGATAAAAGATATGATTAGAGGAGAAAAGTAGGAGACTTTAGCTAAATCCATCTGACAAACACAATTCTCACATTACGTGTGATCAGTGGCCTCGGCAAATGGCATCAAAGGCTGCTACTGGATTGAACCAGCTAGGCATGCAACTGCAAAACCCCAAACTTAATTTTGTTGTTTTTTTACCACATTTCCCACTTTATACGCTTGGTTTTTTTTTTCTTTTCTTCAAATATCCCCCATCTACAGTCAGTGACACCCAACTACTGCACACAAGAGAGAGACTACGAAAAGGTGAGAATGTTGGCTAAGGGTGATAAGCACTCATGACCTTACACGGGCAGCACACAAGCATATACACCAAGAAGCTTATCAAAGCATGTGTGACAATGGGCGGCGCATAAACACACACTCACAAACCCACGCAGAATAAAACAGGTTATTTTACACTCTCCCTCTATGCAGTTTCATTTTCCACTTGCCGTGCCTTTGTAGCAGGTGATAATGGGTGTGAAATCAGGGAGCCAGCAACCGCTCGATACTCTGGTCCCCTCTCTTCTGAGACTGTATTCTAAACAGCAGGTCTACATTAACAGCTCGCGTATGCTCTCTCCCTCTTTTCCTCTCTCTCCTCTGCTCTCTTTCTATTCTCCTAATACATCTGTCTCTCAACCCTTTCCCACTTTTTATGGCTTTTTTTCTTCTTTTCTACTTTGCACTCTCTCTCTCTCTTCATTATTTAGTAATGGCTTCTTATTAGCTGTTTTCTGTGGGAGGAGCGCTTGACGTATCCACTGAACACTAAGACTACGCTGGCAAGTGTACAGAATTATGTATCATGTTTAGCAATTTCACAAAGAATGGCGGTTGGTACTATGGAACAATGAAGTTCCCCGATACAAGAAAATAATAGACGCGACACAACACAAAATCCGTCATTTTCCTCTGTGAGAATACCTCATGGAGCGATCACAGTATTGGACGTTCACCAAAAACTAAGAGAAGACTGTTTAATGAAGTCAAGACGAATGATTAAAGCAATCAAGACAATTTATTTAAGATTATGACTGGCCAACATTAGCAAGCTAGCCAACTATGTTGAATGAATTATCAGCTAATGTAAGTCAGCCACCTTATTATGTTTGTACTGTTTTAAACAAGAAACGTGTTTTTAAATAATTAATTCACAAACGTGTTAACTTGTGTTATATGGTTATGTGTGTTTTAATATATCATGGACAATAATTTCAAGCAGTACTGTAATTTACCAAGTTTAAGATATCCTGAAACTGTCTGGCTCACATCTTAGTATTGTCAACAACTTTAGTATCACCCATAAAGGCTGTGATTGGCCTTTATGGGTGATCACTGAAGAGAGCAACAGCAGACCTAATAGGACTGTGACAAAATGTGAGGTATGGGCAGAGATTTAGAGGTCTGGAACCAGGCTCAACAGTAAGTGGAGTTTTGTGGAGAAAGACGCTAGAGCATCTCTCCCACCTCTGTCACTGTGTCACACTAGAATTCAGTCAATTAGGCAGAGAGGAGACGACTGGCAAGTAGAGGTACACACAGGCAGGTGCAAAGATACACACAAAGCTGCTGTCCCAAAATGCTTTTGGCTTATGGATGTTCATCAAGGACACAAGCACAATAATGAAGGGGCCTCTGTTATCCCACCTCTTTTACTCAGCCATTTTAACAAAACACACACATACACACACACACACGCATAAAAGGCCTGCCATCACACATCGATTAGCAGGCCTCGTCAGCCTCTCCTGGCTCGGACCAGAGCGAGTGTGCATGCGAGTGTGTTTTGTGCCTGACTGCGTACATGTGTGTATGCCTGTGAGTTGCGTATCCGAGGCTGTAAGAACCTTGTAATCGACTTTCTAATATCTGTCATTACACAGAGAAAAGCCTCTCGCTTTCAGCTCACAGCACAGCCAAGCATGGGGACGTAAAAGAAACACACACACACCCTGTCAAGCGGCTCTGGAGTAGATTCTCTTTGTTCCTGACCGTGCTGCCACTATCCTTCCCTCACCACGCCAAGGACATCAAGCGTGAATAGCACCCGAATCAAGGCAAAATTATGCATAGATCTACGAGAACAGAAATGGGTTTCGCATTTTCTACCTATCGTGCTTAAAAGCAGGCTAGCCATATTCGTGGCTGGCTGCAATTCTGACTTATCTCTTCAATTCAGCGTGGATACACATTTTGCCAGCCCACCTTGGAAATGTGTGTCTAATGATAGGGGTGTATCAAGACAATATGTGTAGCTCAGATAACAAAAGGAGCTGGCTTTGCGCGCTGCCCATCATTCTCCACACCAAGGGATCATTCGAAGGCACGCCAACAGCCAATGCCAGGAAAGGTCACATCAGTCAAAATGGGCCAGCAGCCATCTGCCAATGGGAGAATGTGGAAAAATGCATCCAACAGTGAGGGGAAAAAAAGAAGATGCTTGTAAGGAAGACCACTCCAATCATTAGAAGACGTGTTTTTTTTTTTTCATCCCTTCGCCTTTTCATTGCCAAGGTATACAAGTTAAACTGGAAATGAGAGCGTCAGGGAGAGAAAGGCAGAGGGGGTGGTTAGAGAAATGGAGAGACAGAAGGAGAGATATGCCAGGACAGCTGGCAAACCAACTGATCAATTTGTCCTATGTGCCAACTGGGAGCCTCGATTAAATGCAACATGGTAGCACATGTACACACACACACACACACGTATACAGACATATTTCTTCAAGGTGTCATAATATAGATATGCAGCGACATGCCAGGTCCTTTAAGGGTGGGGGGACCAACTGCTGTGAGAGATGGTTAGGAGAGACAGAGACACCAACAGACAGACAGATGGTGTGTGAGAGACAGAAAGACGGTAGGCTACGTACTGTACAAAGAAAGGACATTAAACAAGGTGGGAGAGTGGACTCCTTCCGCTTGACAGATAGAGGCAGAAAAACAGATAAGCACACACACGCAACGCATACAGATGAGAAACGCAGAAAGAAGCAGTGGCAGTGAGTGAGACTAAGGTCATCTATAGTGGGAATATATGCAACAGTAGCATTGTTCAGCATGTATACTTGCTTAGAGGTTGTGGGATAAAATGAGAAATATGACAGCAAAGTGTGGTATCAATTTAATTATATAAATGAAAATAAAATATTCATGATCAAAATGACACTTTGCGATAAGCCAACACTTTCACCATCC
This sequence comes from Macquaria australasica, assembly GCA_005408345.1. Classification (NCBI taxonomy): domain Eukaryota; kingdom Metazoa; phylum Chordata; class Actinopteri; order Centrarchiformes; family Percichthyidae; genus Macquaria; species Macquaria australasica. The sequence continues at coordinate 185,170 of SEMN01000133.1, read as the reverse complement.
AAGGAATGACAACTAAAAAGGCCAAAGAATCCACATTTCAATGAGCTCACAAATTATTTTAATAGACTTTTGTCTTTGTGGGAGGAATCAGTTTATAGTTTGCCCTTCTCTCTGATTTTGCTTCCCTTTCTTTTCTCTAACCTTAAACATGCCCATTAATAAATCATGAAGCACTTAATACAGTAAATGTGAGCAATGAATTGTTTCTTTGCCTCCCTGATAGCACACATTAATTAATATTAATAACACTAAAAGAGGTTTGCACACACACACACAGAGCTTAACCCCCACTGTTATGCACACACATCCACTGAGGAATCAACATAAATACGCATGCAAAACTGAAAACCTAATTTTTACACATATGCACAACTAAAGCACATACTCAGTTTGAAATATCTCAGTTGTATTTGTTTTTTGCAGAGTTTTACAAGGCATGGAACAAAACAAAAAAAGAGAGAAAAAGAGGTGATGGCATAGCAGAGAGAGACGAGGAAGACAGGAAGTGATTCCAGCAGGTGGAAATCAATAATTCAGAGCACTTTAATTCAGATCAGTGCCCTCTGTGTGGCTGATGCCAATTCTGATGCTAATTCTTTCAGCTAGTAGGCAGCTTTAACATCCACAAAATGAATTCTCATTACCATCAAACAGTTTTGAAGGTCTCTTCCACACACACACACACAAACAAAAAAAAACTCTAGGTCAGACAGGTAGGCAGGTGGGAGAGAAATGACTGATGGTACGTTTTTAAGTGTTGGAGGTTGGATTAAATTGTAAAATTGTAAAATGATGAGGTTATGTGCCCAGATGAGTTCGACTGAAGTGGACCAGTTGGAACTGGACACCCGATTAAAATGTCAGTATTTACTAAATAATGGTACTTTGGCTGAAGAGAATTGGATTTGGACCACACTGGACCAGAACAAATAAAAGTTTAAAGATATTAACTCCAGCCCAAATGTAGAGTCGATTGGGAATATCCTGGAGCTTAGGGAAATGGGCTTGGAAGGCTGCCAGTGTGAATCCCCAGACTTGCAGTAGAAGTGCGAACAATGAATGGAAAATGCTCTCTTTGCCCAGAAACGGCTAGTAAAGCACCCTGACTGAGGCCCATATACTGTTTCCTCTATTGATCAAGCAAATGCCAGTGGCAAAGAGTGGCTGAATGTGTGTATTAAGTGTAATCTGTGTTTTTTTCTTATGTCTGATATTAAAGCTTTAAAAAATATTAGTATTTACAGCAACAAAATGTACAGGTTGTTAAAGCAGCAAGAGCAACAAAGAGGACCTACAGCCATGCTAGCTGCTCTGTGAGGCTTAGGCACAGAGGTGCTTTTAGCTAAATGCAAATGTCAGCATGCTAACATGCTCACAATGACAATGCTAACATGCTGATGTTTAGCAGTTATGACGTTTACCATTGTCACCATCTTGGTGACCTAGCTGGTTGGCATACTAACATTAGCTAATTAGCACTAAACACAAAGTACAGCTGAGGCTGATGGGAATGTTTAGGACAAATTTGAGTACGAGACCTGACCTGATGATTGCACCAGATGAAAAGTCTGTGATCAGAAATGTTTTTCCAATTCATCCTGAGGGAAACATGAATGTCTGTTGACAAATTTCACAGCAATATTTCCTCTTTTTTTTTTTTCGCGCTAAAAACCGAAATGTCAACCTCGTGGCGGCACTAGATGAAAAGTGAAGGGATCATCGAAGTCATTTTCCCCAAGACACAAAATACATGAATATAAAAGTCAAACTGTATGATGCTGATATTTTGTTTGAATAAGGCAACACACACGCTAAACTACGGAGCCCATGTAAAAAAAAATAAAAAAAAATCCCTGCTCTCAAATTACTAATTCATGCTCTCGAGTTAATCATTTATGCACATGGATTACTTGCCTTATACAGTATGACATCAGAATGTCCATCATAAACCAATTAAATGACGCCTAAATTGCATAGCCAGGCTTGTTGGAGACTTGAAGTAGGGCACAGTTACTGAGTGTATATTAAGGAGTTAATATTAATGTGTTTGTCATAACGTGATTCATCAGTGTCTCCTTGTCCAGCTGAAAGTCGGGTGCAAATTCAAAGCAGCATATGAGCAACAGAGCCACAGTCTGAATTAGCGGGAACCCTGCCAATCAACGTGACCCACGGGTGGCCAGCAATTTCCCACACAGAGTCCCAGGATCAGCACCTTGGCCAGTGATTATGACGCACTTTGTGCAAAATAAATGATCGTCCTGTAAAGCAGGAGGCCGCAATTGACTGCTCATCTACTCATAGTCTTTAATCTTTATCACAGCTGAACATTAGTCAACATCAGTGAAGTTTTCAGCTCATCGTAGGCTTGTGATCCAGAAGCCTGCAGGCAGATGAAGTCACATTAACCTGAGTTGGAAAATAAAAACACAATGGAGACAATTGGGTCAATATCGTCTTAAGAAAAGCACACAGCGGTCTATTTGAAATCTGCAAATTTTTCCATTTCCACATGTCTCAATTTAATTTCACTCTTTGTTAACAGTAAAAATTCTTTAATATTGTTGTGGTGGGAAAGTGCCAGGCATGTGATGCATTTAGGTCTGAATGGTAACTTTAGGTTAACTTACAGTCACAGTCCAGTCTGCTCCCTGCGAGTGCTGATGTTGATGGACAAGATGTCCGGCTGAGACGGCTGTCTCACGCCAAAAACAATATATAATTGAGAGCACCAATTACTAATTTGAGAGCATGAATTATTAAATCGAGAGCACACTTTTTTCTCTCAATGACACCTCTGGGCGCCGTACAAAGTAGTGCACTTTTTTTCAAGTCAGTATAGTTTATTGGTGGTTAAGTATCACATCTTCAACAACCAAGCTTTGGTTTTCTAGTGTTATAGAGTGACATTAAGTGACTGATGAAAAAAGCAATTTCGTGACACTTTCCAGGGTCTGCTTTTTGGAGACAACAATTTTCTCTTGCGCTACATGCAGTGTCATAACCTGTCTGCTTTAAAGATACGACCAAGCCCTGAATTACAGCATAAATCCCTGTAATCAGCTCAAAGTAAAGACCTCATTCAAGTCTACCCAGTGACTGGCTGCTGCCTCACAGTGTAATCGGGGCGAATGCTCTGAGCCATGCCATTCAGGTCAACGCTTTGCTTTATCATTTTATTCTCTGTTCTGCCCTGGTTACCACAGACTGACATCACACAGAGAACACAGGAGGATAACTAGCGAACAATGCCGCAATGAAAACAATGAAACAGTTTGTCTTTCATTTGAATGTGAATGTCAATTGCCAGAAGCCTTATGTATGGTGTCATAGGTGGTATTATGGTGTGTATTGTAATCCGCTGTTAAATGGGATATTAAAATGGTATGACACAAAATAAATTAAAAATACAGTATGTCTTATGTACATATGAATATAAAAACTCTTTTTTGTATTTTCTCTTGTGCGTACACGATTAGAACAGACAGACGGAGGACGCATATCTTATATTATTTTATGAACACACAGTGACTCACTAACCTGAGGCGCTGACATTATTCAAAATGCAACATACATAAGAACATACACACAGAAGTCAATCACTGACTATTGACAGAGCCTCTTCTTTACCTATGTTTTCACCGTTCTCTCTAATACCTGTGTCACTCTGACGTTTACCTTTCTCCCATCTCATCTTCTCAAATAGCTCTTGACTGCTATCAGCTCTGCTCCCTGCCAAGCGCTGCCCACTCCCCCCCGCCCGTCCCCCTGTCCTCCCCTCTATCATGTTTGCTCTCTGTCACCCTCCCTCCATTTTTGTCTATTATTCGCCATCCCCTACTTTTGCTCCAGCTATCATTTTCGCAGGATTTTGCAGAGGCTGTGGAACAAAAGACTGAGGAACAATTTCAGGATATTGTCGCTTCCTCCTCTCCCCTACACTCATCTCAGACACACACATGCACTGTTCATTTATATTTCAGGTATTTAAGCTGTTGTTCTTTATCCAGAGTGAGCTGCGATAAGCGCACACACTGTTTGGGGGATTGAACTTGTGACTTAGCTGAATTGCATGCCTCCTGCCCTTTAACCTGTTCTCAGTCTTCATCAGATGCATGGGTTTTACAGACGGTCACGTACTATGGATTGAAGACTCTTGGAACAACCTTCACATTCAGGTAATCCAAAACAAATAGGAGTGTTCAATGCTTCGAGCAGTACAAATTCCATTCATCCCCACTGTTTTGTATTGGAAGCAGAAATCTCAGATTGATTGTGATTTCAGTAACCCTGGCATGAAGCCTCTAATGATGATGGCAACATCATCAGCCCTGACTTGAAGCCCCTCAGCCTCACTGAGACATTGGCCCTGGCTTGAAAGAAGTCACTGGCTGGGTCCGAAATCACTGCCTTGTTCACTTATTCGCTATTTCCTAAAGACACTTGTGGATCATATTGCATCATCACTGATAGGTGTGGTGGCACATGTTCCATTTTTGCACATCTATCAAATGCAACACATTGCATTAGCAAAAAGAAGAGTACACCCCAAGGACACTACTTTATTGATTGGTTCCATTGTTGGAACTTTTGAGGGCACTATATACATTTCACACAGAATTCAGACACTCAAATAAGATGGCAGACTGTAAATATAGTGCACAATATGGTGATTTCGGACACAATCATTGACCCTGGCTAGAGGCAGTCATATCATACTGTAATCGTGACGTCCCCACGGCCTTGTGGTCTGGGATGTATACTCCGGTCTCGTGCTTTCTGTTTGTCTCTACTGTCAACTATTAGCTAAATAAAGGCAATTTAAAAAACAAAAGCCTTATTGTGACATCATCAGCTTAGGCCTCAAGCCTTAGACCCTTGCTGTGACATCATCAGACTCTGGCCTCAAGCTTCACAGCCGAACTTTGACATCATCAAACCTCACCTCAATTGTGAGACCCCGACTGTGAGTTTGGCAACCTTGTCCAGCGGTCACTGTGTTGAAGTGTGTGGCGTTTTTGTTTCCCCGTGTGTGTGATTGATGGCTTCCATTTAGCTCACCCACACAGGCATTTATCTATGTCCGTGCCTATCTTAGTAACATGCCACCTGCATGGAAGCACACGTGTGTGGAAAAAGCAAACAGCGGCCACTAGCACGCACACACACACACACACACACACACGTCTCAAAATGCTAATGCGCATACGCAGACACACGGCTGTCTATCACGCTGTAAAGTAGACTGACTTCTGACTGACAAGACGGACACAGAGAAAGAAGAAAAGAAGAGAGATTTAGGAGAACGACAGATAGTAAAATACCATAAAAGAAAATTTAGCACTGATCGGTCAAGCCTTGCAAGGTGGCCTGCAGCCTCTCAGCATATCATCACCACCACCGTCACATCCAGATGGACAGTACCAGTCACACTCCTCACTGCACATACCCAGCCTGCATGGAAAACAGCTTGCAGCAGAAGACGGGTTGAGTTAACGTTAATGAAAGGGTAATATATTGTGTGTGTGTATGTTTGTGTGTGTGCATTTGAGCAATAACAGGGAGCATCCCAGTCATTTACATTATAACCGTATCAGCCGCAAGTCAGCAAACATGTTTGCATGTGAATGTCAGGCAATTTCAGGTCGAGCGCTCGCGAAATGAGATTCAATGTTCTGCTCTTTTTCAACAGTCATGCTGTTGTGCTGCGTGTGTGTGTGTGTGTGTGTGTGTGTGTACGTGCACACCGTCTCTGCTGCCTGTCATACTTCACTAAAATAAAATTCCACCTTCAAACTGAGAGCAGAGATAAGCTTAGGTAAGAGAAGTAATATTGATTGGCAATGCTGCTGAAGGTTAAACACACAGCAGCCTTTTAGACACTTACATCTCTCCCCATTTGCAATGGCAATATGTAATGTCATTCTTCACTACTTCCAATTTTTCATCCATTTAAATGCATCAAGTGCATGTCTACGGTATGTCTGTACTGTGAGTATGCTGTATGTAACAACCACAGTCGAGAAAAAGTATCAAGTGAAAATGCTGTCAATATGTGTGCTTTTGTAGGAAACTGAAATAAAAACAAGAACTCTCAAAGAAGACAGCGAGTAGTCTTGAAAAAAATTGTTTGTTGCAGTCGATTCAGTTTGTAATTCACTGTGACACATTCGCCTAGATCTTACATTTCCTAAACATTTAATAATATATGCAACTGGAAGCTAATCACATTCACTGGTGGAAGCATTAGGGAGGATATGGAGAGTAGAAGAGAGTTTTTGTTTTCTTGCAGACCCCTCTTTGCGTGTGTGTGTGTGTGTGTGTGTGTGTGTGTGTGTGTGTGTGTGTGCTGAATATGGCCTGCTTATGGAAATTAAGCATAATCTTCAGCCTGCGGTCTGTTGTGACACGCCGATTTCATTTGATTCTTTTCAATCAGCCATTCAAATCTGGGATGTGAACTTGAATGAGTCTCGCCTACTAATGACATTCCTTATTCATTTGCCTCATCCGAATCAGCCATTTTCATAAAGACTGTGACCCAGATATAGACAAATCGGCCTGATAAATTTGATTCCCCAGAGTGCAGATGGATGAGCGCTGCTGCATATCCTTAAGTACATCGGAGAAAAAGAACTGTAGAACAGTTCATTCATTCCAGTATCTCACCGAATTGTTAAACGAGAGGAGGTCAAGGGTAATCAGATCGCTCCTCAACCCTGGAAGACACACTTAGTCACTTAGAGGGGACCAGGATAGGGAAAGGTGCATATCTATGTGTGCTTATACAGTGTAATTATGTATGAGTGTCTATACTGTATGAGGGTGGTATGCATCTTTTATAGCACGCCTAATGTGTGTGAATGAAAAAAGTGTGTGCTTGCGCATGCATGCAGTAGCAATTGGATATTTTAGTTGCAAACATTAGTCTCCTGACAGACTACCGAGAAGGAATAACCATCTGCTTATAATAGAAACTATTGTACACTGTAATGCACTTCAATACAGCAGTCCTGTAATAAACACAACCTTGTGAAACTTACAAATCGTATTTTTTTTGACACTGTCCAATGGAGGTATTGATGCACCTCTGTGGAAAGATTTTTGCATATCATGTTGTTCTACAATATTCTTTGTGAGGTGTTTCTAGGATTTGTGCTCTTCCAAATATGTAAATGAAGCAGACAAAATGTTAGAAACACCTTTCAATATGATGCCGTCCAATACACCAAATCCACAAAGTCCAGCTTCAAAATGCGACAGTCAAGACAAACAACTAGTGTCAACAAAACTGAACATTTTAAGTAAGGCAGTATGTAATGCAGAGCTCTTGTATTGCATTGTGTTACATCATACAGGTGTTTTTCTCATCACTTAGCTTAAGTACGCTTGACAACGTGAGCATCCAACTCACTTCTTCATCCGTCTTTTTTTTTTGCTTTGCTCTGTTCTGTCTGTAGATTTCTCACATGCACACATTGGCATGCACAATGAACAGCTCACTGATTCACCTGCCTGACCCTCAAGTGACATCTGACCTGTATGTATAAGCCAAGGCCATGAGGTCAAAGCTCATAGTCTCCAGGGAAAACTGGGAATCAATCCTTTTTCCTTTTCACGCATATACAAACCAAGCAATTTCGGCAGGTAGTTTTCCCAAAATGCATCAACATCCTTAAATTAAAATGTTTTAAAGAAATGTATTGATCCTGAAGGAATAAATAATGTGACTTTCCCTTTTCCTGATGCATCTCATTCAATTTAATCTGCAAATTAAAACAAGCAGGATTTTATCTGGCTCAACACAAGGGTAAAGTGGTTGAGGGAAGGAAACACATGAGAAGAGATTGTTTTCAATCATTAATGTGTGTTGGTGTTAGACGTGAATAACTATTCACTTTAGAAGTTCCACGCACACGTTTCCCGCTGTAAGACATCACGAGTTTCTATGATTTCTACACTGTAAAGTCCTGTGTTCAGCTGACCATCTAAGGCAAACCTAATCCCTGCTCATCGCTCATCCCCTTGTGACATTTGAGATCCAGCGTCCTGATCCAAAGTTATTAAAAAGCTGAATGGGTGCAGAGATGGATGGAGATGGTAGTAGGGGGTCATTTGGACCATAAGGCTGATTAAGTGTTTTCACTGACGGGGGAGTCACGGTCACAGCATACGACAGTTAAAATGTTTTTGGAGGGTGTGTAGACCGCGTGAGTATATAAGTGTATATATAAGTGTGTGTGTGTGTGTGTGTGAGCACAAGACCCCATGTGATGAGGAACAGTTGGTCTATCAAGGAGATGGATGAGGTGGGTCGATCCTCCAGCCCCTCCCACCACCCACTGTGTTCAAACGGCTGAGCTCTATGTTAGGGATCAAAACACACATACATAAACATGGATAACATGCATTAAGTATGTGTAAGGCTCATCATTTTCGGCTTTTGCTGATTTTTAGTGAAAAATACCACCTTTTTCTTTTTTTAAAAAAAGAGCTTCAATTTAAACTGATTTTCATGTCTCGCAGCATCCAAAAATGACTGTGTTTCTTGCTGCAAAAAACACTGTGATCACCGCAACAAGGTCTTCCTGTGACAATCACAGCTCAGAAATTGCTTCCTGTAATAAAAAGTGAGGAGAAAAATGCGGATTTCCACTTTGTTATTGGTGTTTGGGTGCAATTTTCATCAAAAATGTAATAATCAAAATAAATACTCATGTTCCCAAATTCCAAAAAGGCCCAGAATGATAAGACTGCTTGTACATAAACACGCAGACACTTCTGCACCCATCCTTTCCTTAAACAAGTTCTTCAAAAAATGTAAACCAGGCCTGAAATCCCACCGTCAAGGATGAGCTGATGCATGGCCTGATTCACACTTTTTACCTAAACACACACACACACACACACACACACACACACACACACACACTACACTGACAATTAACGCAGTTTAGTCCGCCTGCTGTTTGAATTAAAAATGAGGCCTCGCAACACAATCAGGGGCCGCAATTAAGCTGTGAAGGTAAAGCAGCCTTGACCTTGTTGTGTAATTAACGGACTCTTCTTTCATTAATCCCCACCACCCATCCCCTCCCACCCCCAATCTCTCCCCCCCCCCCCTACATCCCCTCACTCACTCAATGCCTTCCTCCTCCTAAGCAGCCGTTTAATTAAGACATGCAAGATGGCGTCACGAGGAGTCAGGGGATGGAAGTCAAGCAATTAAGGGACGGAGAAAAGAAGGGAAGAAGGGAGGGGCGCAAGTAAAAGAAAGAGGGGAACAAGACTAGAGATGTACAGAAAGTGAAATATAGTCTCAGTCTACCACATTCACTTTTGTTTGTTTGTATTTTTATACCTCAGAAATGCTCTTTGCATCTTGACTGCAACAATTTACCGTCACAACATCCTCTGCTCTGAACCCTCCAACCATTTCTTAAAAAGTTTACAGTCATCTAAAATATGAATCTATGAATGACTCTTTATTTGTTGCTGCTTAGAAGGGTTTTCACTATTATACGCCATGTGCAATCTTCCTCCTGGCATGTACACACACATGCACACAACTCTCAGAATACTCAGTGAAATTGTGGTCCAGACGCTCTAGCATGTGGAGACAGACTGAACCAGACAGTGAGTCATCGAGTTAAGTGACTCAAGAAGCATTACATCGCATGTGTTCATTTCTGTGTGAATGTAATTGTGCATGTTCGTGTGTGTTCTCTTCTTGCTTTGTGTGTGTGTGTGTGTGTGTGTGTGTGTGTGTGTGTGTGTGTGTGTGTGTGTGTCTGTTTACGTGTGTGTATCCTAGACCATGAGGGTCTCAGGCCGGCAGAGTGCATCTAAGCTATTCGTAGAGCAGAGCCATGCTAACAGTCTGTGCTTAAAAGAGGCCTTACTGCCTCAAACCAACTGTTCAAACAGAGCAGAGAGCAACTAAAAAGAATCATGCTGCACAAGCAGACGCGACAGACGTTCCGAGACCCACTTTACTGTGCTATTTACTGCCTCACTTAGTGTTGTCAGCAACCATTGCCTAATACAGGCAGAGAGCTGTGGTGAGCTTCAGCTTGAAACAGGTAGGAGAAGTAGACAAACAGGTGGCTGGAGACTCGCTGCACAGTCAGATTGTACTTAAAAATGGTGGGTGAACAGTCGAAATGAAAGTAGACAAGTTTGGACATGGCAGCCATCAGTGCAGTGAGAGCACATCGCGCATCAAAGGGTTTCTCTCTTTTTTGGTCTTTAAAAGATGTGTGTTAAACCAACCCCCCCAAATTTAGCTTTTTGTATTTAATTTCTGTCATTGTGCCAGTGCAAGACCTTAGGGTGATCCATAATAAACATGGATAAACACTATGACTCATTAGCTTCTAATTAAAAGGGCTACACATTTTTAATACCTCAGTCTAGGCATTTCAGAGACTACAGGAAACTGTAGTCATTGACACAATAAACATGGAGTTATGTACTTAAAGCCTGGTGGCAAACATTCACAGAAACAATACAGTTATATGCTGTTATCCTACTATATTAAACATGAGTCACACATAAATTGCTGGTAAATAAGACTTGTCAGACAGCCTGCTGACAAACTGGTCACTTAGAGGCATAATGGAACTGGCTGATGTTAAAATCTACTGACCAGACAGCCACAGTGCTTGTCATAATTTGGGTAGAACAGGCAGACATTCACACCACAGTAGCTATCAGCACAAGTTACAATCAAACACTGACACTAGGCGGTCCTGTTAAACTGGTTTGTTTCACACTTGTTCCTGCTGCATGTCCACGTTGCTGCTGTTGCTGCTTAGCTGGTCAAGTGTTCCTCCACTGCCTCTGCTTCACTTTGCTATAAAGAGATGATGTCTGTGTTCTGTTGTCTATCATGGCTACTAGTGAATGTTACATGATTGTGCCTTCACTGGGGAGAAACACACGTTTCCCTATTGTGGTTACGGAAAAGAAAAGTCCAAATGATGTTCACAGGGTAAAAACTTGCAATGCCAGGATGTAGACCTGAAATTCAAAATACAATGACTAGCAATACGCCAGATTAACAGTCAATTCATTAACTTCCATTACTCTGTAACTGTATGATTACAATGTCTAGGCTGCTAACAAAAACAAGCAGCAAAGTTTATGCTTGGCTTGCATTGTTAACAGCTTGCAGTGAGGTAAATTATCATTGGCATTGACTTATGTAAGGTATTTATTTATGAATAAACTACTGAAGGCAAATAACTGGAAAATTATGCACATTTCCCAACTTTCCGAATTGATGAGGGCTGCGTGAAGGCATCATTAAAGCACTTTCCAGTGCAAAATGGACAATGGGATACTAAAGGCTTCAGAGGATAGCCTACACCAGTTGTGTCTTCCAAATTTGGGCAAAACAAGGCTACATTTTTGGCCACATTTGGAGAGGCCTTTGAAATGGGACCTCATTGTAAACCCATTTTGATGCATTCAGTCTTCAGCTGCAGACTTGGAAAGATTCAAATGCAGTTGCTGAAAGACTCAAAGTTCTTCTCTGGCTGCCTTGCTACTGGCGCTGTGAGGAAAAAGACCAATTACCAAAATAAATGCTGGCGTAGAGTTACTTAGCAACAGCCATTGGCTGCGATTGGAGCTAAACCTGTACAATACTTGCATGTGCACATCTAACTTTATTATGCTCATACCAGTGTGCTGCAGCACCACTGGTGGTTTTATGTTATCGATGCTATAATAAAGTCTGACTGGCTGTCCATACCCTTGACCTGGACATTGTTGTAAATGGCCAAAAATTTCCAGTCATATTGTAACCAAAGATCTGTTTCTCGAAGCAAACCATGCGCACACTGAACAGATTGAAAGTGTCAATTTGGGACTACAGAGGCTTTGGAGCCAAAGAAATTAGTCCTTCAAGAGACTTCAAGCTAATAAAAAAAGCTTTTTAATAAAGAGAAAGCAGACAAAGAGTTTTGTAAACAAATTTACAGAAACTGATGTTTAAAACGCTGTAATTTTGCAAAACAAAAATAAACTCTTCCACACAGTGTGTAAAGATGACAGAGGTCACGGAGGGAGAAGGCAAGACAAACTAGCAGCATTATTTAGCTGTTGCGTGGGAGTGTTATGTGTGCGAGTGTATCGATTTGTCCTTCCCCTGAAGCGCTGCAGCACCATCCCTCCCTTTGCATTTGTTGTACTTTCTTTTCACCCCCTCAATCCCTGCTTTCCTGTTGGCTGACACCCTCCTCACTTGGAGCTCTCTATTGCTGGGAGGCGAGCCGAAGGGGACTGTGAGTGTAGGTGTGTCTGTTTGTGTGCGCGTAAGTAGATGGTTCAATATAACCCCCTCTGTCTGTATTTATAACCTCACTGTGGGGGCACTGCTGTAAGAAAAGACTACAGTGATTACTATACAGTTCAAGTGCTTGTTCTCCATACAACCAAAACTGTATGCAGTATTGATCTAACACTGTGCTTTCCGATGATTTACTTTGGGATATTTCTGCAGTCAGTACAAAAGAACTGGGTCATAAATGCAGTACACAATCTTCATTATTGAGTTTTTCTATATCGTTAAAAATGGTGCGACTAAATGAAAAGGCTTTTCAAGAATTCAGGCAGGGGAAAAAAACCTTTCGAGAATTCTTCAAATTGTTCTGATGTTAATGCTGATCTGTTACATGGTATTTTGTACCTTTTTCCCTCTCCCTCTTATAAGGCAAGACACATATTACAATTGTTGAGCCAATTATAGTTATGATTTGGGCGTCACGACTGATCAGACCAAGTTCAGGTGAGTCCCCCACCAGGTGTTTAATAATACTGAACGTTTGCATTCTGCTCAAGTTGCTGCCTGTTGCTCTCTGTTTTTAAAGGACAAGGCAAGTGATATTCTATATTTTTAAGACCAAAACCAACAATGTGTTAGACGTCTCTCAATGCTTTCCAACTTCCCTACCCTGTCTGCGGCCCTTAATCCATTCATTACTGAAGACGTAAATGTTGGGTCAAGAACATGTACTTTCATTTAAAAAAAAAAAAAAAAGACTAAATCATTTCCTAAAACAGCTGGGCACAGTAGTTTCTAGCAAAAGTTACTCAAACAGGAGAAATTTGTATTTTTGTTGAGGACTATTTTCATCCACGGATTAATACACAAGCAGTACGGTGTATTTCGTATTAGCTCAAAGTAAACTACAGTGTCCACGTCAGCTAGTGCAATAGTGTGTGGGGAATGTTAGTTTTTGTTTTTTTAGTTGGATCAATATCTACTCCTTTCTGACTATCAAGACTAAAAAACATGTATGTTAGAAGATACAGTCAGCATGTTTGGGGTGTTTAGTCTTTGTTGGATTCAATAATCTCAAGGTCTGTCCCCAGCTTTAGTAGACAAGCACACACATTTCTTTCCTAACAATTCTGCACTCATCTGTAAGCTGCACTTCTCGTCCCTCTGCTTCTTGTTTCTAGTATTGTCTGGGTCTTTCTTGGAACAAATGTCTAAAAAACAAACAAAACAAACAAACAAAAAAAAAAGGATACAGAGGCCTCCGTATGGTTGGCACACACACACACACACACACCTCTATCCCTTTCTCTACCTCCGTCACTAACACACACATATTCTGTCTCTACCACTTCTTTCTCTTTCCCTCTCCCCCACTTCACACACGCCGAGTCCAGCTCCCTGCCCTCTGCTGTGCCGTGTCCTTGTTACAATCCTGCCTTTGGCACATCAGCCAGTTGTCCTCGCACACAGGGTCGACTCAGGTACACGACAACTCTAGCTTATGTAGAGGCAACAAATACTCAGAACAGAGTGGGACCGTGATTTCTCAGAATTTCATGCTTTTAGCACTTGTAGCTTTAAATGCAGTTACTTCTCTTTTGCTTTTATTCGTAGGGGTCAGGTATGGACTAAACAGTTGGTCAGATAGCTCTGATTAAAAATGAAAAAGAACAAAAGATGAGTACATCAGAGAGCAAGAGAAAGAACTATTTGAAACTACTTTAGAGAGGTCGGGAAGGAGGAAGGAAACAAAGACGCTGTGCAGACAGTGAGTGAGAGCAGTTTTATTAGAAGAGATGAAACTATGATTGCTTTCTGGCGGGGCCTGATGGGTCATTGCTGGCAGTCCCTGTTGCGGGCCAGTCGGGGGGTTGCTTGCCAAAATACCTTCCCATCTGGATCCAAGCCTCTCCTCCCCTCCACCTCCTCTGCTCCTCCTCTTGCCCGCTGCATCACTCTCTTCGCTGACCTCGTCCGCCCACTCTCCTCCATCCATCCTTCTCGCTCTTTCACCCCACCATCACCTCTGTCTATCCATCTTCCCTCTCATTCCAACATGTTTTCTCCCGCTCGCTAACTCTCTTTCCTCCCACCACTCTCTCCATTAATACCTCTCACTATCTCCATGCCCCGAGGAAGGAGCAGGGAGTGAGTGGGATCACTCCGACTCTGTGAGGAGTGGCCGCGATCCAAGTCGAAAATGAATACATCCGCACGGACGCACACATATACACACCAAGTCGGTACCCAACGCACACACATGCACACAATCATCCAGAAACCCAGAAGCAGAAACACCCACCACCATTCCCTTCTACTGCTTAATAATCTGCAGGCTTTCTCCAAATATGCTTCTAGCTTTCTTGTTGGCAACTCTGAAAATTCACAGAGCTGGCAGTTTGCTTAATGTAATTTCCCTTTTGCTAGCTTGCAGGCCATCCATTTCTATAGTTTAGATGAAATGAGTATGCATGACATGATTTGGTATCACAAGAAATATATCCTTTGATGAAATTGCAAGGGACATTTTGAGTTTTACACATGTTGCAAAATAATAATCCCTGTTAAACCTCTGTGGATGGTATACAGAGTACAGTGAGCAGTTGCCATGGTAATGAGGGGAATCAATTGCAGTGTTATGGCTAAAATTGTAATTGATGATTACAAGCCCTAAACTGAGATCATTTTAAAGGGCATAAAGAACTCCTGAGCACAAGGAATTATCTGCCTTAACCATCAGCGATCAGTGAGTAACATCACTTGACATTAACACTTTGAATTATGGGATGTTTTTCTTTGGTTTTCACTCCCTTTATTTATAGGCTTATGGCATAATCCTTGCCGGTATCATCTAGGTATGCCAGATATTGTTATTTCCACTGTTCAAGTACATTTGCTCTCCTTATTTGGTATCATTTAGCAGCTGTATTCTGACACAGGTTATTTTTTAGTTTGGCAGGAGTATTGGTTTCAACAGGCTAAACAAGATGGGGTTAAAACATAGATTACCTTATCTAGATGTGAGGCTAATACAATGTACTACTTTTGATATAAACCTCAATTGTATGTAGCAAGAATCAAGCTTCAGTGTCCTAGAGCAAAGCGAAGTTTTTAGCTCTTGCCTTTGTATTGGAACAAAGTGTACCAGCACCATTTAGGGACAAACCGTCTGGAGCCTCAAGGACATGCCGTTGTATAGAAATACAAGATCCGGCACACCAGCCCACACAGATATCCACAGCAAGCGAATAAACAGCTGTAATGGAGGCAGTTGTGTGCGGACTGGAGGCTGAATGTTGTAAACAACTCAAAGAGGGATGCTGAGGGAGACAGATACACAAATAGTTGGAGCTTGATGTGACATAACCACAACATGACCAAAGGGAATCAAGCCTGTCTGGACCGAATCCCCCCGCCAAGTTTAGCTGCTTGTAGAGAGGAGGTGGGGAGGGGACGAAGGTGGGTGGCTGGAGAGGAATATGGAACAGGAAGAAGGAGGTAAAAGAAGGTGGAATAAGAGGTTGGCTGAGGGAGGAAGTGTCAGGAGATGTAAGGATACACAATACAAGTCCCTCTGGACAGTTTTATTGTTCAGCTTGCGGGGTTTATGACATTTAATGTTCCCTTTCTCTCTCTCTGTCAGTCTCGCCCCCGTGAATTTTTTTTTCTCTTAGTCACACAGAGCAGTGAAAGCAGAGACAAGTATATCTCCTACAAGAACAATGCCAACTTTCATATGAAAGTCTAGTTTCTTCCCTGCCAAGTGTAAGATAGCAGTTTTGTCACCAAGTGTTGTTCTGTGGATTTCTGGGCACATGACAGGCACATACTCACACTAAAAAAGCACACACAGACATAACAAAACGCACAGTGCTTCATGCAGTATTCAGGTAGGTTGTAGACACACATCCTGCTGCGTGTCAGAGGACAAAGTGAAACCTACAACAGGGATGTGAGAGCAGGGGGAAAGAAATGTGTGGTAGCCCGCGGGAGAGTTGAGGAGACACTCAAAACTGACATATACACAAACTCCCAGCTTTCTCTCTGCTTCTTCTTTTCTCTCCATGTCCTCCTGCCTTCCTCTTTAGGGTTCCCTTTTTTTGTCCATTTCCACTGAAAGAGCTGAAATAGCAGTAAAAAGATTGTGAATTTTGCAGTCACACGCACTTGTTTACCCCTCCCTGCAGGCAATAATTACAACCACAAAACAAAAATGTAGATGAGAATTACAATTGCTCAAACACTGATGAAAACAGATTCAGCAAAGTAAAACTTTTACAAAAACTTCTAAAACTCTGGAACTTGGAAGAGATTCATTTAAAATAATATCGCATTTGAAATACTTTTTGTTTTAGGCATTTGGCAGAAGAAAACCAGACTTTTCAGACCTCTGCTGTTCGCCATTTACATAACATGCACCCACCCACGCATACATCCATCAACTTGCTATTTCGGGTTTTTTCCTGTTTACACGCAAACCAATTAATGCTGTGAAGCACAATCTGTGACAATTAGTTCACTGGCCAAGTCACATATAAAATGAAATAAAACCAAAGCCCTGTGTGTGTGCGCTTTGATTGGGCTGAAGAACTAGTAGTTTGTTCCTTGATGTCAAATAAAAGACAGATTATAAATAAAGGGAATGGAGTCAGTGTGCTGTAATTGGTCGCCGTCAGTTGCCAGATGAGACTGAACCCGTATTTATAACTGATCTATGATGAAAGAGTCACAAAGATAGATTGCAATTTGAGAAATCAGTTTATAAAGTTTGTGTGCATCTTGATTGGTGAAGACTTGGTTGCATTCCCAGCTATTTTTTTAAACCTTGGACCAGGACTCAGATGATGAATGACAAAGTATTCACAAAGACAGACTGTAATTGAGCTAAATAGCCTGTGTGGGCTTTGATAAGTGAAAGAACAAGTTGCCAGCAAATATTGGACTTGAAAGTGAGCTCTTGATAACAGACCAGCGTCACATGATCATTTCAGCATCAAGTACAGTACAGTAGCTTGACCAAGGATCCTATTAGTATTCAGTATTTCTGTTAGCACTGCTCTTAAAAAATCAATAGATAGTAGTAATTGCAAAGTAGAATGCTTACACTGCTGAGCTGGTGCTTTCACAGTATCCCATTTGCCTTATATATATACACAGTATGTTGTAAATTAATGTCTATTACTCACACTTAACACCAACAATGAACTGGACATTAACGTAGCCTTATTTTTAACAGTTAAAATTTGCTACAACCCTAAAATTCTACCTAAAATTTAAGTTTTTCTTATCCGTCATTGTCCTCGGTTGAACAGAAAAAAATAATTCAACATATCCCCACATGCAAACACACACACACACACCATCTCTATCCTACTCATCCAGACACATGTTCTGACAGTGCCAGCTGGGCAGATTAGACGGTATGACAGTTTATTAGAGAGGAAGTGACACGAGCAAGACGGGAAACAGTGCCGACATCACATCACATACAGGTCCACTTCTGCTCAACACAGAACCCACACACACACACACACACACACAGAACTCTTCAAGAGATGCAGATGTCAGCTCTGTCACACCACTAACAACACACAGACACACACAGAGTTGGGACTTCAGGGATTCCTGCAATATGTGCATCCACACAAAGATGCACAATGTGTCCATATGACAATTTTCCAGTTTATGAAACATTTAAACTTCTGAAGTATTTGAAACCTGTCTTGCCACCCCACCTTCTCCACAAATCATTCCACTTTAACTGTCTCCCTATCTTATCTTGTAGCATTAATTAGTGACATTTTTACATGTTGTTGTGCTTAACGCTGCACTAATCAATATTTTTATTTATTACCATGTGTTGTGTGAAAGGGGTTGCTCCCAGTGACAAACCAACAGAGAATTATCACCTAACTCTGCAGTTTCCCTCAGCTATATGGAGTGTTTTAGCATCTTTCAGCTCATTGTTTTGGCTTTACAGTCCTCTTATCCTGAGTCATTTCCAGACACAGCAGGCACCTGTTTTAAGGGAAAAATGCAACTGTTGTTCCCTGTTTACCAGACCAGTAATTTTATAAGGTGATGATATTTCAGTATTGAGTTAACAGCTTGTTGTACTGTCCCCAAGTGGCCAAAAAAATAAATTAACGCAGGTTTAGTATGATAAATCCCTGTCAGCAACAACACACAGCTAAAAATGCCATTTCCATTCAGCAACAATATAATCTATGTAGAGAGTAGAAAGACAGGTATCTAAGTGCAGTGCAGAAACATGACAGTGCAACAGCAATGGCCACTGAGCACCAGAAATATCCTGGTAAAGACAAAGAAGGTTACGTAAGATGAGTTTTCAACCCATGATGGGAAGTGGGGTTGACTCTGTGGTTCTCAGAGGGCGAAAGGAGGGTCATTCTATTACTGGGAAGGCATGAGGATCAGAGTTGGGGGGGTCAGTGTACATGGGAAGGAGTAGGGGCAGCTGAGCAGCTGGTAGGGGTGAAGCAGAGATCAAAGGCTGGTGTTCAGGTCTGGACCACAGGCCTGGAGGTACGGAGCTTGCCTTGTACACCAGCAGCAGGTACAGGTTTTGAATTCACTCTGAGCAGCTACAGGCAGCCAGCAGATGGACTGAAGAAAGTGAGTGACGCTGGAGAAGTGTTTTCCTCCAGCTTCAGGATATCATATCAATTGTGGCCATAAATGGAACTGGCAACAAACACAAACAATTAGCACGAGCAGTGTTGCTAGCAGAACATGTTACGGCAAATTACTTTAGACAACGCAAATGATGTGGGCTGATTACAGGCGGCACATTCTGATTATAGTCTAACTCTTCAAAAACACCCACAGGAGACCACAAACCATAAAAACGTACATAATCACCTCTTATACATGATTAAACAGCTTTTAACAGTTAATATTGTTTGTTGAGGTCTCATTGTTCTTTTATTGGATGAATAAATTCCATAACTGCTGTCGCTATGTAATGAGTCGTTAACTGGAGTTGCTAATTTAATTTAATACATTAGCTTTGCCAGGCTTGCCCAGCTATGCTACTCTATGTACCAAATATTTCTTTCTGCTTGGTTGGTTTGCATTTGGGCATGTGTTCGAGTGTGTGCGTCCCACTGCGTCTATGAAGAGTCCTCATTAGTATTTTCTCAAGACGCTTGTTGTGTTACTATGATATCTACCACTGAGAGCTGGGTATAATTGGACTAGAATGGGATCTGATGACTCTAAATGGGCCCCGCACTCATAGTTACTGAGCTAAATGGCCACAAAACCTTCTGGGTAGTATTCAGACTAAGAGAAGGCATGCCTATTCGTGACTGGATACAACAAGTGTAGTACCTTTGTCTGAATTAGCCTACTTGTTTTTCAGCTGACACAGAGCCAAGCCCTTCATATTGCTCCTAGCTCACACACATAGAATACACAAACACACACACACGTATGAGCGCCAAACACAGAGAGAAAAATCCACAATGGAAAAAAAGCAAATACACCATATTGTATTCATTCTCTGGCACAGCCAAATAATGCATGACCTTTGCTGAGCTGAACCCCCCCCCCCCACACACACACACACACACACACACACACACACTTATACAAACAAGCATCCACACGAATGCAGTGAGACAAAAGACCAAAACATGCTGGGAAATAACAGTGGTCAAAAAATGACAAAAGCCATTAAATCCTCCATCCATCCTTCCTTTTATTTATACCTGTCTCTCATTGAGTGAATATGATTGGCTGCTGGGGGTGGGTGGTGGGAGAGAACAGAGAAGATGGGGGTGGTTATGGGTGGGTGGGTTCTGAGTCAGACAGAGCTCGCCAATTAGATTGATCTTGGAATGACGGGGTAAACAAAGGTTGCCAAGACAACAGTTGGCACGGGATTTGACAAAGAGGCTGGGAGGGGGAGAGGGGGCACCGATGAATCTATTCTGTCTTTTTGACTCTGGCTAGCGGTATGAGGCCAGTCTGTGGTGGACACACACGCACACACATAGTGACTGGCGAATCAATAACGGATTGAGATGCAGACTTTTCTAATCAATGCAGACGAGTGCGACCCCACAGCGCATGCAAAGTGAAGAGGTCAGATCTGGAGATACAAAATGGCGGACAGGAAGACACAAAGGAGTGTGCACGAACATGTGTTTATCTGCGTGACACATACACACTTTTTTTTTTTTTTGTGTTACAAATGGGCAAACCAGCCCATTACAATACCAAGCACCTGCATTTAATTTATCAGCTCTTACTACTGTACAGAGCTTCGGCTCAGTGTGATAACACCTCTAAAGTGTGTGTGAAGTGTCTGCGTACCTATTGATTCGGTATGAACACACAAACACGCAGCAGCGGCAGAAGGAGAGATGTCGATATACAATCTGGAGAATTCACACCTAATTGTGTTTGATCACGGGTCGCTGCAGATCAATAACAGCAGACGCTAGCCACACGTGTTTATACACACATTCAAGGCAGCAGACATACAAACACAAACACACACACACACACACACACATACGTTACATGTTGCTTTTACTTAGATGACACCTGTGAGATGAGATAGGAGATTTTTTGATTGGTCATAAAAAGTCAGAAATAGTCCATCGCAATTTACCAGAGCCCAAGCTGACTTCTTCAAATTGCTTTCTTTGTTTGACCAACAGTCGAAAACCCAACGTTATTCAATTTACAATTATATAAAACAGAGAAAAAGCAACAAACGCTTACCTGTAAGAGGCTGAAACCAGCAAATGTTTGGCATTTTGGCTTGAAAAATTAGCATGTGGAAGAAGCCTTCCTTATATGTGATTAACGTTGTGAAATGGTCACAGTTTGGTTAGGTATAGGCACCAAAAGTACGTACTGTAGTTCAACGTTGACTTATTATTTTAACCCAAACCATGATCTTTTCCTAAACCTAACCAAACTGCTACTGTCTGACAAAGTTAACCACAGTTTGGTTAGGTTTAGGCACCAAAACTACTTGGTTAGGTTTGCAGAAAGATCATGGTTTGGGTTAAAATGATAAGCTAAACTCTGCACGGGACACAAACAGCAGTCTCTGGGGTGAAAGTCTGGTGTTTGACCCACTCATCCACCCCAAACCTCTCACTATATGGACTTTGTCGCTCTTACTACATCACCAGACTTCCTAAAAGCTTTCTGGCAGAAGGCTTGATGATGAAAAATTATGAATTAATTATCAGAATTGTTGTCGCTTACTTTTCCGTCAGTCAACGAATCATTTCAGCACTAGACAAGATGAGGTGAAGAATCAGTATCAAGGAAATAGCCTTTAAAATCAATATCATACAACTAGCCTTAATATACAAAAAAATAAATAAAAATAAAAAATAAAAAACTACCAAGATAGAAAACGTGACGTGAGAGAGAAACTGAATGAGAGACTGTACCTTGAGTGAACCCTTGGGTGAGCCAAGTTCATCCCTGACTTGTGTGTGTGTTTATGTGTGCGTGTTCTGTATGTCTGCATGACATTAATGTCATTCTGTGAGTGTAGGCAGTCATAATTAGCGAGCCACCCCGCTGACACATCTGTCTATTAGACTTATTCACACACTGAGAGCAAGAGATAAAGATTTCTGTCCTCAACCTCCCCCAACACAACATGTCCAAGCATGCACGCACACACACACCGTGTCTATAGTGTACTGTATAGATGGAGTGTATAGCATATAATGTGTGCACGAAATGGCGTAAGACTGATTATAGGTTAGCACCCAGCATGGTCAGACAAGGAGAGGGGGGGTGAACACATGGGAATTGAAGGGTGGTGCAGGGATGGAAAGCAGCAAATGAGAGAGAACGGGAGTTAAGGAGAGGGAATAAACATGCTTCATGAATAATTCAATCTAGGCCATAGCCCTAGAGACATTGACACACACACACACACACACACACTCTGGGCAGGTCACTTGTAATGGAGGGATTACTGTGCTCTCGTGACAAGTCAGATCTGATCCAGGGGAAGCGCCTCAGGCAGAGCAGAAGAGACAGAAGGAGGGGGAAAGGAGGTGAAAGAGAGAGAAGGGAAGGGAAGGAGGAAAACACTGTTAGGAGGGCAACTGGTTTGGCAGCTGTGGGCGTTAAATCTCTCATCATCATCTCCATTTGTCGTTTGCTTTTTTCCCCCCCTCTTTTCTCAGTCTGAGGGTGTTGATTCGCAGCTTCCCTGCTCTCTAAATCACTCTCTGATGTCAGTTTTTTTTTTAACATTAAAGAGAAAGATAAGGAGGAAAGGAGAGAGTGTGTGTGATTGTTTTGATGGCGTGCAACAGGCCTTTGTCTGAACTTGAGGGTGCTACTTGTAAGGCACATGTTAGGAGCTGAACATCAGTCGCTGAGGATGTGAGTGTTTCACTGAAGTTGTGTTGTCCATCGCTAACCTCCAGTAAATCTGGTATTATGGTAATACGACGGGGTGAAATGCAAAAAGAATCTTTCATCTTCTTGCAGTCCGCATGACAGCGAGCAACCCTGGCTCGGTCAGATGCTCTCAGATCTGCTTGGACAGATATTTCATAGTCTGACAGCTACTTAAAAGTCAGACGACACTTCCAAAGCATCACTCCTCCCCTGTTCTCCCTCCTTACGCCCTTCATCTCAGAGTGTTACATGGCCACTCATGTTCCTCTCTTTCATCTGTCCACCCCAGTTTTCTAATAACAAACACATAATGAAAGGGTTCACTTCAAGTGCAGCCTGTGCACAAACAGGTGTATATGTGTTGGATGAAGAAAGAGAAAGAGGCAGCGTACAATTAAAGAGGCTGTTTTAGTCGGGAGCAGCGGGGAGCTTGTCTCGCTCTGTGGGAGAAAATGCACTTCAGTCTAACTGACAGCCACTCGCAGGGAAGCGCTTGCACAATAAAAAACACACACATGCACGAATCAATCAATGTGTCAATACTCTCCCAAAACCCAAAGTAAGTGCCCTTCCGTTGGTGTGCGGCCAACCCTGACCTTTGACATCCCTGTGGAGTGCAAACGGAAATAGAATTTTGCCTTTAGGGATCAATAAAGTATCACATTATGATTATTACTGACAGCCCAATCTAAACTGGCACAACTATATAATCCATAACTGCAAATATGAGGTGTCCTAATGTCTAAACATACACTACATGGCCAAATGTATTGAGAGTAGACACCACAGAAGTATGGGCATCTGTCTGTACTCTGGGAAGTCTTTCCACAAGACTGTCAAACCTGGTTACAGGGATTTGTTGCCACTCAGCCACAAGAGCATGAGTGAGGTCTGACACATGTTAGGCGATAAAGTCTGGCTCGCACTTGATGTTCCAATTCATCCCAAAGGTGTTGGATGGGGTTGAGAACAGGGCTTTGTGCAGTCCAGTCAACTTCTTTCTCAACAAACAGAAAAAAATGTTTTTCATGAACCTCACTTTGTGCATGGGGGAATTGTCAAGTTGAAACAGGAAAGGTCCTTCCCCCCAAACTGTGGCCAAAATGTTGGTTTTACTTTTGTAAATGCTTATCTGGGATATGCTAACATGTAGTGTAACAGCAGCACAAACAGAGTCGTAAAGTTATAGAACTAAGTATTGTGAGTTACTGATCTAAAGTTTGCTAACATTAGCAAACATTTGCCATCATATGCTACCGATCATACCAGACCAAGTATGCCTATAGAAGGAAAACTCCTAAGTGTAATGAATTGAGTAAGGGTGCATTTTATTGCTTATGAGATCAGCTTTGTAATAGTAAGATTGTGTAATTTCTTCTTTCAAAGCTACATAGTCTCCCTTTAAGTGGAACTAAGGGTCCTAACCCAAACCATAAAAACTGCCCCAGACTGAAAGTACACACTAGTATGTGGAAAGTGGTGTCTCTAGTTTGCAGAATAAGAGAAAGAAAAATAGAGAAAGGGGAGCGTACAGGAAGAGAAAATGTAAGAGAAAGACAGCGAATGAGACAGGTAAAATAGCGAGAGCATTGTGAAACCAGAGGAAGGACTAGGGCTAAAGAGAGAGGGACAGAACCAATAAAAACAGAGAGAGAAAGGGATCAAAAGATGACAATGTGAGACAGATGGCTGCAGAGAGAGACAAAGATGAGAGATGAAGCGATAGCAAGAGAGGAAGACAAAGAAATCTATACAGGAGGCGGAAGACAGAGAGATGAGTGTGTCCTTGACTAGTGCCACTGTTATCTTCACGCTTTATCAGTGCTGTGCTGATCTGTGCTACAGAGAGCAGACAGAGAGACAGACAGCGGCCATACGACATGGCTCACATCCCAGGGACATTTAGCATGGTCTATAAACCTTGCGCTCACACTCACACGTACACACAGCCAAGCTTATTCATGTACGGAGCCAGCACTAATGGCACCACTGTCATTATGACAGCTCGATGCAATCGCCTAGACGTTTCTTGGTTACTGATAAAATGCACGGCTAGTCATGGGTGTAAAATAAATCACAAAGAAGATGGCATTTCTTTTGTTGTCTCATAGTTGAGAACAGAAGCTCAGAGGAAAAATTATGATAATGCTGCTTCTTTAATCAATTAAAGGGAAGATCAGCGAGAGTTACAAGCGTAGAAAAGAGCCCTCCAGCCACAACTCGAGCCCAGTGATAAGCTTTGAAGGTTGTTTCATTCCTCAAATTGAGTGGAATAGGAATTCCAGCTCGTGCACTGTCTAACAAATGTAAAAACCCACTTATATTCCCCCGCAGAGAGGTCCCTTAAGAAGGAGCTAATGATGGTGATTTTCCTGGGAAGATTTCACTGACGCTGAGGTGAAGGGATTGTGACAGGCACCACGCACGGCTCTGAAGAGGCTTCAGCTGAGATAAAGACAGCATGACAACGCCGAGAATACACAATGACTGGCTTGGGACTACATGCGTAAAACTGAGACGTGTGTCTTTTGGAGTGCGTATGGATGAGTGTTTGTGCACAGCTGGGTAATTGGAATATCAAGGCCATATGTGGAGGAAGTGGAATGATCCCCTGCGCATGCGTGTATGCTAATCTGTAGCGTGTGGAGCATATAGGCCTACGCCACATGCCATCTTGCGTGTGCGTGAAAGGTTCAGCTTTTACATAGCGTGTGGAACTTGTCTGTTGTGTATATGTACAATTTTGCCTCAGGGTAGTTTTATGCTATAGGAGGAGATCTAGGAAGACTAGATGTGGGCATGTGTGTGTCCACTGGGGACTCTTCCTTTCTTCTTTTACAATTCCCCGATTTACTCTTCCACTCTACCACTTGTCATAATGCTAATGCAAGAAATGCTACACAAGCTCACACACACAAACACAAATTGATGAATTAAATATGTCATCTACTCTGGAGGGGGGCAAAGGGGGTAAGGGGTGGAATGAATTAGTGATGCCCAAAGCCCTAAGAGAGAAACTGAGCAAGACAGTAAAAGACACAAAAAATACAAAAATAGAGGAGGTGAATTAAGAGAGAATTAAAGGGGCGGTTCACCCTAATTACAAAAAAGCATTTTTCCACACTTACCTATAGTGATATTTAGCTAATCTGCCACCAACAGTTGGTTTCAGTTGAACATCCTGTTGCTAGTAGCAACCCCTACTGGCAAAGTTCTGTAGCAGTTTAACTGACAATGTGACCAAGCAAATATTGACAAGAAATGTTTTATCGACTCCCTAAATTCCCTTGCTGTAGCATTATCTGTAGGTACTCTTTTTTATTATAGCAGTTTTAGAAGAATTTAGCGATTTCTGCTATCCAAGCTAGCCATTGTAGGCTACTAGCTGTCAGGCTAATGTGTTGCTAAACCAACATTCTAAAGTAAGTAAGCATTAATTTACTGTTATGCTAACCAATGTATTTTACCCTTTACTTTTACTCTTGTGGACTCTGTTTACTAGATTAATTAATGTTACTTCCAATAGAGACTTATTGTTGATCTTAATTGGTGAAACTTTGTTTCTTCGTGCCATGAGGCACAATTTAACCAACTTTACAGCTTGTCTATAATTATGTGAACTTTGTTCATGTATTTATTTTCACAATACCTTTAGTCTAACTCTTGTTTATGGTATCTTCTCTTTTTCTTATTTATAAATCACTATTTCTTTTGTAGAAAGAAGTTCCAGGGGAAACTGAGGCCTGTGGATTATTACAGAGAAACAGTGGCACTGCTTCTGGCAAGAGATCTTGGTGTTGAATATTTTTTAATCACTCTATGCGCCACAAATGATTCAATTCACTTCCATTGTATTTGGGTGGAGGCAGAAATCTCAGAGATGGCAATCTTTAAATATGGATATATAAAAACAAAACTATCTGCATGGCTAGGTAACAAAAAGTAAGTGATAAAATCATTTTATTTTTTTAATTACAGGCCTATTTCACCATGTTTCTCACTATTCCATCCAGTCTTACTCAACTCTTTTCTCTTCTCTCCTTGGGAAGTCTTTGCATTTCACTCCTTGCTAAAAACCCATGGGGCTCTTTAGGCAACTGCAAATGGACCAGTTTCATTTTGCATGATTGTGAGCATGACAAGAGCTTGAGAAGAAAACCATATATACAGTGAAGGAAACGTCTCCAGAGGGAGAAAGGTATAGATGGAGAAGAAGACAGCAGCCCAGAGAGCCAGAGAAGAGCAAAAAGGGGAAGATGGGGAGACGGCGATTATGTGGAGTTGGGAGGAGAGGAGAGGGGTGAAGTGTGAAGTAATGAGGCCAGAATGAGGGCTGCAGCTGTGTTGTGTCCAGCAGAACACACACAAGCCAAGAGAGAGAGACACACACACACACACACTGAAGCCAGCCAGCCGTGGGGACTCCAGAATGACAAATGACAAAGTGACAAATGTGTCTTTAGGGAGCAGGGCAGCAGGAATTGAGAGTTCTGCAGGGTTAGAGGAAAACACAAATCCCACAACACCACATGCATATAAATAGACAAGGAAAGTTGACAGAGTGTGTTAAGACACAGAAAGAGTGATGTAAGGGCTATATGACTGGTCACAGACTATATGAATATCCCATTATCTGTATGTACAGTATGCGTGTGTTTGCATTTGTGCATGATGTACATTTGTCATCATTTGTCAGACATGTCAATGCCTGTGATCGAGAGGTGACAGCACGTCACTATGGACTCAAACAGCATTTGACAAGCTGCTCACTCAGACTCTCTCTCTCACACACACACACAAACTCTCCCGAGAGCTCGACCATGTCAACCTACTGTGTTCTCTCCTTTATTGATTTGTTCTTTTTTTTTTTCCCTCACTTTGTGTGTTTTGTTTGGTTCCTCTTACTAGGGGTGTTTACAAGGCGTCCTGTGGGTTAAAGACACACACGAGTGGAAGTGGGGAGAGAGAGGTAGAAAGAGACAGTGTGCCAGAGAGAGAGATGGAGAGACAGAAAGAGAGCGATAAAAGGGGAGGAAGAGATAAGAGATAAGAGGTTTGCCACCAGGGGTTATTGCCTTTCTCACACTGTGTATTGACTCATCCTATTAGGGGGGCGGGCTTTTCTGGGTCGCAATGTCGAATACACACACACACACACACACACACTAATCTTTCCTAACTTTTGTGCTTGTATGTTTGTTGCAGTTTACAATGAGGAACTAATCAAACAGAAACAAAGTCATATGGAGCACACAGACACAGCAGCTGGTAGCCGAAATATCCTGTAGCCGTGCACTAATTGGCATCTTCCTCCTGTGAGATGCAGGGAGGGCCTCGGACAAACGCACACACACCACAGCTGAAGGACGCGGGCGCGTAGGAGAAGCCCAGACAAGCGGGGAGAAAAGTGGAGAGGAAGCAAAGGTATTGATCAAAGAGCAGGAGCAAGCGTAAACGAAGGAGAGCAAGACAGAGATTCAGGCAGTATCAGAGTGTAAGTTAGAGGGATGAGGGAGCGATGGGGAAGCAGAGGAGGACAAGTCAAGGGGAATACAGAGAGGAACGAGGCGTAATCCCCCCATGCAGAGTTTAATGGTTTGGCCCAGCGGTCGTGGGCGCTGGCAGGAGGTCTGAGGATGGATCGATCCAATCCCTCAGACAGGGGTGGAAAACTTTTTGTCTTTGAGAAAGAACGGCTGAAGGGTGAAGAACAATGGTGAAGACGGAGAGAAAGTTGGGGCAAGGGTGAGCGAGCAAGCAAACGAATGAGATGAAGAGAGAGAGAAAAGTTGAAAGGAGACTGGGGGGGGGGGGTGAACAGTTAGGGCGGTAGGAGTAATAGGAATTATCTCTGTAATGCTGTTTGACCATGCAGAATGCCTGGGCAATGCAGAGTGGAGAACACGCTGAGTGTCACCCAGAGTGCCAGTCAAACTTTAATTAGAGCTGCCGAGTACATGCAGGCACGAATAACCCTCTAGGTGGAAATAACCGACTGATCCAATCCGTACTACACTGTACATGCTCACAAACAAAGTAAACAGGAAGAAACTGGCAGAAGAATTTGAAAAAACACATGCACAACTTTAATTTCATGCTCTTCCTCAAAACTTTCTCATTTCCTTTTAGTCACAATTACATCCTAACAGAGCAAATTTCATAAAGACTGCATCATTAACTCCTTGAAGACTAGACTGTTTTCACTGCCTTTAATTACAGGCTTAAGACACATTAATTACATGTCTTATATAGACATACCTACTTATGTATGACATCTATGCATTCCATATTGATTGAGTTATGACTCTTAAAAGGAAGGGAAGAAAGTGATTTTTAATGCACAATGTATCAATGGGTGCTATGGATTAATCGAGATGCTGCCCCACTTCAATGGCAGTTCACAATATCATATACACTCAACCCCAGAAGTCAAACAGCACCACAAATGCACAACTTTGTGGTGTTCTCTCCCGTGGATTTCCGCATACCCCCGTGATCTTTAGTCCTTTTCCTTTATGTTCACAGCCTTTTCAAAGACGGATAACATTTCCCCGCATCCTATCCATCTCCCATCACTTTTACCCCCCTCATCCCCACACCCCTTCCCTCCCACTCCTGGTGTAAATCACATCAGTGAGCAGAGAAATCCCTTCTTTCTGAGGGAGGAGATTAAGAGTGAGCACAGACAACTGGATTTAAATAAAGATCACCTACCCTATGAGGCTCATCCCTAAACTGGGAGGTGGGACGGACTCACTGTGGACATTTAGTGTGTGTTTGTGTCTGTGCATGAGGAACAGTAAGAGAGAGGTGAAGAGAGAATGATCTCGAGTGCAAAATTGCCCGCATGTGTACAAGTGTGTGTTTCTGTGTATGCGCGCGCGTGTGTGTGTGTGTGTGTGTGTGTCATGGTGATAACTGCATTATAAAAGCAATCTGCATGGAACATCTCAACCAGAATATAAAATGAGATTTCTTTTTTTTTTTAAGCTGGCAGAGTTCAGAGAACAATCATACGTGCACAAACACAAGCACGCACATACACCTGCCTGATAACAAGCAAATACTGACACCTGAAGGTCAGCTGCAGCTCTCTCCTGCTGATCTGTAATGCATTGTGGGAGAAGGCGGAGAATTTACCGTTTGTTCCCTGAGCTGGCCTTATCAGAGGTGTTACATGGAGTGACACCCGCACCCCCCTCCCCACTACACCACTTTCGCTCTCTTTTGCCTCCATCCCGCTCCCCCGACAACCTGAACTCACAGCCATATTACTGAGTCACATGACTATCACATGGCTGGTAAACAGAATACTGGACAGTTTTATAGGAACATAAAGTGTTCAGGAGGGAGCTTAGTATCTTACAAGAATCTGACCATCGCAGTATTGATAACACATGCGCCCATGATTCTTCCATGTGGCAATCAATCCTTTTGCATGCAAACACACAAACACTCATAGAAATCACTGTATCTGGAACAGTATCGGAAGACAGAAGGGACATGGTATGTTAGCAGGCCTGTCACTAGTCCAGTATATAGTATTGAGATTGTTAGATACCAAAGCGTGGATAAAAGACATCTCAGCACCCTTTATATAAAGGAGGCACACTAGACAACAGTTCTGATATGGTTAGTCGATTAATCAGCTAATTGATCGTCAGAAGGTCAGTCAACAAATTTGATAACTATTTGTTCAGACATTTATAAAGCAAAAGTACCAAACATTTCTTGAATGTGAGATTTTACTGCTCTCTTCATTGTAAATTGAATATCTTTGGGTTTTGGACAGTTTGTCCGACAAAGCAAATTATTTGAAAAGTCACCTTGGACTCTATGGAACTGTGATGGGCATTTTTCACAATTTTCATAATTGGAAAAATAATAGTTGACAGATGACTCAATACTGAAAATAAATCATTTTGTGCGTACATCACCTTTGAGCACACACACCAAAGAGCAGTTCATCAACAAGCTACTTGGTGTACCTATGGGGGCCATGGCCTGGTTAAAGATCCCCTCCAGACTCGGCTTTGAATAATAACTTGTGTCTGATATTTTTCCACAAAAAAGTTCAATCAACTGGTTAAAACTTCAGCTATATAGAAATATATCTACTCTTTCCCCCTCCTTGAAAAAAAATTCTGAATCAATACATGTGTAAACAATGTTCATTTCAAAAGTTTAACTACTGGACACAAGATGCCTCTTACTTCACTGTAAAGTCCATTCTCAGTGTGTGTGCGCTGGAGGATCAAGTTCACTTATCGCATGTAAGTTGAATACTGGACCACGATTGGCATCCAAACTTGTGAAGTTACAAAATCATGTTCGTACGTACAGGCCTTAAAGTCAGATTTAAGATATGCACAAAGAAACGTTCCGTTCTAGTGTCAAACTCGAGCAATTTCGAGAAATTTAACAAGTGTAACAGCAGCACATTCTTTTATACATGTATGCAGGTACCCTAAAAAAAAAACACATAGGCACACAAACCCGCAAAGAAACACAAACCTCATATAAATGCCGAAAACACACAACGAAACAATATCCTGACTCACACAAGCAAACAAAACTAAAACACCCAAACTTTGTACTCTGGGAAAAGAACAAAAGAACAAACCAGAGCTAAAATCAGAGCACTTAACATGCATTATTAATAGTGTGCATTGGGTTTCCCTGAATTACAGGCCAGAACCCAAAATGAGTCGCAGGCCTGTTTCTGGTAGATTGAATTCAAAACTACAAGAGTAGTGGTATGTTTTCATAAGCACACTTCCAAGGGCGATACTAATACCTCTCAGCGTGGATGGCATTGCATGAGATTATTCACAGTTTATCCTTGATTTATGTAGAATCCCTTCGCTGTGTAATCAGAGAGGCAGTTTATGCATTAATTTAGAGCATTATTGCATGCTTTTCTCAATGCCACCCCATCCATTTTTCTCTGTTTGCATCGCCTTAATGAGCACGAGCAAATTTCTCATCTAACAGTTCTCTCTGTGGTGTTAAGCAGATCTCTTCTAAAATAATGCAGTCAGCACACTCACATGGTCCGAGCAGGAAACTCCCTAAATCCATCATTTTCTGACTAACAAGCTCCTGCACTCGAGCTCTTGGAAAATCTTATATCTAATTCTTTTTCATGTCCCCGGGCAATGCCGGCCTTGTCCCAACCCTTTCGGCGGTGGCAGTGGCCTGACACTGTTTTTGCTGAGGAAAGTGATGTACGTTAAAATTTGATGAGACATTTCTTTCGTTCAGGCATTTAGGGGGGGGTTGGTTGGAGCTGAAGTGGGCCTGAAATGTTGAGGTCCTGGCCTCAATCAAAATGAGGCAGGTAAGAGGAGAACAGAGGCTCACCAGAGATAAATCCTCGTCTTGACAGAAGTGGTAGAAAGGTGGAAGAAGGAGAGGACTGAAGGAGAAAGGATGGAATACAGTGCACAAACTGTAATGTGATGTGAGGTAGAGATGGTGGAGAAGAAAGAAAGAGCGAGTGCGAAGGGAAGAAACATCAGGTGACCATCCTGATAAAAGTGATACAACAGGAAGGTTTGAGGAGCAGAAACAGAAGCAGACAAACAAAGATGGAGAAAATAAAAGCAGCAGTGAATACACAACTATATTCTCATGGGCAGCAGTAAACAAGTGCGAGCACTGGAGGTTTTCTTAGCGCCACGACTCTGGACGGGAAAAAAGGAGGAGAAAGGTTTATGCATGGGAGGAAAGGGGAGAGGGTGTAAAGTAAGTGAAGAAACAGAGAAGGAGAATGGGAGAAGAGAGAAAAGAAGAAGGGGACAGATAGGAGAAGTGTTGTTTTGCTCGCCGGCCTGGTCCTCCTCTGGCCCATGATTCATTGCAAATGAAATGTCACCCTGGCAGGCAGTAATGCAGGCCGGCCCGCTCCCCTGCAGCCTAATTGAATTTTACAGGCACATAAACAACAGTCGGCCAGTGAGAGAGAGAGAGAGAGAGAGAGAGAGAGAGAGAGAGAGAGAGAGAGAGAGAGTTATTGATGCTAGTGTTTACAGGTGGAGGCTGCTGATGTTCCATGAGAGAGTATGTAAGGGCCTCTGGGGAACCATAGCACAAAGCACACAGATGGAGGGGACGCCAAAGCAGGCCTGCCACTAACACGACTCCCTCAAGACACGCACGCAAATACACACAACCATGACACTAAAACTGTCTGCGCTTTGAGACACATATTTGCTAAAACACTATAGCATGCTTTTACCAGAATTACCAGAGCCACTAGTCAAAGTTCAACGACGACCAAGGATGCAATTTGGCTTTAAGCATATTTCTCTGCAAAAAAAATAAAAATAAAGAAGAAAAATACAATAAAATACAAACAAAAAAAGTGTAACACTTTTTGGTTACACTTTATTTCATGGGTCCCATAGTTTCCCAATAATTTCCTTGAAAAGAACAGATTGTGTAACCTGTCCTGGAGAGGACTATGTAATTTGGTACTAATTATACCCTGAGAGTCTTTTATTCAGCACACAGCAGCTAAGCATGCAATAAAAAAAAAAGATTCCTATAATAAATTAACCTTTACTGGAAGTCAACAACTACTTATAAACTAAGCGTATTTACATAAATCCTGTATACTGTATGGTTTCCTGGTTGTTTCTTACTATGTGCAAGAGTTGCTACTTACTACGTGCATTGTCTCAGCACATTGTCTCTATGCTCCCTATAAGAACAAAATTACACAGCTCTTTCCCAGAAATGGTTTCATTATTAAGACATTATAAAGACTCATAAATAAGTTACCTACTTCACAGATTCTATGGAAATAAACTACATTCTTAATACTCTTCCCTGACATTTCAGTGCAAACTATGTTCGAGCGTGTTCTCCCTTGTTGGTTAAGTAAGATGTGCTGGCAGAGCTTTTTCTGCAGATGACAGCCACTGAAGACGGTATAGGAACAGTCTGCAGTGTCCCCTCAGGCAGCCCCGGGGGCCAGGTCAATTTGTCCTATCCTGATAGAGGACATCACCTACATGACAGCCGGGCAGGTTGGTAGATAGAGAGAAAGGCATCTGGTGCAGCAGTACAGACTGATTCCTGCAGCAGTGGTTAATTTCTTTAAAATTAACACATTGGATTGAGGAGATAGAATGCACTTTTCTTTAATAGCACTATCAAATATTGAATAAATACAAGGCATGTTTAAAATATTTTTTAATACTAAGGGGTATACGACTTAAATTCCACTGAAATCAACCCTTTCTTTCATTCTGAAAATTACCACTCCCTAAGGGTATACAGGATAATCACTTAAAATACAAAAAATGTAAAAGCTATAAAAGGCACAATTAGTTCAGCTACCTCAGCAAAGTTAATTTTCTTGTGAGAGCTGACAAGACAGGACATTTATCTCTTAGATAATAGTATATTTTTAACAAAATTGTACCAAATGACAATGCCTCTCCATCTCCTAGAGGAGATGGGCACCGTCACAGGATGAAGCAAATATAAAGAGGGGAAAGTGGGAGCCTTCACTTCATTTATTGCCACTTACAGCTCTGACACAGCCTTCTGCAGGCCTCCCTGACCAGTGCACTTACAGATACCCCATACAGAGCAGCAGCTCTTAAAGGTTATCGTATATCGTAGATTAAAGGCAATCGTAACTCTAATGCGAGCAGGTATGCTGTTCAGGAAATCAAGAGGAAACTGCCTTTTGTCAATGCCTGCAAGAATGGTATTTGAGCTGGACTACCCCACACACAGACACACACAGCTCTTTGGCTTGCAAACTCTGATACTAGTGGCCAAGGACTAGGTACTATTGCATCTGCAGGTGTTCAGTCTTGGCCTTCCAAGCTGTAAATTGGAGCTTTAGTTACAAACACATGCAGAATTAATTTGGAGTTAAAGCTTGGGCTTGGTTGCGCTAAAAACCACAGTTTATCCCCTGAAGCTCAGGGTAAAAGGCAAGAGGTAAAGGAACACTATGAACTGGAGAAAATGCAATATGTCCAAACTCCAAAAGTTATAAAAGTGTTAACTTTAGTCATTACCCACAGATATGTGGTAAAGTTACTACTACCTATATTTGAATTCACATTCTGGCAAGATTTTCTTTACCATTTTTACAGCTCAATATTCTAAAAGAAATAGTTCCTGGGCGTGTATTTATTCTGTATTTATTCTGTTTCAACATCAGAGGTTTAATATGCTGACCATGTAATCGCAAGTCCAAGTCCACTCATGTTGCATGTCACCCCCTCTCCCCCTGATTTCTTGTCAACTCTCAACTCTATCCTATCTGATGAAGACAAAAATATTTAAACACATTTTTTTGGCTCTACCGTTTGAACTTCATCTCAGCCAATGAGATTATTTCAGCCTCCAGAGTGGCTCTACTTTGAGATATGGTCGTTTAACCAAAACTCCAATCTGCGTCCATTCTGTCTTCAACCTGCCAACTGGTCACACAAAATGTTTGCCTTTCTATCTAACAGCTAGCAAATGTGTGTGTGTCGGTCTTACAGTCTCCCTGCCTGCTTATTCATCTTCCTATTTAGCAGCTAGTCTGCTTGTTTTTTGCTATTTGTCCCTCCTCTGCCCATCTGTCTTTCCACCTAATAGTTTGCTGGCTGGTGTATCTACCTCTATCTGGCTTACAATTGCGGCCTCATAAACTGGGATGAGATTTATCCTTGTGCCAAATGAGAATAACGACACAGGATAGATAGAGGCTGGCTAGATGAGATAACACGGGGGAGGGGGGGGCGGCTGCTTGCATGTGTGTGGGTGCGTGTGCAAGCATGTGCATGCATTAGGATGGTAAAGATTGAAGGTATGAGCTGTCGAGTTCATTCATAAGACAATAAATAACCATCACATACCTTGATAACAAGCTGACATCATGTCTTCTTTTATGCGTGTTTCATGTTTTAAAAAATTGTGGAAAGGTAACAAATGTTTGTCAGCAAGTGACAGAAGATGTGGGACTATTTTCGGATTAAAAAAACAGCCCAACTGTGTCTGTGTGTGTGTGTGTGTGTGTGTGTGTGTGTGTGTGTGTGTGTGTGTGTGTGTGTGTGTGTGTGTGTGTATGTATGTATGTGACGTGTCCCTGGCTCAGCAGGACTCCAACCCTCCCTGCTGACTATGACCTTCCCTCCAAGCAGGCGTCCCTGTTTCTCTCATCCCTCCCCCCCTCCAACCCCCCCCGACTCTCTTTCCATCCCTAAATCCCTCCGTTCTGCTGTCTCCTCCTTCCCTCCAGCCATCCATCCTTCCTCCTTGCCTCCACCCTTGCCTCTGTCAGCCCTTGATCCACCCGTCCCTCTCTCAGTCTGACTGGATGATGCTTGCAGTCCTTGATCCAGCGCACGGAAAGGGGCTTCATAAATACACCATCCATCACTGCCGGCAGGGCCAGTTTAAACCACGTGACATGCACACCATTGATTTGGCGTGTGTGTCATGTGTCTTCTCACTGCCACGACAACACACACACACACACAAAATATACAGTAGAGCCAAACAAAAGGTAAAATATGAGCATTCAACTGTGCTTATGTATCACTTGAATGAGTTTCCATGTTTAATGAGAAGGAACATTGAGCGTTTGTGTTGACAAACATGTCCGTGTGTGTTTGTGTATTTCCATCCAGATATTATAGATGCATTATGAACTCTCACACAAAAACAAGACAACAGTGGAGAGACCAAACTGTCAAATGTACAGCGTGTGTGTACACGTATGTTGTGCATGAGCAGGTCAGCCAAGTGAGTGTGTGTGTGTGTGTGTGTGTGTGTGTGTGTGTGTGTGTGTGTGTGTGTGTGTGTGTGTGTGTGTGCCTGGCAAAAATGTACATGGGCAGGCATGTGTGAACTCGTGTTTTCCCGTGTCTGATTTTTCAATCTGTGCAAACACGGCGATGGTTCACTGCACCACACAGACTCTCACTGTTCCGCACTCCGCCCTCTCAGTGTATCCTGTGTGATGGATGATAGAGGGGGAAAATAACTAATTCAACAGTAGATTTACATTGTTCTGGATGGTGAGCAACGCAACACACAGAGAGAGACACGGAGTGAGGAAGAGAATAAGGGAAAGTCAAACTCTTGCTACCTACAAGTGCAAACTCCACCAGGCCAGTGCTTACATGTTGGTGTTCATTTGTGCATATGCATTGCTTGATTACTAATGGATTAAAAGAGATGAAAATAATGCACTGCAGAAAAACATGGATGCATTGTCTTTCATATCACCCATAGATGTCTGGGGGGATGTTCTTAAGTCTTGATTTACTGGATCCAGAAGATCCAAATTTGGCCAAAGTGCAGGAAACCTAAGTGGAGCTGAGTTGTGACAAGCAAACAACAACCACCATGGCTGACTGTGATAGGCTGAGGCACCTGTCAGTCAAGCGAACACAAATGGAGTGACGCCTGTGAGCTAGTTCAGGCAGTCAACTCGAGCTGCACTGCTATACACACGTCTCCACAATCATCTACCAAACACACCCTCCCATTTTGGCGGTCTGTTTAAACTGCAAAATGTCCCATCTCTCCCTCTGCCTGTCAATGCCACTGCTGCCCTGCATCAGTATTACTGCCTGTTCTTTCAGCCCCATCACCACCCCAGCATCCACCTGCAGGCTCTGGCTAGGGGGCTTAAGATATTTGCTCATCACTCCCCAATATCTCTGTGTAAACATGTCTGCGGGGAGTGATGAGGTCGGAGCCTAGACGCCAGACTAAGTATGTTCAGCTCAGGGTGGGAAATTAACTTTTTAAAATGTGAACATCTACCAGCCACTGACAGATAAATATTCAAATTCACCAGCCACTTAATAGTAAATCATTATTTTGCATCTGAAATCTACCAGCCCTGGTTCTGCTGCTATAATCAACATTTCAAATGTGAGTTGTCTGACTGAACTTGAAAACATGCTTCTCTTTAAACCTTAAAGCGAGACTATGAAAATTTGGAAAGAAAACTTACACAATCTTCCTCTAACAAATAAAAAGTTTAATTAAGAAGCAATAAAACATACTCTTCCTCAATTGAGTTCATTCAGGAGTTTCACAGCTACAGTCTTACTTGATCTGGTATTACCAGTAGCTTAATTTGGCTAATGTTAAAAACTTTATATATTGCTGTATAATGAATCTGTTCACTGACTTCATGACTCTTCTCCACTTGTGCTTCCATTACACTTTGTTTTAACACTTACCGCTATCCCAACATTGTCATATGTGGCCACACTGGTAAAAGTAATGTAGGCTCATTTTAAAGCTTTAATGGATTCTCAAAATCTGCTTTAACTACAGGCACCCTTACTTTTTGTTATTTCGATTACAAAAGAGCAGTTAAACAATTTTGCCCCTGACTTTACTACATTCTAAGTTTTCTTGGATCCACCATCTAGTGGCTATTTGAGGGACTGTTGCTTAAGGCATTTTGGCATAAGCCTCACCATTCACCCATGGAGGCTGCCTGTACACACAAAATTGCAGACATATTTTGAGTCCATTCAAAAAAAATCTTGGCAAAGGCTGCTAGGAGACAAGGATGCTGTGTAATCTGTAGAGAGGGAGGAATCTGTCTGGGCTGTTATAGTAGAGTATAAGCATTTTTGCTTGTGTTTTAATAAGATTTTCATGTAGAATACAGACAAAGACAAGAAGTAAGAGGGGGGAAGAGAGAAGCCCATAAAAACAGGAAGAAAGAAACAAGAGAGACTCAGGCGCTGGTTGTTTGGTTTTATTTTCTATCCTTTAGAGACACTTCTGAAAAGATTTGATCATCTATTCAGATCACGTGGCCAGTTTTCCTCTTTGTTGCTCGGTGGTGTTAGGACATCACAGGAAATTAAACCTCATCAAGCCAAGACACAAAAGCTCCGAGTCTTCCAAGCTGTCATCTCTCCATTTCTGTGTGTGTGTGTGTTTTGTGTGGGCAGTTCTGCTTTGCTATTCTTGAGAGAACCTGTTTGAGTTTCGGGAGTTTCAAGGTGATCTAAAGAAGCCTCGTATAGTGTTAAGGGTAGATTTGTGTTAAGGGTTGCTATGGTAAGGTTAAGGGTCTTTTAAGTTAGGACTAGGATTTAGGCTAAAAATGAGAGTATGCATATATTAGGGTAAAGCAGTGGTCCTCTTAAAACAAGTCTTAAACAAGATTAGGTTTGGCTGAGGCTAGATGTGTGGCTTTAAGGGTTTAGTTGTATGTGCACTGATTTTGAATGCGTCTCTGTCCACATGTCCTCTCTCCCTCCTCTCTTTCTCTCTGTCCCTACCCCTGCACCCCCACCCACCTCACGCCCCCAGTCTCTCGGTGTGCCAGTGGACTAGAGGCTCTGCAGGAGACCTCTATACCACAGCACAATGGAAATGTCACCCATAACACTCGCCTCAGGATGCCAATCACTTCGCACTGCTCCCCATGGTGAGGGTGAGTGTGTGTGTGTGTGTGTGTGTGTGTGTGAGAGAAAGACAAAATACCAGAGAGAGAGGGAAAGTCCAAAGGACATGTCCATGTGTGTAAAGAGAGCATGTAACAATTATTGATAGTGTAGACAAAATCCCCCACATCTCCGCCACAATATACAGTGGGGCAAAAAAGTATTTAGTCAGCCACCAATTGTGCAAGTTCTCCCACTTAAAAAGATGAGAGAGGCCTGTAATTTTCATCATAGGTATACCTCAACTATGAGAGACAAAATGAGAAAAAAAAAATCCAGAAAATCACATTGTCTGATTTTTAAAGAATTTATTTGGAAATTATGGTGGAAAATAAGTATTTGGTCAATAACAAACGTTCATCTCAATACTTTGTTATATACCCTTTGTTGGCAATGACAGAGGTCAAACGTTTTCTGCAAGTCTTCACAAGGTTTTCACACACTGTTGCTGGTATTTTGGCCCATTCCTCCATGCAGATCTCCTCTAGAGCAGTGATGTTTTGGGGCTGTCGCTGGGCAACACGGACTTTCAACTCCCTCCAAAGATTTTCTATGGGGTTGAGATCTTGAGACTGGCTAGGCCACTCCAGGACCTTGAAATGCTTCTTACGAAGCCACTCCTTCGTTGCCCGGGCGGTGTGTTTGGGATCATTGTCATGCTGAAAGACCCAGCCACGATTCATCTTCAATGCCCTTGCTGATGGAAGGAGGTTTTCACTCAAAATCTCACGATACATGGCCCCATTCATTCTTTCCTTTACACGGATCAGTCGTCCTGGTCCCTTTGCAGAAAAACAGCCCAAAAGCATGATGTTTCCACCCCCATGCTTCACAGTAGGTATGGTGTTCTTTGGATGCAACTCAGCATTCTTTCTCCTCCAAACACGACAAGTTGAGTTTTTACCAAAAAGTTCTATTTTGGTTTCATCTGACCATATGACATTCTCCCAATCCTCTTCTTGATCATCCAAATGCTCTCTAGCAAACTTCAGACGGGCCTGGACATGTACTGGCTTAAGCAGGGGGACACGTCTGGCACTGCAGGATTTGAGTCCCTGGCGGCGTAGAGTGTTACTGATGGTAGCCTTTGTTACTTTGGTCCCAGCTCTCTGCAGGTCATTCACTAGGTCCCCCCGTGTGGTTCTGGGATTTTTGCTCACCGTTCTCGTGATCATTTTGACCCCACGGGGTGAGATCTTTCGTGGAGCCCCAGATCGAGGGAGATTATCAGTGGTCTTGTATGTCTTCCATTTTCTAATAATTGCTCCCACAGTTGATTTCTTCACACCAAGCTGCTTACCTATTGCAGATTCAGTCTTCCCAGCCTGGTGCAGGTCTACAATTTTGTTTCTGGTGTCCTTTGACAGCTCTTTGGTCTTGGCCATATTGGAGTTTGGAGTCTGACTGTTTGAGGTTGTGGACAGGTGTCTTTTATACTGATAACGAGTTCAAACAGTTGCCATTAATACAGGTAACGAGTGGAGGACAGAGGAACCTCTTAAAGAAGAAGTTACAGGTCTGTGAGAGCCAGACATTTTGCTTGTTTGTAGGTGACCAAATACTTATTTTACCGAGGAATTTACCAATTAATTCATTAAAAATCCTACAATGTGATTTCCTGGATTCTTTCCCCCCATTCTGTCTCTCATAGTTGAAGTGTACCTATGATGAAAATTACAGGCCTCTCTCATCTTTTTAAGTGGGAGAAATTGCACAATTGGTGGCTGACTAAATACTTTTTTGCCCCACTGTAAAATAAGATTTAGCCAAAGTGTATGTCTAGATTTATGTTTTTGCTCAGTGATGTGTGAGCCTCCAAGTGCCTCTGATTGCTAATGAGCCTGTCCATCCAAGGGGATTATGGGTTGTCTAGTCAATATGAGGACTACAGGTGTGTTTTGGAACCATGCATGATTATACATCAAAACAATGAGAGAGAGAGTGAGTGAGTGAGTGAGTGAGTGAGTGAGTGAGTGAGTGAGTAAGTGAGTGAGTAAGTGAGTGTGCCGAGTAGTAGGAAGGCCTTGATTAGGCGTGAAGACAGAAACAGATGGAGTGGGTTATGGACAAATAACGCACATGAGCCTGTGAGAGTGGGAGTAAGCCCGTGTCTGATCACGCATATGTGGTGTTGTTTGTTTCTGCGCGTGCATGTGGGCATGCATGTGCTGCATATAAGTGTGTGGATATGCAAAAGAACGTGTCCAAGAAATCCTGGTGTACATTAACATGCATATGTGTGGGCGTGTGCATTTATGTGTGTGTGTGTGGTGTGTGTGTGTGGGGGAGGGGGGGGTCTGGAGCACCAAGGCACAGGTGTCCCTGGAAATGCCATCCATTTTCATTGGGATGTGGGTTCTGTTTTAAATGTGTATCAGTGTGTACTAGGGAGGCTGCGTGATAGGGAGGGTGATGACAAATGACAACAAAATGTGGAAGGCAGGGGGATGGAAAGCCAAGCTGGCACAGGCTGGCATGCCAGGCTCCCTGTGCAGCCAGGGGGGCGGGCACTCTGTCCTCACGGCAGGCCCCTCAGCAGAGCTGTGAATACAGAGACAACAGCCGGCACATACACAGTCCCACACGCAGAATAGCAGCAAACAGTGATGGCATCACAGCCTGTCACATGAAAACACACACATAAACCTTTGTACAAATGCACCATTATGGGGAACAAGTTTGTAATATCCAATGTTTATTTCTAATAAACGACAACTGCGCAGTGAAATCATTTAGAAGCCTTTCGGTTTGTTGTGATGAGCAAAGAGAAAAGGGAGCTTCAACCATTTTAGATATTTGTAAATGAAGGTTATCAGTCACTACAGTAATAGGGTATCTCGAAGCATTAAGTCAAAGGCAGGTGAATTTTCTATTTTAGTCTTGAAGATGCTTTGCAACTCCTCAGAGGCATTGAGTGACTGGTGGAGAGCTCCCAGGCATTTCTAAACCTTTTTGGATCGATCACATGTTGATGTCATATGAGGGTTGTTGGATTCAAGCCCCTAGGAACAGTACCAGGCTGTGCAGTGATTTTAGTGGCAACTATCAAAATGGCAAGATATGTGACTGGGGCCTGGGCCCCATAAAGGCTTTTCCCTCCATCCACAACATTACAAAACGGAGCATCTCACACATTCAGAAATTACTCCTTGTATTATCGAAAAAAGTTAAAGTTATCCCCTCAGTTGGTTTGAGCAAACTGGTTTAAATGTGTGTCTAATGCTTCTTGGTTGCATTTACACTTGGCTCTTTTAATATTGGGTAGCTGTCCAATCTGCCCAAGATGCAAAAAAGTGGCTAGGTGTAGATGAGGGCTAATGCACATGCTCAATAGGCTTAAAAAAAAAGTTGCTCAGGTATGAAAGTTAATCAGACTTTCATACCTGAGCAACTTCCATTGAAATGAACAGATCCCATTTTTGAACCCGGTATCCAGGTCTCTTAACACATCCATGGTGGGATGTCAGGATTGCACTGCAAGTACTTGCAATTCCATTTTGATATCCCCTCCAAGGTGCTTTTTTTTCCCCATCTACATGCCATGTGACCTAATGACTCATGTGACTTCAACATGTGGAGAATAAAAAAAAGGTTAAAATTCCTCACCAATAAGTAGAACTGGTTGAGCTGCTCCAACGAGTGACAAGACTAATTCTGCAAATCCAGTTACCTTTGACTTTGCACTTCTGGATACATTTAAGATAATTTCTTCATTTCACTCCTGTGACCACAGTGAGACCTGTATGTTAAAAATAATTACTGCCTTAATGCGATTCCTGTTAAGAATAAGTGTGTGCATGTGTGTGCACCGCTGTGCTCTTGTCGTCTTTTGTCTTGAATAAGTACGTTTCACCGAGGTTAAATGGGGGCAGAAAGATCTATAGACTGATCCCACATCAATTTTGAACAGATGGAAAATTATTAGTGGAGGTTGAATGGGGATGGAAAGAGGTGATTGTGGGACAGCAAGGCAATTGCTCGACAGTGCCTTCTCACCTACAATATATCATTTTTAACAGAGGAAGAGGGATGCATGTGAATGGCAGCCATGTAGCATGCATGTGTGTGTATCTTTGCATATTATTTGTGTGTAATTCCCAGTCTCCTTACTCTATCTGTTCCCTGGAGCCCAAGAAAAAGAACTCTTTGACTACTTCTAAAACCTCCTCCTACATTACACGCTTGCTTGTGCACAATAACACGAAAACACTTGTAAGCTGTCTTGGGCGCCGGCGTCCCTCTGCTGTGTCACTTCAGGACACAAATAATTACACAGTCTGACATAATCAGACTTATCTTCAGGCTAAGAGGCAGCTTGTCCTCACCAAACCTTTTATGTGTCAAGAGTATTTCATTCAGGATTCACAATCTGCACCTTATCTGCAACTGTGGGCCAAAGTCCTGCGTGTGAACGACCCGCTACATGGGTTAAAATCACAGCAGCTCTTTCTGTTCATTATTTCCTGTCTTTGTAAGCAAGTAGCAGGTCATTTTTACACCATCTATAAAGACTGCACATATTTTTCCATGAAGTTTTTATATCAAGATAGATATTGATAGCGTCTCTGAAGATTTTCATCACTGTCCTGTGAAAACCATGTATCTCCAAAATGTCAACTTTTTATGAGCTTAGGAAAAAAAAAAGCTCTGTTTTCAGCTTTGTGGTGATGCATTTTTCAAATAATCCAAAATGTTTTTAAATGGTTTTATTACCTAAAGACGTAGGAGAATTTTCTCAACCCATAAAGGATTATTTCTTCTGTGTTAATTTCAAAATCAGTAAATTTGGGGATACACAATATACATTTGGGGAAAATAACATGCTTCTTACACCAACTACAGCTA
The DNA here is from genome assembly GCA_005408345.1 of Macquaria australasica. NCBI lineage: Eukaryota > Metazoa > Chordata > Actinopteri > Centrarchiformes > Percichthyidae > Macquaria > Macquaria australasica. Next base: position 141,181 of record SEMN01000133.1, on the reverse strand, counting down.
CACGTCTCCTAGGACGAGACAAAATGGTGCTGCACTTATCTGCTGCACTGTTAATCTTCCCTCATTGTTCCATTTTGATTTATATTCTATTGTCCCATCTGTACATCATTTCTGTTTGCTGCTGAATAACACAATTTCCCCACAGGGGATATATTTAAATTTCTTATTCTGGGTTTACATTTTAGGTTTTTAACTGATGATTTAATCTCGAGCAACTAATTTCAACTCCTACTGAGTAATATTATACGCAACCACATGTATTGTATCATGCCTTGGCAATATTGTAGTGGTCCTACAATGATTATGAAAGTGTCAAATTCCTGGAAAATAAACAAAACAGAAGGAGAAAGCGGAAAAGGAAAGGAGAAACTGGAATGACAAGGAAGAAAGAAGTCTCAATAATCTCTTTTTATGCCTTACTAACATCATACCTACGTTTCTCTTACAGGATATCGCCCTCCTTAACTGAATGTTTGATTCAGTTCAGTGGTCATGAGTGAGGCAGAGAGAAATGAGGCTGTCATATCGGTCGAGTTAGCAACATGATTAAGCTGGATGCCAACCTTTTCTAACTTTGATGCATTCATGTCGGCTGTATTTAATTCATGAGTCTGGTGTGGAAGATTGAAAGTGGTAAGAGGAGGCAGGGAGGAGAGAGAAGGACGGAGGTAACATGTTGTAATTTGTGGGTTTATTCCATCTTTTCACTGATTCTGCCTGTGGCCAAAGTTCCCTCACCATTTTTCTCTTCCTTTTTTATTTTCTCTTTCTCCAGTCTCCTCTACTTATCATTACCCCCCATGACCTGCACTTTTTCCTCTCTTCCACATCAACTTTATTCTCTTAACTTTCTCTTTTTTCACCAACATCTCAACCTCCTCGTCTTTACTCTCGTCCAACACTCATTTCTTCCTACTCCCCCCCATTGTCCTCCCTCTTTTCACTTACATTACCCATCCTCCCGTTTCTTCTTTCTAATTCCCATCTCTCAGACATCTCTATTGTGTGTTTGAAATCATCCTCAGCTTTTACAACTCATATTTTATGCATTATGCAGAGCAACCATGAAAATTTTCAGCTCTTCTCTGCAACTCCGTGTATTCCTCCCTATATTTTTTCACCCCCTCCCAACATTTTCATTTCCTTCCATACCCATAATGTCCTCTGATTTCTTTTTTCCTTTGCTTCCTTCCTTTTCTTTCCTTGCATCATTCTCCGTAGGTGAAGGAAGGCAGGGGAAGGATGAATGGTGAATGCCTGGGTTCCCTCCAGCTCACATTTTCAATAACCAAGGGACATATTAATGGTCCTTCTGCAAGTGAGCACACGCATACAAGAGCATGTGTGTCTATGCAGGAATGTTCCTACATTTATATTAGTGCGTGCAAATGTTATTGGTCCGAGCGTGTATTGGTGCCGTCTGCCCACCTGTTGTATGGCTGGCCGGCTAAATAAATACATCAGATGCCGGGCTCTAAAGAACACATTTGTCTTTCTCCCAGGAGAATGTGAATTATTTAAAATGAAAGCTGGGGAGAGAGATGACCAACAGTAGCCGGTGACGTTGCTAGAGAGGAGAAAGATGGAGAAGGATGGAGGGAGGGGAAAGGACCAGATGGGCAGGGGTGGCACCGAGCCAGGGAGAGCTGGTATAAAGAAAAGGGGTAAAAAAAATAATAAATTAAAAGTGTGATAAAAGAGAGAAGGGGAATGAAAGAGGAGTCAGAAGCTTGAGAGGGAACGTGGGGGTGGTAAGTGATAGCAGCTTTGAGAGAGGGCTTTTGTATAAAGGCACATCAATTGGAGGGAAGCGAGAAAAGGAAGGCTCAAGAAAATAAAAGTCAAAAGAAGAAAATACGAGGCGACTTCTGTCTGAGACAAAAAGAGTTAGGGAGGGTTGATGAGGACATGACAAGAAGTGACAACAGACAGAGGGGAAGATGAGTGCAACAGAGGGAGCGACTTCAGAAACATATGATTGGGCACTGGTGCCAAATTTTGAGCACACGCGAATGCACACACACACAAACTTACACACACACACATATACACACACACACACACACACAGACGTTCTCTCTCTTTCCCACATACACACGTCAGATACATCTCCAAGCTTCTCCAGCTGATTTCAGCCTGTTAACCTGACTCACCCTGCCTCACCCTGCCTCACCCCTTCTCACCCTGCCACATGGTCCCCACAGGGGGCAGGGAGAAGGGTTTGGAGAGACAGAACCAGCATGTTAGAGAGAATATTGAAAAGACGGGGAGGAAATAAAGACAGAAAAGCAATGAGAGGGAGCAAAATGAAGAGGAGAAAAAAGAGAAAATGAGGAGGTAGAGGACGGGTGAAAGAAAGCAAACTAACAGGTTTTAGAGGAAGTCATAAAGCACCACTGAGATCAGTGGGGTAGAAATTAAGTGCACACGTCTTTGGCAGCGTAGGAGTGCATGGGGGGGTAAACGGGTGAGGGAAGTAAAGAAGCGAGAGAGGGGGAAAGGGGAGGAGAAGGAAGGCGTGTAGTAAATTACAGAGGGAAGGAGAGCAATAGGAAGGAATAGCAGGGTGGTGAATGTGCCTGGAGCCGGATTGTGGAGCAGCAAACAACAGAGATAATAAGAGAATCTGCTGAAGGCATGCGCCACACTCAGTAATTATATAGAAAGAGCAGCCTGCCTTAATTAGAACAGGATGGAGCTCATGAGTGTGACTGAAACACACACAAAAACACACAAAAACACATGAAACGCAACATTTGAGAGGTGAATTATTACATAATTAATTTTTCCCTCGGTCTGTTCCTGCTGGTGGCATTTCATAATGAGATTGGAGAACATGTGCGTGCTCATCACCGCGAGTACATGTTGTGCAACTTTGTGAATGCATGCAGGGTCAAGATATATAGTAACAATGCTGTGTGTGCATGCGCAAGTCTTGCTGACAGAACACTAAGGCAAAGGATGGCTCTACACTACAGGACATCACTTCTAACTGCTTTTTCTGTGTTTTTAATTCCCTCTTCTTTGTTTCGCTTCCACACCTTTACTGCACGAGAGGAAGCTGACTGGGTATGGAGAACTGAAACTGCCAAAATTAAAAATAAATGGATAAATGACTCAATAGATAAAGTAAATAAATAGGTCAATTTATACAAAAGGTAAATGAATACAGAAGCAAGTTAAAACAGCAATTTGTCACATTTTATCAATTCATTAATGCCTACATTTATTTTTAATATTATTTTGGCTGCATTTAATGGCATATTAATTTATTTATTTAGTCATTTATTTTTGATTTTGGCAGTTTCAGTTCTGGGTTTCAGTAACTGGGCACATATATGCTTATTTTCAACAACATCCCCCTTCACATTTATGCCACCTCAGTCTTCCAGTATTCTGAGCAACTGGGGATTAAGTGTTTCTCATCCACTTTAGAAGCCAGGATTTTTTTTTCCCCCATTCATTCATTCTTTCTATAGTTTATTTGTGGTAACTCAATTTTAAGAGACAAAGCTGAGAAAACTGAGAATAATAGAATTTTAAGCTCACGTGCATTTTCTTGTTTCATCTTCTCTACAATTAGACATCCATTCAGTTATTATGCACAAAGCAGATTTTAATCCAAAGCCTCGCTGACAGTTTGTCAGTGGGAACTGCATCCCACTTAACTGCGTCTTATAAATAATTTACAGCAAAATTTTGAAAAGTCAGTTGAAAGTAATTATATAGTTTGATGATTTAATGTCTGAATGCCTGTTTATGTTTTTAAACATGCTTTTATGCAGTTTCCTGTGCCCAAATGTGATTACAAATTTGTGCTTGGGTCTGTTTAGTTTAGTTTTTTTATTGACTGACAACAATAAATATGGCTAGGCATGTGGGAAAGCTCCCCAGCATGCACCAGGGAAACAGACGTATGGGCACTAGTCTCACTTTGTGCATTCCTGCATTGTTATTGTGTTTTATACTGTGTTCAACAAAGTTCCCCTAGTTCCACATTTCACCTGTTGTTGTAAAATTAGTTTCAAAATGAAATGTGGTTAAAATACATGCAGTAGCATAAAAACATCTAAACATGTGTTTTTTTTAAACTGAAAAAATATGAATTAGTGCCTGGGAAAAGGTTATTCTTTAGCTGACTCCATACTACAAATATGCAAAGTAACATAAAACCACAGTCTTGTACTAAGAACTAGGGAGCTTATGGAAAAATATTACATGCAAACACAGGTATTGCATTACAAATTTGGAATAGTTGCAATATCTTCTTGTTAAATAAAGTTAACTTCAGTCAGTCAGCAATTTAATACTTACGCCTGTATCAGCATTAAAATAGCAGAAAAGTTTAGAGAAGGTACATTATGACAGCAGGTGCTATAATCTGAAGTAATCCAGTGTTGTCTGGGTCTTACATTGCATGTGGTAATAATCTTCTTCTCTACTGCACAACACTATCTGCTTACACCATTATCAGTAGCTACTCACTGACTATTCAATATTATTGACCTGCACTGAAACACTCAGTTGCACAAATAGACCCAGGAGTAAATAAGACGTAGAAACAGAACCTGCATTAACTGTACACAAACACACAGAGAAATTAGTTGAACATTATGTTATGATATGCTGTGATTACCTGCTTTGCATTCATTACATTATGTTTCACAGCAGTCAGTAATGCATGCCCTCCCAGCACACTTACATAAGCGCAAACTCCCTTATACACGCACTGCTGTTAGCACACCATCCATTTCTATCAGGCACACACACAGAGAATCAATGTCTTTCTTCCACACACAGAATAACACCAACCCAAGTGTGTGTGTGTGTGTGTGTGTGTGTGTGTGTGTGTGTGTGTGTGTGTGTGTGTGTGTGTGCTGTGTAGCTGCACGTACCAGAGGATGCTACTGAACGTGTGTGTCCTTGCTCTATGTGTGTATGAGCAGTCCCAGCGCAATTCCTCAGTTTAGTGGAGCATTACGGCTGATCAATAGCTCTGGTGCAGTGGGAGATTTTGGGGTTGGGGCTGCATATTCATACCATTACAGCTGAACTGAGAAATTAGGCACTACAGGGGAAGTTTGTGTGTGTGCATGGGGAGATTGCTCTTAGGGAGAATGACAGGCCATGTCACCGAGTAGAGCACACCGTTACTCGCTAAACTGCACCCAGGGAAGGTCGAGCACCAAAGATACGGTATTAGATCTCTCTCTTTTTCTCTCTGGGCTTCCTGTCTTCATTGGTGCCGTCACTGGACTTCACCATCCTCCTCTGCTCGCTCCTTTGGCAACATGCCTGGCCTGTCCTATTCTCCCTTTACTCCTGCGTTTCCATCAAAAGTTTTTTTTGTTCTCCTGTTGCTGTTAGAAATCCCATATTTCTCTCTCCTCACCTTTGTCTTTCCAGTGTTTCCCGACTTTGCTCGTAGCTCATCTGAAAACCAACAGACATCTCAGTGTCTGTTGGTTTGTCTGTTAGACTGTCAGATTGTATTGTCCTCGGCTCAGCTTTTATTGTAGAAAAAGCATTGTTGGCAATTACAAAAAAACAGGTCAAGCAACACATACTTTGTTTGCCCACAGATCAACTGCCAATATCAGTGAGCAGTACTTATCTCCAACTGTCAAACACTTACTGCAGGACCAGAAATTCTGCAACACAGCCAAAGTTCTGCATGACTAATGATGAGCATAGTTGCTTCTACCAACTTCACTTCTAATACTTTTTTCCATTTTCACTCTGGTTTTTGTTATTGACTATTGGTTCCTCTAAAAAGCCGAGTGTGTTTTTTAGAAAATATGCAAAACTGCATAAAACGACAGGAGGTGCAGCATGCTGGGAGAAGCCAGCTTCTCATTAATTTTACTCAATGTTAAAAGAAAGACGCAGTAAGTTCCTTTTCCAGGTGTCTCTTACTTCCCCTTAACCACCTGTTTTTTGCCATAGTCATGCAATCCCACAATTTCGATCCAAAGTTCTTGGGCCAGATGCATAAAACTCTTGCCTAAAACTCAGTGTACGCACAAAGCCAAATATGCATAGATTTAACATTCACATACTCATGGTGCTGTGTAAATCTCAATCTTTGCCAAACTGGGCGCACAAGAACTAGACTCATTTCTACTCCCACAGTAGCCATAAATGGATATAGACACACCCTCAATCATCCGTTTTCACACCAATACTTCTGCCTGCTCCACCACTCATTAGACCTGTCAGTGGAAAGCACTGCAAAAGAAGAGCCGCAATTTTACAATTTGTGCCACATCGTTCGATGTTCTCTAACAAAGCCAGAGCAGCTGTCATTCCGCACGGCTGTGGCTCTTTACACTGTCCATATCGTTATTTCATCACATGTATATAAACTATCATCGGTGGTGATTCCTCGATCATCATCAGAAGTCAGAAAGGTGGTCAATGATTTAGTTTATAGCAACACTGTTAAAACAGACTTTACAAAAAGCTTCACAATGAAGGATAAAATGACAAGAAATGAAAGACAGTATTAGCACAGGGAAATAAAATGGATGCCCCCAATGTAAATAAAAAGAATTTATCAAGCTAAATAGTGTAATCACATTCCCATCTTTTATAAAATACCAATTTATGTGTGGGGAATGGAGTATGAATGTTTTGCATCGTTAATACATCTGGCCCTTTAACTCTATTGCTCTACATCCACCCTTAATCTTCTACCAAACCCCTTTTCCTCCATTATCACCTCCGTCCTCTTCCAACAATGACTGGTACTTTATACATTGGTCTGAGTCTGTTCTGTAAATCATGTCATTGGCAGGAGAAAACAAAACCCAAGAAGTGAATTTCCAAATAATAGCAATCAACTGCAACCATCAAGCAGAACAACATCAGCTCACTAGCGGGAGTTCAGCACTCCTACCAAATTACCCCTCCATTACAATGCACAGTCTGCTGTCCAGTAACTACACCCACGCTGCATTGCACAACAATGCAAGATGGGGTGTGAAAGCTAAAAGCAACAGCCAGGCGATCAAACTGCTGCTGCTGTATGAGCAATGGGTTGTGACAAAGGAGTCCAATACTGTCCCTCTCTGTTTACGTCAGAGTGCAACACCCCGACCCCACGCCACCCACCGGCTTTACACTGACAACGTTCATGTGAGTGTGTGTGTGTGTGTGTGTAGGCCATTCAGGCTACATGCAAATGTTAGCAGAGAGGCTGTGGTGTTAAACTCAATAGGACACAGCCATCTGAAGAAAGGGGACATTAGTCATTGTGTTCACGCTCACACACCAAGCCGCTCTGACTGTTCAACCTTACGGTTCACATACCATGTTTCTCATGTCAATATATTTGGACTCTTTGGACACACGCATGAAACAAGGTACATCACTGATAAACCAAGGCCCTCAGCATTGATGTCATTGTCAGTGTTGAACAAAAGCAGGATCGAATTGAAATTGAGTGAGAAAGGCTTTTTCTGTACTTCCATTGTCCGTCTCTCCACTCTGTATCCTTCTCCTTGTCTCAACATTTGTTAACAGTGCCTTCTTTTTGATTTCTCCTTTCATTCCTTGCTCACATGCAATTATTTCTACTATTCTCCTTCACTCTTACAGTATCTTTTGTATCTAAACAGCTCCTTTTCATAAGAATCAACCCCCCCACCCCCCAGCGTCCTTCGGTTCTTTGAATCTGTTCTTCTATTCTCTCCAACATGAACCTTGCCTCACCTCTCGCTTCACACCTCTCACTTCCATTGCCTGCTTTCCTTTTTTCCCCTCACCTGTCTCCGTCTCTTCTGATTCACTGCAAAAAACGTCATCTTATCAAGTAATTTCTGTCTTATTACTGAGTCCTAAAAGTCTTCTTTCCATAAAGGGGAACTCCACTACTACTGCATATGTAAAAAAAAAAAAAGAAAAAAAAAAAAAGGTCTTACAAAGCCTGTTGTGGCTCCAGTGGGAGCTGCGTGCAGTCTTATAAATTACTTAAGTGATGTCACTTGAGTCAGCGTCAGTTGGGGCTGAAGACTACAAATTATAAAATCTGGGGTGTGATAAAAGAAGTGAGTTTACCAGACTGCTCTAGCCCGCTTCTCATCTCTGCTTGAGGCTACATTAGCCGCTAGTAGCACAACACACCTAAAACTCCTGACTGTTGGTGGTTGAGTTGCATTGTGGGTAATGTAGGCACCAGATTTTGACAAGGAAGAAGAATATGTGGATAATATCTCTGGTTCTGCTGCATCAATTTTGATCGTTTTGTTATAGGAGTAATACGCTAGATTGGTAGAGTACTCTTAACAAGTGAAAAAGTCTACCAGAGTGATTACATAATTTCAACCAATATCAACCAGTTTCCAATACAAATCAAATCAACTTTGATTGTAGTGCAATTATTTCTTCTAACATACTGACACTCATTTCTGCTAAATTTTTAAACCAAGTTGAATTGTACTGGAAAACAGGTAGAAATAATCATACTGTGCTGGCAGATTTTTGTAAATGTTTCAAGAAAATGCAACTTTCAGGGCTCAAAAATACACAAAAGTTAATTTAAAAGCAGGATATTTTTTGCAATGTTCTGAATTTCTGTTTTTTTTTCATACCAGAGAAATTGTTCTGAAACATACAGTACTTGAAGTAGTCAAACCAACTTCCCTCCCTTCTTCTCCTTCCTTCATATCTGCTTTGCAAACATTTCTATGCCTTGTTTTTTTATTTGGTTCTGTAGTTCTCTTTTCCTTTTCTTGTTCCTTTTGTTCCCTCTTTGTTTTCTGTGCTCTTTCATCTATTCATGCATCCCACTGTCTATTTATTCATTCCCTACCTTCACAGCTGCTGTGTCCCTCCTCATAGCCGGCGCTGCAGCTGCACTTCCCAATGGGCACCAGCCATTCCCCCTCGGCGCTGCAATGCATCCTGGGAGGGCTGTCTGTGTCAACCTCAGAGTTGTTGACGCAGGTGCCGCGCACCTCTACCAGCGTGGCGAAGGCCGCCTCAGCCACCGTGTCGGGGAACACTGCCAGGTTCTGCACTGTTGCAAGGCAGCGTTTGTAGTACACTCGCACGGCCACTAGGGCCACACAGGCGCCGACGTCCTGGAAAGCCAGGTGGAAGCCCTTGCGGTTGAGGTGGCCGATTTCACGCACCTCCGTGTTCAGCTTCATCTTCCTCTCACCCAGGTCACCCTGTGTGAAGCTCTCATCAGCAGCGATGGTGTCGATCTTGGTGTAGCGGTCCTCTCGGGTCACACCCCCGAGGTCCCTGTCCGACTCCACATAGAGGAGGTTGAAGGTCTCCTTGCAGGTGCCCGCTACGCCAGGGATGCTGTTGCAGTCACGCAGCGTGAACTGGAGCTCCACGAAAATGCGCTGGCCACCTCGGCGGGCCACCCAGCCAGTCTGCAGCCAGTTGTTCTGCTGCGTGGGCTCCATCACGTTGCACACCTGGTATGTCCGGATAGGCTTGTACTTCTCATCTACACCACTTATCTCCTCCCACTGGAGAGATGGAGGCAGGTGGGGAGGGAGGAAAAAGGAGGAGAGAGAGACAACAAAGAGGATTAAAGGTGGAGGTGTAGTGAAGAGGATGAGAGAAAAGAAGGAGAGCAGCAAGGGAGGATGGTCATGGGAAAAAAGATGGGGAAAAACGGTAATGGTATAGTTAAAACAGCAGAAGAAAAAACAGTGGGGAGTGAAAAAAGTAAAGTGAGGTGGGCGGGAGGCAACACAGATAATGAAAAAGAAAATCAAAAGACAGAAAAAAAAAATACAGCCAGTTCAGGTTAACAGTCTAATGACATAATCTGATGAGTGGGTGTGTGGGTGTCTGAAAAAGCATTGGCACTCAGATTCTTTAATAACGTCACAGAGAAATGACAAACTGCACTTCCACAGTCATTACATCAGCTTTGAGTGTTGTTCCTGAAACTATGGGTCAGACCTTAGTCGATTTTTCAGACGCTTTCTTTTGATCTCCGACGCCTTTGCTGCTAAACGTAATGGCATTTGAGAGGAATGTTTGCTAAATATTTCTGCCTACACTCTGTTCCGTCACTCCAAAGAAATACCTTAGATAAAATATGCAGTAAGATGAATCTTCTTTTGTTCACATTTAGCCTCGACTTGGCATTGAATTATTGATATACTGATAGTTACATGTTGGTAGTGACTGAGAATCTCTGTACTAATGAGCTGTGAAAACAGATTTTTGTTAACTTTTTTTGGAAAATGGTAATGGAATAGAGGGGTTTTGTCTTTTATTGATTTTAATAATTGATAATCATTGGTCCATCGACTGACTAAAATGACTAATGTAGAATTAAAAGTAACTGTTGCCTTCCTTCTAGATAAAAACATCAGTTAATGGGGCTGAACAAAAATTATTAGGTGGTGGGGGGGTTCAGGAAGGGGAGGGGTTTTATATTGTTACTGAAGGAAAGGTGTGTCTGGCCATATGTAGAGGACAACAATCCTGTCGTAATTTTAACAATTGGTGGCTGTATGAAAAAAATTTCCCCATTAACATCTTAAGGATTTAAATTGGGTTAGACCATCTTAAATCCTACAGGCACTTTAAGTCATTAATGGTAAACAAATTGTACCCTCCCCTCCCCCCTCCAATAATTTTCATACAGTCCCTAAGCATATCCAATAGTGGCAGAATTACTATTCTTGATTTACTTTCAGTGAGAAAATGTGCAGTAACGCAAAAGTGAGAAAAACTTTTTCTATTATTTGTCCAGTGGATGAATGATTACAACTCCATGTGACTATCTGAGTTACAGAGACACTCTGGTTTGACAGAACTGAAAGTAAACTGAGCACCAAATGTGAATCTATCACTCTCACATACACAAACACATAGCAAACCACACCGTGAAAATAGATTATCTGTGATGGCAATGTGATAAACTGCACTACTGCCAAGGTGACTAAATCAACGTGAATGCAGTGTTTTCTCTCTCCGTTCTATTGGGACTGGTAGGTGAGTCAGACAAGTCCATTAATCTTAGCTTAATCTTAATTTAGCTTTGCATGTGGTTCAACAGCCACCTCAAGCTGACAGTGATTCAACGCACTTTACACTAAACAGTACATATGTGTACACCGGTCCGTTTTGTAAAATAGACATCTTGGGTGTGTTGCGCATGGAAAGGCCAACCTCCAGGTGGGAAGTGGGTTACAAACTGCTGCGACAGTGGCAGATTCTTTAAAAAGGGCTCCTGCATTTGTCTTGCAGTCATAACTTAGCGCTAAGGTTTCTACAAGCCAAATCGATCGATACGCAGGGGGACCATTTATCTGTGGCAGCATATCTGTGTGGCTGGTTTGGACACCGCAGTATCCTAGCCCGGATTAGCAGCATCGATTAATAATAATGATGAGCTCCGGACTGGGAGAGAGAAGTGAACGCAAGGTGTGAGAAAGAAATGGAACGATGAGTATAAGAAAGAAAAGTAGAAACAGCATGAACAGAGAGAACGGGAGGGATGAAAAGGGGCTAGTCTGGGCCAGCTGTTAAGCAAGCAGCTGTGATGTGGAGCCTGGCAAGTGAACAAGCAAAAATACAAACATATAGACAATGAAATATGCAAGTAAGCACACTTACTCCATTGGGGGGATATGACGTCCAGCCCAGCTCTGCTTGAGTCTCTTTTGAATTCAGCAGCACCACTGCAAGAAATAAAGAGGAAAAACAGACAGACAAGCATAGGGTAAGAGATCAATTTAGGATGGATTATAGAGCCTTTATATTGTCTTGTCAGTATAAATAAGTTTGTCAACAGTGTGCCATGAGTGCATAACAACAAAACACGATAAAGACTAACACAAAAAAGAGTGGTCTTAAATTTACAAGCCTTGCAGTGTAAGTGCAACATGACATGTTACATGTGAAACAATGAAAGATAGCCATTAACACTGAGGCAGGCTTGTCGAAATCTGGTGAGGGTGAACATATCCTTTGATAAGTGCATTATTGCCATCTGTTGAGGACTTAAGCTGGAGAGCTATCAAAACAAGCCGAGAGACAAAGAGCATCCTCAGTTAGCTTTCAATGGTGCAGCAGAGAAAACACTATACTTAAAAGTCTGCGCTGAATGTTTTCCTTTCAGCACCATGGACAAGGAGCAGAGCAGGCGCAGAGTCTGATTTCAGGACCATGGACAGCTACACAAGAAATAAAGCAGTGTGAAGCCAGAGAAAGCTCAGTGGATTACTGCTTATTTAGCATTAGCTGCTCAAATAAAAGCGAGTAAAAGGCAAGTTTCCTAAAAGGGACATCTAAGAGTTGAGTTTACCTTAACTTTTTTATGTGGAAGTATTTCTTGTTTATTTTAGAAATGGTCTTACAACAATACCAGTGGAGGAACATAACTACATTTATTCTATTACTGACTTTAAGTACAATAAGTATATCCGTGTTATGCTACTTATACTTCACTGTGTTTAGGGTGAAATATTGTACACCACAGCATTTATCTGACAGCTAAAGCTAATAATTAAAAAAAACAAAAAACGTTATGAGTATTTTTACTTTTGAAAATTCAAGTATATTTTGCTGCTAAAACATCTATACTCTTAATTACAGTATATACAATGTAAGCTAAGGCTGAAACTAATGATTTTTTCATGATTCATTAATCCAACTTTAAACTAAATATGCATGATTACAGTAACAGGTTTTCCTTAGAGTAGTAGTTAGTATTTTAGCACCCTGTTCAATCCAAAGTTGGCATAGCAACCAAGAAGTTGTTTCATACTCAGTAGTATACAGCAGGCATACATAAAAGCCATCATCGGCACATTTATCTTAATCTATAATGTAATATCAACATCTGTAGTGGCATATGGCGAGCGGCATTATCGCCTCATTTTTAAAGGATTTTGCTGATATTAAAGTTACCCATGCTTTAAGCTTGTCTGCTTAAAAAGACCCCCCACCTCCCACACACACACACACAGTTTCTCTCTTGCAGTGTTCCCAACACCTACAGCCTTGAGGAATGAGGTCTGACAGACAAGACAAAGCCATCCTGTGCAAAGACTGCTATTTTCATCCTTTTAAAATGCTACTTTCATTGGTGTACTTCAGTGTGTTACTTGGCTCTGTTTTCTGCTTCAACTTTCAACCACCTCAGGAACCTTGTTAGGGCTATCAAAAATAGAGTAGGCAGTAGACTCCTCGACAAGTAACCATTTCTCCTCATCCTAAGCAATTCTTGCGTTCTTGAAAAAGTATGACTTTGATCTCATCCCCACCGCTACGTGACAGATATTTGGTCATATCGACGTTACCAACAGGGCACATGGATGTCCTTGTGAGCAAAGAGCACAAACCTACACAGTCTGACTCACGCTGTAGGCCGTGTAAGACGTGGCGACTCACGACCTGTATTCTTACTGACTCATGCTCTGACAAGGAGGCTATGGACTCTGACACGAAGATGTGCTGATGTACCGAAAGGAAAAGGAGATTTTCATATGTTTCACTTGCAAGTGTCAAAATACACTCGTCAATACACTGGCTGAACTTTTCAAACAAACCTGATATTATTTGCAGCAAAAATAAACTGAGAAAACTATTATCTAAGAGGGCTCTTTTACATTATTTTCATCCCAAAGCTCGGACTCCATCTGCTCAGGGGAGGAATATTAATACAAGGTTACATAAATTCTACTTGACATCCTCTTCAGTGTCACCAGTTTGGATAGCCAAAACCCTTAGAGGCCAATGAGAGTGAATAGTTTTTTCTTCTTTTTTGGGTTTGCTTGAAAAGGAGAAACTGGCGCCTCGGCTAGAGTGCAGGGAAGCTTTGCTGGACCATGAGCGATCCTTTACTAAAAACACTTCACTTTGTTGTTTTTGGGTTAACACTGCTGGGTGCCCAAAGCATGGTTCTGTGGTTAGCTGATAACATAGAGGCATTTGGAGAAGATTAGAGTGGGAGAGGCCAAGGGTGGTGGAGAGACACAGAGGAAGGCTGAGGCGGTCGGCAAAGAGAGACGATGAGAGAAAATAATCAGCGGAGGAGGGTGAAGAGGAGCAAGAAAGAGAGGAAGACAAAAAAAAGTCAAGTCGGCAAGAGAGACACCAAAAAGAAAAGGCAGAGGGAAAGGAGCACATGAAGTGCAAATAAATGAATACTCTGGGTAATACAAAGAGGGATCAGTGTGCCTTAGTGAGCAGTCAGTCAGAGAGAGACTGAGGGCAAAGTTGGCACTATGATCACACACTGAATACATAAGTCCTGTAATCACAGCCTAGTTAGACAGACTAATGGGCCTTTAGGGGCAGGAGGGAGAGACAGAAATACAGAGAGAGCGATAAGAGAGAGAGACAAAAAAGTTTAGCAAAGAAAACCAAAGCAGGGGGAAGGAAGGGTCACTAAGAGAAAAAGAGGGAAAAAAGTTCAAGAAAGAACATGTGACAAAGAAACAAAAGCTCTCCCTCTCTGCTACTCATGGCTCTGACTAATAGCCATGACACATTAGCTACTAAACCCCCATTTCAAAGGTTGTTGCATAAATAATTGCCCATCATTATGAGGACAATGTGGATGTGTGAGCCAATTTTGCTTTTTTTTTGTACATTTGGCTTCAGCCCTATTTAGGACACACAAGACGAGGCTGACTTTCATCACTAATAGATAAAACAGTCACAACCAGACGACTGATAGGCATAAAGAGAATCAGAGCCTAGTGTGCTTTGGCCACATTACGTGCAGAGCTTAAGTAAAGAGAGCGTGCTTTATGTCAGGTAATAAGAAGAATTGGGCATCTAGTTGCTTATGTTATTGATGTAAAATTAAAAATGAGAAGACAGAGGGGCAGAAAAGTATCAAAGAGCCTTTATAAAGCTTTTAGAAAGTCTGAAAGAGCAGACTATAGAAACCTTTTTTAAGAAGCTGTAAAATACAAAAAAAACAAAAAACATGATCAATTACCACGAGAAGGCACAGAAACTAATAGTGATGGAGCTCAGGTTATCTTGATGCGTGTCTTGAAATTCAAACCTTTCACTTTAGCAAACTCTCGAGTTCTAGGAACCACTCTTTTGGATGAGAGGCATGCAAAAGCTGGCATACAACAGTGATGCTGAAAGGAATTTGTTATGCACTGAAAACGTCTTCTGTGTTTTTGTCTTGGAAATGAGACCTTCATGAGGGTTTTCAGGCTGCAGAATGCATTACGGGAAGACAGGGGTCTTTGACTTGAGATTGTAACATCATGTGTGTTGTTGCTGCATGTGTCAGACTGCCTTCATGTATATGCTTGAGTGCGTTTGAGGCTTGAGGAGGTGGAGGTTTTAAGGGATTTTTAGTTGCTTTCTTCTTTGTTTTGCAGTGAGGGGTTTCATTAAAAGTGCATTAAAGTGTAAGCGTCTCTCTTTCTAGCTCCTTCCCTCACCTCACCCACTCTTTCATCTTTCTCTGGTTTGTGTGATGTATTAATTGAGTTGGTTCAGGGATGAGACAGTGACGGATACTAAGCAAGCACTGAGGGAAGAGACAGCTGAAGGAGGGACATACACTACAGCACTCAGGTCAAGTATTCAAAAGAAAGAGAGGGTGGGGGGTGCACCAGTAGCACTCAGGAAGAGGCAAACGCTAAAAACTGGCCTTTGTCAAGTGTGTAGCCAGCTCTTATACAGCTATTTTTTCCTTTATAGTGGTGGATGTCAGCATGAAGACAGCTCTGTCACAGAGGCCAGTTTCAAGGGCTTCCAATGTTAAGGGTTCTCATTCTTTCTGCTAGAACCAATTGTGTGTGCAACTTTGAACCGAGAGTAAAGGCAGACTTCCAAGGCAAAGTGTTTAATCTGAAAGGAGAAGGGAAAAAAGAGCAGAGAGCACAAAAAGAAATGTAGTGCAATTCTCTACATAGCTAATAAACAAAGGTATGTATAAACAGTGTACGTTTTACCTGAGACATTCTGTCACAGACAAAGAAATCTGTCTCTGCTGAAACGCTGCTCACAAATATACAATGTGGCACACAAGTATATTCTAACAAACAAAGACGATTTAAATCCCTCCCAGTGAAAGGGGCTCATTTCATAATTCGCCTCGGTAATGTTCTATAGTTTCATGGCAGGATTAGCTCTGGCGTTGGCCGTCCTCGCTGCGACCTGCGGGCTACTTATCAGCCAGGCAGACCACGGGGCTCAGGAAGCTCAACCTGCCCAAAGAGAGAGCACCGAGACGGGGATAAGCACAGTCCACTGATGCTCCACTGGGACAATTATTGTCCAGCCATTATCCTTCTTATACAAAAGAAGAGTGGAGGAGAAACTGAAACTTTAAACAGGCTGAAACGAACATGAAAGGTCATGAGAAGGGAAATTACTGTATAAGACGTAACAGATCTGTAGCCTTGAGACTTAGAAAAATAAATTGAAACGGAGACTTGACTGCTGTGAGACTTAACTAATATGAGACTTGACTCCCTAAAGACTTATACTTACATTAAAGTCTCAGGTTTGTACCTGATAAAATACCAGAACAACAAAAATAACAGAGATAATAAAAGGCACACCTTGCATGGCTATACGCCTAGAATATCCTATGCATTGAAGGGACTTGATATCACCAATGGGGAAAAAACTATTATTGCAGCTTTGATAAGAACATGTGCAATAAAGACCTGAAGGACTTGCATTTTGACTAGCAGTTTGCTACTAAAGACACGTGACCTAAATTTGCCTCAAGGACTTGATACTTGACTTGTGACTTGCTTTCACAGACTAGAATCTTGATTTTGACTTGACGCAATGACTTTAGACTTGACCCCATCACCGTGACTTAAGACTTAGCTTGGATTTACCTGAGCCTTGACTTGATACTTTGACAGATTTGAGATTCGACTTGGATATGTCTTGACGGACTTGAGATCTGACTCATACTCGTCTTAATGACTTGAGACATGCTTTGACTGACTCAACACTTGACTAGGACTTGTCTATGTGACTTGAGTCCTGACTAGGACTTGTCTACACTTGCCTTGGATTGGTCTTAATGATATAAGACTTGGCTGAATAACTTTAGACTTGAGTAATGACTTGAGACTTAATTTGGACTTGCCCAGACAGATGATGAAGGGAAATGTATCCAAGAGCTAAACAAGAAGGATTGAGAACAATTTCAGTAAAAACAGTAAGTAGCAGATGTAAAATGAAAAACACACAGGTGTGTACAGCTGTACCAGAGAGTTTTTACAGGGGGTAGTTTGTTTATCCCTAAGGAGAGAGACTTCAGAGACTTCACTTTCCCCCTAAACAGAAATATCACAGCAGAAGCACCCTTGAGGCTGGTTGGAATTTACAGTCTTGCTCGAGGACACTAGAGTGGGGGGGAACATGGGACCTGGAGGGCCTGAATCGCAGCACTTCATATGAAGAATGATCTTCCTGTTTGCTACACCACCCTGCTGCTCAAAGACGTGGGAGGGAAGATAATATATAGTTCAACAGAAGCAATACAGTAATACTGCTGTAGAACAGATAAAAAAGGATAAATGGATGGGGATATGAAGTGTCACATAAAAACACAAACAGGCACATAAAAGATAAATGCTGTGTGTAAACGGACACACACAAATCAGGAACACACACACACACACACACAGAGAGAGAGAGAGAGAGAGAGCCAGCGGTACCATAATAGCAGTTCTAACAGCAGAGCACATTAACTTCAAACGGGACTCTCCTTTTAACAGAGTCATTAAACTTTCAACTTCGGTAATGTGACAAACTGTAAAGAGACTTGGCTGTCCACTTTCTAAAGCCCACCATGCAATTACCTACATGATGCAAGACAATGGGGTTAAATGCTATCATGGTGCAGTGCATGTGTCTCTTGTCTGTACAACGTGCTAAAATGAGCTGTCTGGCAGTATGAACTATAATGCAGTTGATGCAGTTTTTGTTTGATTAATTGTTAGTCTATAGTCTATTAAATATGAAAAAGTAGTACAAAATGCCCACATAAGTACCCAGAGCTAAAAGGGACTGTATTTTAATAGCTTGTTTTGTTAAACCAACAGTCAAAAACCCCAAAATATTCAATTTACACATATTTTGGTTGTTTTAGACTATTTAAAGCGACGAAATAGGCTATTCTTTTCTGAGCCACTACTTTGCTATGGCCAGTTATGTCTGCTACTGTTTAGCAGCTCCCCTACACTTTTAGCAGAAGCGATAGCGTAACACACTCATGCCAGGATACTAAAGAATGCCAATCGCTTCTTTATCCATCAAATTTACAATTTTCACACTTGAACCACAGTGGAATAATGTATCCACAAGTACATTAAGATAAACTCCCATAATTAGTGAATACTTGGCATTTTTGCTTGATGAATAACATCCAACAATTAATAGATGATAAAAATTGGTGGCAGTTAATTTTCTGTAAATCAACTAATTAATGAATGGTCCTATTTGGATGTGGATTAGGCAAAATGAGGGGAAAGGACACAAATGATAGGCAGTGGAGAGAGCATCAAAATGAAAAACACAAATTCCAGAACAAAATGTGTGATAAAACTAATAATCCCATTTAAAAAAAAAAAAAAAGAATAAACTCCATAAATTCTTGTTGAGCCAGCCAGCGTGGTAGGCTGTAATGAAGGGAGTAAATCTGGATTTTCAGTTTCGTGTTTGAGGAGGTATATCCTTTGGGCTGATGATAGGCTGATTTTCTGTGGCTGATTTGGGCAGACCAGAAAAAAGGGAAGGCTGCAGTAACTGAGAAGTTTCAGCACTTGTCAGCAATGACAGTATAGGATCTATTTTACAAAAAAGACGTGAAGAAACTTTAGCTATCAAGGCTAAATCTGCATGGAAGCAAAGGGGACAGGTGCTGTACAGCAATCACTGTTTCAACCTTTATGAATTCAACCCTAGAGGCAAGGTACAGTACACCACATGGTACATCCATGTCCCCAGCACATCATTTCTCTTTCTAATCAATCAATTAAATCTTCCCCACCTCATCTTTCTCATCTCCTCCTGTAATTCCCAGTATTTCCTCCCCATTTCCCCTTCTCTCTACCTCTTGTGCAGTGCCAGTCTTGAATCTGAATGACCACCTGTTAAAACAAATCGCTTCCAGGGGGAATAAAGCGAGTGTGTGTATGCATGTTTGTGTGTGCTTGAGGGCATGAAAGAAGAGAGTCATTGAGTGAGTCAGAGAGACGGCGAAAGCAAAGAGTGTGTTCAAGAAAAAAAAAATGGGAGGGGAGGAAAAAGCTAAATTCAGGCGAAGAGTGAGGGCTGACTGTAGAAAGAAAAAACAGGTTGAGTCAGGCAGTAAGGAAGAAAAAGAGATGCTATTAAAGTTATACCTGCTGCTACTGGATAAATACACACCTGCGAGGTGTTTTTATTACAATATGTTCCCAAGCTCCAAGGCATAGATATTCCTTCCTTTTTATTTTCCAGACAGACACAGAAAAAGAAATGAGAATGATAAGATCGGGAACTAAAGGAAGAAACATGCAGATGGAGACAGAGACAGTGCAAAAGACAGAGAAAGAGAGAGAAATAGAGAGACCAAAGGCCAAAGGAACTTATTTTCATTTGTAGGGTCTTGTAAAAGATTGTAATTGGTTGTCTGGATTGATATAGTGAGAGCGGTGAGAGGGCTGTCGGGTCTTATTGTTACGACAGACTGGCTCCTAGGAACAGGCTTGAAACAGTGCTTTACTGGCAACTAGGCTGAAAGTCAAACTTCTGCAAAGCAGAATAATGCGACATACGCAGCAAAGACTTGACTTATAAAAAATTAAAGAAAGATGGAGTGATATATTAATATCAGATTTAACTCTGAAAGAAACTGCACTTATCAAAAAAATGTATCAGGTTACATTTAGGACACAGAAAACCAAAATACCTTCATTTCTTCCGTGACTGGTGGCTCATGTTTAGGCAAGCCACTTCAATCCTGTTTTTTAGCAAAGAGATGAGCCATTTAAAGGAACGAGTGGACCATTCAAGGAGAACTATTTAAAGGACGGACAGAGCGGTAAGCGAAGGGACAAATGTAGAAACCACTTCAGGAACAGTCACAGCACTAAAAGCAAAGGGCTGGAAATAAAATGCTGGAATATTTCATGGCAGAAATCAACCAGGCATACATGTTGGGGAAAGAGACTCGCAGATAAAGACAAAAAAAAAAAAAAGAGAAGAGATGAGATGGAAAAGATGACGAAAGAGTTATGTAAAAAGTCAAATATAGAGAAAGAGAGATGTTTCTCCTCTCATGGCCTAGCTGCCAATAGAGCCTAATGAGTGCAAAATTGGAGTCTGCAGGCCTGGGCGACAAAATGAATACATCGGCTACAGAAAGAGGCTGAATCTATGCACAGTAAACATTCTTTGGTCGATTTAAATAACCAAGAAGAAAAGGAACTGACAGATCATTTGTATCTTTGCCTCATTAACATTTAAGGCATTGAACGTGACAAAATATTAACTTCTAAAAGAACAATTTCTGCAGCATCAGTAGTTGTAATAGAGCCAGCAATATGGAGCTCCAAAGGGGCTTCATTCACTGAATGAATGTTCCTGCACGATATCCTACATAGCGTAAAACAACCCACCTGCAGCACTCACATTCAGGCATTACTTGAGTATATTTTTGGTTTAAAGGCTTTGTAATGCAGTGGTATACTGCACTCTATTAAACTCGACACATGGAGCTCACACACCACAATACAGTGAATGTATCTGATCTCCTCCGGATGAAGGTGTGATGGTTTCCAATGGGATATTTTACCCTCTATCCCAGTCCTACTAGCCAGACTGTGACTATCAATGACATGCCAAAAAGTGCAACTTTGCTACAGTTAAAAATCTTCAATTTTTCAAATCAAAAGCATATTAGTGACAAAAATGTTTTCATTCCACTGTGCGACAAGGCCAATAAAAAGAGGCTTTTGGAAAACAATAGGCCTTGAATTGAACTTCGTAAACAAAACACAGGATGCTTCACTACTACCCTTTTGTTCCCAAATAACACCCATTTAAACACAGGCACTTTTAAAATAAGTCACCATTTCCAGTGTATTTTTATTTAATAAAATAAAAAGCATGGCAACCAGATATCCATATGTTATGGTATGTATTGCCCTATTTAAGGAACTACCGCATATACCAGCCCTGTAATGTTAAGACAATCAACAGTGAGTGTGCATATGCGTGGTGCTCAGTGACCCAGCTTTAAATGTGCTTGCATAACATAAGCGCTCACAGAGTTCATGGCTACACATGGTGAAGGAAGAGTGCATGTTGACTGCATTTTACAGATTATCACAGACATGTCTCTGAAGATAGAAACACGTTACTCACACAGAAGAAACTCCAGTGGGATCTGCATGTGTAGACACATTGATGGCTAATTTGATGGATCATTTTGCACAACAAATTGCAATGTTGCGTCATTACAGTGCATGCCAAATTAAAAATAGCACGCCTGAAAAAAATAGACTGAAAATGTCACTGAAGGCAGATTTAGCAGATAGAAGTAAACTTTTTTCAAACAGTTTCTCTCACAATGATACTTGCGCGCACAGACACAATTATTTTCTCTTGTTGCAGTGACAAGCTCGAATGTTAACCTTTTTGGGCGCAGAAGACTGTTTCAAATGTCATAAAAACACACAGCGTGAAGCAAAAGTGGCATGCGTGGCATTCATGTCTGCACACACAAACACACGCATACCCCTGTGTTGTTACATGCACTTCCACAGGTTAATCTAAGCTGAATTTGTGCGCGCATAAGTGCACCTGCATCAGCATATGCCATGCATGATTGGACACAAAACTTAGAATACCAGCATTTATTGGATCTATATGTATATATGAGCTATGTGTGTTTAAAATTCCCACATACACACCGAGCCCTGGTTTTAATTCTGGGAATGCCTAACTTGCAAGCCTTTCAGAGGACTGCTAAATAATAGATGTCTGTATCTTTGCACTGTGCCACTACTTCCTCCATCTCCTCCCTTAGTCTCTCTTCAGTCCAGCCAGCCAGCTAGGCAGCCAGTAGACTGCATTATTTAACTAGACACTCATTCAGGCCACTATCTTGAATGGAGCCTGCCGGGGCCTTACAGTTTGATGTCAGTGCGACAGAGAGCATAAGAAACCATGGTAAGACAAGGGAGGCGAAGAGAGAGGATCGCAGTGTGCGTGACAAAGAAGTTTCTGTTTGGCATCTTCTCTTGTCATGTTCATCCTTTACAACACCCTCATCTGTTTTGTCCTCTCCTCTCTATTCCCTCCATTTTTCCACTCACCTGCCTTCACCTTTTTTCATTCTGTCTGCCCTCCTCTTTTTTCCATTTGCTCCCTTCCATTCCTCCCTCTCCCTCTTATTCATGAGGGAGGGAGGAGAGGGGAGGCAGAGACATTACATAAGTACAGAGGAGCTCCAAGGTTTTGTGCTGACTTTGTTTTCCCTCTGGTTCAATTTGAGAACCACTTTAGATTAAATGAGGTCGTCTTCTTCTACATTCACCTCTCCTCATCTCTTTCATTCTCCCGCTCCCTGCTTCGCTGTATTCTGCCTCCTCTTTATTTACTGACAGCTGTGAGAAGGAGAAGTTCCTGCAGCGGTGCTGATGTACACAGGGCTGACTGGGGGTCAAGATGCACATACAGCCAACAGAAAATCAGTCTGTGCACCATAAATCATTTGATGCATATACAGTGCAATCCATCTCAAACATTTCTTATATTTTTATTGCTTTCCTCCCAGGTCGTTTTTTCCGTATATCCATACCGCACTCACCCCAGGGTTCAAAGTGTCCACAGAACTACAGAAATAAATGAACGCACGCCACACAGACACTTACAGAGACATGAGAGTATTCATTTTCTCCCTCCTATCTTTCCATAGCGCACTGCAAAGCAAACGTCCCGTTGTGCAGAGGTAAACAAAACACACCATCCAGTCACTGAACAGCAGACACACATTGTTTCCCAGAAAATTAGCCTTCAAAAACAGGTATATAGAGAGATGAATGCCTTAAAAACAAGTGTTGTATAAAGACCTCGATATGAAGCAATGGGTGAACCAGCAATTCCTGCAGTGGCACAGCACCCCTGCTTATGGAGCCCTTCTAGTGCAATATGAACATTCGATTTTTTTTTTTCTCAGAAATCCTCAACTGTGTCATTCAGGACCACCTCTTGCCTGAAAAGGCAAGAGGTGGTCAGGTCTGTCAGACTCAACTCAGGGTTTAAAAAATGTATGACTTTTGCCAGCCTAACAGCAACAACATCAACAGGTCTCAGACGCAGTCACAGCGGCCTGTTATTAGTGTGAATAATAAAGTCAGCATTTTTAAAGAGACAAATAAGTTAATTAGAGAAGACACCTAACAAAAATGCATACAAAGTGTCTTCTGATGCTGTTCACTCACTCATCTTTCATTGATGATGACTTTTTACCTGCTCTGGAATATACGAGAACTCTATTTTGACCACCCCACTGTTGGTTGCTGGTTTCTATATCAGAAGCCACCACAGACCAGTGGCTCGCTGTGTAAAATGATGGTGAGACTGAAAATATATGGATAAAAGTTTGTATAAAGCCCCATTATATATGCAATGTTTAACCCAGAAAATTGGTTAGCGGTGATGCTAAGTGCTGCCTCGCCACGCCGCCCCTCGATGCAAACTCTAAAACGATGTTAAACGTGTATCCAACTGATGAGTTTTATTCCCCTCACACTTCAGCACCTGATTGGGCTGTTTGTCTCTACTTTTTTCCCCAAGGTTTTTTTTTTTCTGACATCATGACACTGCTGTGATTAATTACTGCAAAGTAAAAGTATGATGTGATCAATCAACCAATCACCTGCTGAGCTGATTCAGACAGAACCTGAAGCATCTCTGCTAGATAACGGTTTACACAATTGCCTCGCTCATCAAACACGTGGCCTGTAAATAAGTGATGTATCACCACTTTGTTTTCCCTAAAGCTTAATAAGCCTAATATTATATTCTATATAAAGTTAATAATTTCTCCTATCGAGCAGAGGCACTCCTTATTTCAGGCTAGGCAGGGTTCCTCCACTATAAAACGCTGCAGGAAACACAGGTAGATCGTAATGCTTGGCATGTCTTACAGAACATTTGCAGACTTGCCCTTTACTAAATATAAGCAGATAACATCAGCTGCCAGAGGAGGAAAGAGGGCTATGTTTGCTTGGCTACATTATATTAATTCTAAATGTTTCTATACATTTCTGGTCATGGTATTTCTGTTTTGGAAAGTAAACATGTGCAACAGCAAGCAATTATGCATGCGTGTGTTTGCTTCTATCAAGATGTTGACATTGGTACATATTTGTATTTATATACATATTTGTATTTATATACATATTTATATATACATATATATATATATACATATATATATATATATATATATAGCAGTTATATATATATATATATATATATATATATATATATATATATATATATATATATATATATATATGCATATATATATATATACACACACACACAGTAGACGCACATATATTCACACACTGTGCATCATCTCTCAAGCTCATATCTTGTCTCACCCTTACTCTCCCCTCCCTCCAAGGGCAATAATGTAAAAGACATTTGCTTCTATATGGGCCGGCTGCTGGGCTGCTGTCCATCCTCTAATAGTCTCACTTCAACTCATTTTAAATAACCTCTATTTCACGACCACGACAGCAGTATAATGTTTTCAAAAAGCAGCAGTTAAACTCGGTTAATACATATGCATTAGCCATCTGGTGAGTATGTCAGTAAGAGTAGATTATTATTTCGCATTCAAGAATGAGATGATGATGTCATCTTTAAGCGCACATAACTTTATGCTTAAGCCTAGGTTTAGGATGTGTGCTCCACTGACGCCATGTTTCTGAAAACATGTAAATGCAAATAAGAATATGTGAACAAATCCCCCGATTCTGTGACAATACATTTGAGAATGACTCTTGTATTGCTTAAATCTAATAGAGTCTTTATTAACAGCATGAAATTTAGACATTTAAAGGATTAGTTCACATAATTCCATTTCTGCATAGTTCCAAAGAAAACTGTCCACACTGTGAGCTGTGGATTATCCTGTTAATTCTGACTTTTCCAGAGTCTCTTTTTGATCTTTTCAGCACCACAAACACAACTCCATTCACCTCCTTTGTATTGGGTTGGCAGCGATAGATAGATAGATAAGATAGATTAGATAGAATAGATAGATTCTCAGCAGATACAACCACAACTAACAAAATGGGTAGATACTCACATGGATAAGGGAGAATAATGATTTGTGTGTGTGTGATTTGGGTGAACTAATCCTTTAAGCTTCACAATAAGAGCTAGATGATCCTTAATAAATCCTCAATATATTACAATAACAGTACACCCTGCTCTACTGTGGATAATGATGTTTTTTACATACTTTGAGAAGAGTTTTCTAGCTCTGGACCAAGGTATATTAACCACTTCTATGTATTTCAGTCCACAAAATAAAGTTAGCCCTCTGCCAGTTTCAGGGATCCTCCAGCTCTCTCCTTTTCTCATCGCCTTCTGTCTTGTCTTTTCCCAAAAGCCACCCCTTGTGTCTCATAGCTGCCCTCAGGCATACACTTCTCGCCCTACGTCTCCTCTTTGATTCTCTCCCTGTGTCTCTCCTTCCTCCTTTTTACCTTGAGCGACATCCTCACCTTCACTTTGCTTGCCATCAATTCATCTTTACTCTCTCTTCCTATCATCCGAGTCGTGTCAGCACCACGTCTGTGGACCCGTACAGCCTTTGCCGGCTCCCCGTGGGCCCAGCGCCCATTATCCTCTGCATCGATCTCTGCTGCATCGATGAACGATAGCGGCAACGGACACAGAGGAGATAGAGGGAAAGAAGAATGGATAGACGGGCAGACAGATGAATGCGGAAAGTGGAGGGAGATGGGGGACTACAGATGAAATGAGGTGGGTGACAGATTAAGCAGGGCAGATAGAGAGGAGAGAAGTAGGAAAATACAAGAGAGGTAAAGAGTGGAGGGAGAAGATGATGGAAGGACGGAGGGAGGGCATTGTGGGACCATTTGTCAATAGCCAGCAGTGCGACCTTGGGGATCGATGGGGCCGACAGCCAATCAGTCAATAGGCTCCATAACTAGCTCTGCTAGGCAGGGACAGAGAGGAGAAAGGGAGAAGAAAAGACGGTTTGGTCATAGCAGTCAATAGGCCAGTAAAACAGGCCACCTGTCCACTCTGAGACCAGTCCAGTATAAATAGCACAAAAATAAATAAATAAATAAATATATATATATTTATTTATACACACAATGGTAGAGGAGTGAAGGGTAATAGGAAAAGAAAGAGAACATGGGTTAGATCAAATGGACAGATGAGGGATGAGATAACATGGAATGAAAACAAAGATGAGATTCAATGTTGTGTTTGTGGGCCATTTGTTTGAAGAAAGTCCGCCCAAGAAAAACGACAGCATAAGTCTTTTCAGCAATGCCTAAAAACGACATGTCTTTACGTTCAAGAGACAAAGCCCTCTAGCAGCCGTAGGAATTATGAATCTTGAATCTCTCAAATAAGTGTTTTTACAGTTTCCATAGTAGAATAGTGCCATTGAGCTCATTTCAGACAACCCTTAATGATCTAGTTGTGCAGCTGATGATATTAGATTCATATCAGATGGGAGCTCATCAGCGGAATCGAGACGGCTGCTCCACAAGAGACTTGCTGCACTCACTCTGATACAAAGACCTATGCAGAGCTGAAAAGGAAGTGCCTGAATCCGTAGAAATAGTGAAGCTCCTCAGCAAGTGATCCATTCTTGACAAGCACACAACTGCGCACACACACACACACACACACCAAGGAGGACTCCTTGGGAAATCATGGTTATTAATTATCAAGCCAAGGCGATAAATAAATAATGCGGAGTGGAGCAGCGGCAGTGCAGTGGCAGTGCAGTGAGTGGTTAGAATGCCAGATTGTGCCAAACCACAGCAGCAGCAGCAGTAGGTCAGTAATTAATGAAATCAAAGAGCTGCTCTAATGAGAGACAACGAACACTTCCCTTACTGATGACTCCCCCCCCCGGGTAAACAGGAACCCAGTAGGACAGAATGCAAAAACAGGCTAATAGTCTTAAATATGTCTATGTGCACACACACACACACACACACACACGCACACACAGATGAGCGAACACACCTTGTACACACTAAAGTTGCAAACACACAGGGGCAGAGACGAACACAGTTGAGTCACAAACACAAACACAAATTAACAAAATCTTTCCGGTCCTGTGAGAGGGCACAGCCAGCTTATGCTCCTCATTTGTACCACTGGTTGTTAAGCGCCACAACCCCGTCTTCCTCACCCGCCACCTCCTCATCCTCCCACCAGCCATTATCCCATTTCATTTCTCCACAGCCAATTGTTTATTTGCTTATCGCCGCACAGATAATAGAACAGAATTAATCTGCTAATTCCTCATTTTTGAACGGACCAATTCTACTGTTTATGTAAATGGCAGAAAAGCCGGACTGGTTCTAAAGCACAGGCTTCCTGGCTGACTGGAGGATTTAATTATCGGGGCTAATTACTTGTTTTCCTCTAACTGTTAACCACAGGGCCGCCACTGCCGCTGCTACTACACTTCCCTGGGTGCTAATGCCTGAGGCGGCTGCTGGTTTCATGGGAAGGAGCGGGTGGTGACAGAACACCACAGGAAACAAGGACGTCTTTTCTCAGCTTGCCATTTTAAATTATCAGTTTGTCGTCTATCAGAGTGGGAGGTTTGTGACTTTGCTGTGAGAGCAGGTATTCATTTGTGTCTGGCTACAACAACAACAAAAACACTGTCTGTGGCCGTCCACTCAATAAAAATCAAATCCGGCTGGGGACATTTGTTGCATCCACCTACATGTTGTTATTCCCCTCTCTCTTGCTCCACCTTTCCCGTCTGATCGCATGCTGTATACTAGGAAATTAAGGCAGAAATGTCAACAAAATAATCTTTAAAAGAAAAAAAAAACATTTCTTACATTTTATAAATGTAATGTATTTCGGGTATGGACAGGTCAAATCAACATATGTAATGACTCTAAAACACTGAGATGTGCTTTTTTTTTTTTTTTTTACCATTTTCTGATATTTCATAGACCAAATGATAAACAATTATTTGAGAAAATAATTGGCAGATTAATCAATAATGAAAATAATCCTAAATTGCAGCCCTATATTTTGTAAAAGATGGTTGTAATTTTTTCTTGTGTGTTTTGTATTTGTTGTAATTTATCTTTCTTTGGCAAAGTCAGTGAATGTGTGTAAAGAAACCAGAAAGAACCTCATATACTCCCCCGATGAAGGCAAGATAGCCAAACATACATGATTAGTGCTACTCCTTTGAATTTTGAAAGAACATTACAAAGTCATACTGTACATACACTCACTAAATCTACCATTATACACACACCAAACTACTCACACAGAGACTCACATTTTCCCTGACATCTTTGCTGCAGCACTCACACGCAGTCACCGTTCACATCCACTCCAACAAGTCACAGCGGGAACCTTTGACCTGCACACACGCTCATGTAATTCGGAGGACATCTGCGCGTCTTTTCTGACTGTTTATCGGCGCACGTGTTCATTGAGAAATGCGTCAATGTGTGTGGGAATCGAGCCAATACCATATCCTCAAGACAGACGTGTAGAGAGCAGAAGAAGCAACATGTTGAGCGATAAAATCTGCAGATGGGGCCTTAGTTAATTATAGTTCATCAACATGACGACTCAGCTCTCACTAATCATGCCATTAATATACACACACACACACATACAATATTGCCTCAAAAACAGTATTTTCATAATTAGCCCTGACTAATAGGGCAGAGATGTTGGCCTGCTAAAAATACACAAGCAGTTCTAAATTAAAATATAGCCAGGTGTTGTTTGTTTTCTATATCTGTCATCTAAAGTATTATGGGATATTCAAAATTATACACTATTTACATAGGCTACCTATATATGCTTTATTTAATATTTTAATTAAATTAAATAAAATTAATCATTTTTTTCTTAGAGAACATTATATCCACAGTGATACTGAGCTTGGAAGGAGATTTTTATACTTTATTTTATATTTACAAAACTTAATCAAAGTAACATATTCATATACAGTAAAATATTTCAGTTCTCTTTGCAGCCTTTTACCAGCTCATTAACCTGTATATTTAAAAAAAAATCAAAAAAAAAAATCAAGATGTATTGGAGAACTCTTCTCACTTCAACCGTTTATTATTGTAACTATGACAACAAAGCTCCCCTAAGCTTAATGAAGATGTCATTTTAACCCAAACCATGATCTTTCCCTAAACCTAACCAAGTTGTTTTTGTACCTAAACCTAACCCAGCCTTTACCATAGCATAAAAAGGGATTTCTTGTCTATTTGATCACAATAACTGAGACGTTTAAATGGAAATGGTCAATGAATCCTGAACGGCAGTAAACAGCCCTACAACCTGTAGGCTAAAGCCACCAGTACATTTGATTCTTTCTGCACCAGTACATTTTAATCACAAACACACACACACCATGAATCACTTTACACAAAACACACACACACCGCACTTCCATATCGATAGCTTGACTTACTGATCCCTGAGGGTTAAAGGGGAAAGGTCATCTGTCTTGACCTCTAAAGTCCTCCCTGACACCTTGTATCAAACGATCACAAAACACCCAGCGCAGAGCTCAAAGGTCACCTCCCCGGAGGTCTCAGCCTATCGAGCGAGGGGTACAGGAACCAATTAGAGCACCTGGAGCTGCTTGTAGGGGGATTTGATCAAATGTACGCACATCTCATTTTACAAGCAGAAAGCCTTCAGGCGTTTTGTACCCTCATGTGCAAATCATGGATGATGGATTGACTGAGGCATTTGATCATGAGGCACTTTT
The DNA here is from genome assembly GCA_005408345.1 of Macquaria australasica. Classification (NCBI taxonomy): domain Eukaryota; kingdom Metazoa; phylum Chordata; class Actinopteri; order Centrarchiformes; family Percichthyidae; genus Macquaria; species Macquaria australasica. The sequence continues at coordinate 111,195 of SEMN01000133.1, read as the reverse complement.
AGCACCTCACACAGATGGCTATAAAGGGTTTTGATACGGAGAGAAAACCTCAGGCGTAGTCACATGTTCATGTATGAGATTTTAAAGAAAAAAAGGACAACATCCAGAATGCCGTGAGGTTTAAACTCATTCACCGTAGCAATTTGAAAAAAACAAGTTTTGCTCTCTTGTACCGTGTGTTTTTTCAAATTCTTTTCAAATGTGGTGAAACAGTATGCAGTCTATTAAGATTACTTACGTGATTTCTATCAAATTGCTGTATACCTGTGGGAACACAGTTTGGCACCATTTACTGCACACCCATATCAGAGTTTGCAGTCACTATTGGGTTAAACTTCCACTGCTCTGGACTCCAGGGAGCAGTTAGCTGTGTGAAGGAGGTCCTTCATCTGCCACAGACAGCTTATGGCCATGTTATAGACGGCTAGAGCGGAAAGAACGGATGGAGGGAGGGCGGAAGATATCAAAGGGGGGGACAGAGGGGTGGGTTGGGAGGTGAAGAGGGATGGGATGACAGAGGGTTGAGATGATAAGGGCAGAGCGGGGTTGTGATTCCATGACTGCTGGAGCCCTTCAGAGCCAAGTAACGTGGCACATGGCATCGCTAATGAAATCTGAGCATTCACTCTCTTGGCAATGAGAAACGGGTGGGGCGGGATGAGTGGGAGAAAGGTGGAGGGAGTGGTGGAAGAGAAAAAAACAGTAAAAACGGAGGTGTATGGGAAATAAGTGAGGAGAAATAATTAAAGGCCGAGGTAGAGTGATGAAAAAATGAAGAAAGTTGGAGGACAGACATGCAGAGAATGAGTGACAGAGGAAAAGAGAGCAGAAGACAAAGAGAAAAAATAGGGAGAGGAAGCCTCATCTCCATACACTGTGATAGCAGGCAGATTTGAATTTAGGGCCCGTCTCTCATGGAGCCCCTATAAATAGGGACGAGGAGCAAACACCAGGCAATTTCGCTGCAACACCAAACACAATACCTGATTGAGGGCAAATTAAAATGCAAATGCAACACTTCCATTTTTCCAGATTTCACCTGCGAGATAAGCGAAGGACCTCTGTTTCTTTCATAAAGTGTAGGGCTGTGCATGCGTATGTGTGCGTTTCTGTGTTAGTGTGTGTTTATGCTCAAGTGTGTATATTTGTTTGTTTGTCAGGTTTGAAATGAGAGGAGACAGGAGGGAGACTGGAGGTGAGGTTGTATAAACAGATTAGATTCGGTATTGTCCTCTCCGAGCTGCATTTCAATCGTCATCCGCGCTCGCCTTTCCTTCTGCCCTTGTCCGCCAGCAGTTTCAACAGACCTTCAACAGGACAAGAATACCAAAAAAAAAACATCTTTAAAATAAGATATCATAAAAACTATTTAAAGTATAAAACTGATTGGAGTGGTTTATTTGACAAGTTGTGACAGAAAAGTCCACCCACAAGAGCCGGTATAAATCAGCTTTTATGAGCACAACGTGTGTAATTGTTGACAGATTCTGGTTCGGCCTGTTAATTGTTATAAAGCCAACGCTTCACCATATGAAGTCAAACCTTTCCAAGTCACGGGTCAGAAACATATTCAACCGCTGTGGTCACATGGTCTCAGTGAGCAGAAGGTTTGTAGTTCAAGCCAAGCGAAGGGCAAATGTTGACCACAAAGTGCTGCCCAGTGACCAATGGTTACACTGTTTGAGTCATGGCAGAAGCACAAGTCATTTCCATGTATCAGACAGACACAGTAAGGTGTTTTAACCATGCAAGAGGAGAGAAAAAAAAAATGGACAGAGAAAATAAGAGTGGAAATGCAAAACAAAAAGAAAATGAGAGCAGAGAGAATGACAATCAGAAACACAAAATGACAGACAGGCGGATGGAGAAAGAAGGAAAGAGAGTAACTAAACCAAACGGCCTTTTCTTTAAGCCACTCTTGACTAACCGAGCTGAATTTTTCATCAGCCTCCATTCTCAGGGGGTGGTCGGCTAAAAGCAAGCCTTCCTCGTGCCCTCATGCTGTGTACGTGTGTGTATGTAGGAAGATTGGGGGGGAGAACATGTCACATGTGTACGGTTAATGAGAATGTGACTTTTTTCCAGCCTCTGAATATATACATCTTCGCAGATTTTCAGAATGTGTGAATGGGAGAAAGAAATGGAGGACTTGTGTCGGTTTACAAGGACATGGTAATATATTCACTATTAACTTTGACTCTCTGCTGCTGGGAATTTTTCTGAGCTCTTGGCTACTTCTCAGTCCCAGAGCAGGCTTGGTGAGAAACGAAGAGAATGACAGAGCAAAAAAAAAAAATTAGGAAATGAAAAAATGGACAGCAGACAACAAAAAGAAAAACTCAGGACTAAAACACAGGAAAGGGAGACACAGGAAACATGTGGCGAGGTTGTTTTGAGGCAAAATCATCTTATTTTATTAAGATAATTTAAACAGGAAACTTTAATGTGGTTAGTTACTTTTTTAAATTATTTTTAGTGTCTGTAGCAAACTCTTAAGCTACATCAAAATAAGACAGGGAGGCCAAAAACCGACCGCTCCTTGTTTAAACAAATGGAGGTCAGTGAAGCTGTGATTGCTAAGGCTTGTCCATAGAAGTGACTTTACATTAAAGACATGCACTTGTTACAGTGTGACCACAAGTTGGAATCCTGAGGCAACTCGGACAGATAAGGTTGAGTGACTAAACTAGGTCACCGCCAACTCTTGGAAGTGAAAACCCTCAGCACATGGCCAACTACTATCTTTTATCTGCACTGGCCTTCCCAGATTTGCATCTTTAACAAACCGGTTCTCTCTGCAACTGCTCCCGAGATTGATGCTGGAAGAAAAGCGCTTTTAGTCATCTTGGCTCGATAAATGGCAAGAGTTCATTAATTGACTCAAGTCTTGTGTGGTGCGATCTGAGTCAGACGTCTGAGTGGTGCTGCCACTCGGCGTCATTATCAACATCCCCCAAAGTCCCACAAGGACACACAGAAAAATGCCAGCGCACACACCTGAACCGCACTATATAAACAAACAAAAACCCATGTATGGAGGTAGCTGGAAAAGCTCAAAGTCGTTTTTGGCTTCGGTAATGAAAGTTGAGTGCCAGTGCTACAGTCTGTGTGCTGGGGACTTCTTCAGCACGGAAAACAATTACATTCCGCAAACTGGTAACCAATTTACATTCACATGTAAATCCGCACAATCCCGCCTAATGAATAGGCTTCATTGAGTGCTTTAGTGGCATTTAGTGATTTAGTGGCAGGCTCCTTCAAATGACCTTCCAGCAAAGTCCATTACTTTACCCCCCTTCAAACACACACATACACACTCAAGACTTCAGAGAGGCAGGTAATTCGCCATTAACTCGAGCCACTCAATCCCTGAAACACTGCCAAGTTCAACTGTGTGAGCGAGTTAGATGGAGTAAGAGAATGCGAAAGAGAATGAGAGAAAGAGGGAGGGAGAGACAGATGGAAAGAGCAATTGAGAGAGAGTGACAGAGTGAGTGAGAAAAAGGACGAGAGGGAGGAAGGCACTTTATTCTGCCACTTCCTGTGCAAAAGCATCCCTTCCCATCTGCCCTGGAGAGAGTATCCCAGTCACCTCAGCTCCATACCAGTCGGACCATCTGACCACTCCAGCATGCATCGCCACAGAGATATATGCACATAGAGATGACTCGCTTCCACAGACATTAATTAATGCACGTATAATCCCAAGAAAACCCATGCACAGAAGTACAGTAAATAACTTCACAGGACAAACAACACATAATGGATTTCTTGTGATGTGTTCACATGCAAATTCAAGTGCAAAAACTGCACGTTTCAGGCTGAACAGCAAGTACACAAACAACAACACCGCGCAACCACACAACAGAAAATGGGAGGAATTGCCTACATCATGATTACCCTCATAATAACCCTTGGTAACCCCATTAAAATCAATTCATCCATGGAAGGTGGACCCCCCCATACACACACACCCATGCATACACACAGAAACCAAGCTAAGACACACTAACCACACACGGCAAATGTATTAAATGTGGGGGCAAAGCAATTACAGAACATAAACCAATTCTTGCTAAAACACACAAACACACACACACACACAGACGCGCTTGCCACCATATACTCAGTCCTTCTCAGCAGAGCTGTAATAACCATAGCTAGCATTTAGCTAGGACCAAGGGGAGATACTGAAAAACCGTGTAATAATTTCAGAGTTTAAGCTGCAGAGGAAAAGAAAAGCTTTTCAATATTTGATATCAAACATTGTCTTATTATTGCATGTCATATTTACACTACAAGCCGGGAATTGAGCATGTGCTTATGGTGTTAATGTAGGTGTGTATCACAAAGTGTTCGCGTTTGTGTATACGTCTGAGGTACAGCACAACATGACATTGTAATTCATGCAATGTGTGTTAGTAGTATGCACTTATTGCCAAACCAACATTAATGCAAGTCTGCATGCTTGAATTACAGGTGAGACGGGCAGTAGGACTGGCAATTTTGTTTCATGCCATTGACGTTTAAATTACATTAATGTAAATGCCTCCCTGTCTAGCCAAAGAAAAAAAGACAGATACAGAAAGAAAGAGGCAACAGGTAGAAAAGGAGCAAGAGGATGGAGGAGAGCAAGTGAGTCAGCGAAACTAGAATGCTACTTAAGCCTGGTTTAAGAGATCATTTCAATATTAACAGTGAATTAAATTACTCTGTGTAATGTGAAAAACTCACTCATGGCGCCAAACCTGCTGAGAATTAACACCCAACTATGCAGCTCTATGCAGCTTTTAGCCTCTTTCAGCTAACTGTTTTGGTTCTCTGGCTGGCACATACAGTGTATGGTCGAATCTCATGGCTCTAATCGACCACCGCATATAAAGTTTAATTAACAGAGAGACAAAGAAAAGTTAACATTTTTGCCAAATGTAGCTAGCTACAGAAATAAATATTTTTCTCAGGAGTTGGTGAACACTAAACAGACCCTAAAGACAGTCTTCCAGCTGAGGCACACAATTTGTACTTGCAACAGTTGGTGAAGATTTTTTTTAAATTTGTGTTTTGCTTGTGCAGTGCTCTTTTTGATGGCTGTTGGAGCTACAACTTGATTTGCATATTTTCTTAGCAAATAAAGCCTCTGCAGTCTTACTGTAGCTCAGGTTCTGGCACCTGTGGTGCAAAACAAGCCAGATTCACCTGCTTTACTGAATCTGTATATTGCCTGAGGAACAATGTTTTCCTCCTTTGATATGCCAGTGAGAATGATTGATGCTTTAGGCATGATTATGCATCGTGTAGGTTCAGAGTGACAAGATTAGAGTTCAGTGAGATCTCACTGTATGTACTTGTGTAGACACAGCACAGGAAGCCAGTGCTCACACTATTTTGTTGACAGACAATCACTGGCTGCTCCCTGAAATGACTGATTAATCAAATGCCATGCTCTTTGATTGGCTGGCTGGGTGACAGACCGGAAGACAAAATGGCAATGGGCATCTGGCTGGCTTGATCATCAGTTGAATAGTTTTCTGATTGATTTGCTGGCTGTCTGACTAAATGGCTTCCTGGCTTGGTGTCTTGGTGGTTGCTTGGTTGCGAGATTACCTGACTAAATGGCTGGTTGTCCAGCCAGCTGGTTAACGGACTAACTGATTGGCTGGATGGCGCACTGATTGGCTGGCAGACTAATAGACTTTTTCATTTACATTTATAGCTGAGAGGAAGTCGAGAAACAACAGGAGCACACTCCACCCAACCATCCTGCACTGATGACACTCTGATTGCAATCACGAGCAGGCACACAAAGAAACGCATACTAACACACACACATTCAGAAATGTACATATAGTCTGTATAATAACATGTAAACACACAAAGCCGACAGGATCAGTGTATACAGCATACACATATATAGACATAAGACAAAACAAATGGCACACATTGGCCCATATAGCTCCATTTAGCAATATTGTTATCATTAAATCAAGAGAGCCAAAGTGAAGAGGATACTGATGAAGAAAGTCAAACAGCATGCCAAAGAGATATATCTTACTTGGACTTGCTACTTTGAGTTTGTTTTGTAGACTGCTTTCTGCCTTCTGATGGTCTAAAATTGCTTTATGAAGCTTTAAATAACAGGGTGACTGATGACAGTTAAAATGGGGTCATAGTTATGGTCTGACTGAGGTTGTGGTTTCACTGTAGTGATGTCAAAAACATCAGCAAGTTAAAGTACCCTGTGGAGTTGTTGACCATTAGTAAGCGCTATGGAGCAACGTTTTGACAATGGTCCCCGTTTTGTTGGTATAGTGCACGCTGCACTATACCAACAAAACGTGGACGCACATGGTGAGAAACATTTAATATAAACATCACTTTTATTTGTTGACAAGAAACCTCCACAGGGTACCTTTATTCACATCTCTCTTCTGAGGATGTTTCTGCTTTTTAGATGTTTGCAACCTGACCTGAGAGTGATGTCCTGATATTATTGGCTATGTGCTTCGGGCTGGGTTACAACTGAAGAATTTTGTTGAATGTATCTGGCTGGGTCAGGTTTGTGCCAAAATTGCAGGCTACTGCAGTGGTATACTGTCTTCCTCACCACCACTGCAAACATTTTTCTTACCATGTCCTTTTCTCTCTCTGTCTCTTTTTTCTTCTGAACTGGCCCCTGCTTCCCATATTCTCTCTATGCTTCATTTCCTCTTTCCCTCCCTCACTCGGACCTACAGTAAACTGAGCAGAATACATTTCGTCCACTCCCACCCCACCACTTAGTCTTTTACAGCCTGTTCCCGCTCTCCCTTGCACTTTTGATAAACTGAGCAGATCAGGTCCCATGCTGCTATGTTAACCTTCCTTGCCACTCGCCACATTACATCCTCTGCCACCTACAAAGCTTTCTCACTCCCGCCCTCGCCTTCTGATAAACTGGGAAGAGCAGGTCCCATGCTGGCGTGTTAACCTGCCTCGCCCACTCACCCCATTACATCCTTTGCCATCTACGCTGCTCACACTCAAACTCTCTCGCCCTCAGCCCAGTCACTAACACCCTTTCATTATGGATAGTCTTCTCCGCAGGGGGCCATCACTTCAAAGACACCCTGCTTTCCTCTTCCGTGTCTGTGTGGAGAGGGTGCAGATGACGGGGTGCGATGAGGTGTACGGGAGTAGGGAGGGGTATCATAAAAATGACTGAGCCGGAGCCGCACGATTTATGTATTTATTCATCACTGAGGAAGCTGCGTATTAAAAGGTCGAGCAATTTTCCAGGTCACTGACCAAACCCACACGATGAGGAAGCGAGGAGATGAAGAGGACAGGAGAGACGAGAGATAAAGAGAGAGAGAGAGAGAGAGAGTGGCTACGATGGCAAGCTGGTAAAGGTGATATTGGCAGTTGGACACACATCGGTGCGTTCACACCTCACCTGTTTATTTGTGTGTGTGTGTGTGTGTGTGTGTGTGTGTGTGTGTGTGTGTGTGTGTGTGTGTGTGTGTGTGTGTGTGTGTGCACACCAAGTTTGCCTAAGCACCCCTGTATGTGTGCACATGCGGTTTGTTTGTGCGAGAGTGAAAAAGAGAGTGCTTGTGCGGTTTGTGTATGCGTTCACGTCTGTCTGCACACCGGCTGTGGTTAATGAGTTTGAAAGGTCAAACGCCTCTCAGAAAGATTAATGGGGTTTCCTAGGCACGGGGGTAATGGTTTACGAGGCCCAGCCGGACACATTTCCAACATGACGGTCATTACCACCACAGAGCAGAGACGGAAGGAGGTATCACAAGCAAAGACAAGGATGACACAAAACTGCTGGGCAGCAGGCAGGTGGTAGAGAACAGTGTGTGTCCGTCTACCTGATATACATGTGTGAATCATCCTTAAGCATTTTTGATCATGTGTATCCAACCCTGAGCTTTAGATAACAGATTCCACTGGTTATTCCATCTCTCGTATGAATTGCAGATGGCAGATTATGGCTCTAAATAGAGTTTAGCTGCAACAACCTTTTTTCGACCACTACAAATCTATAGTTTGACCAACTGCAACATATAACAGATTTGTGGCCATCCTGCCTGCTGTGATCAAGGCCCGTTTTATCTAATTTTCTCTGAAAAGTCCGCTGTAGGCTGCTCTCTGTTCACAGATGACACTTGTTGTGCAGTGGTGCTTTCATGTACTGTGGGAGTCTCCAAATGTCGAGACTTGAAAATCAGCTGAGGAACGGCAGCCTTTTTGATGCCGACAAGTTTACAGTATCAACTCCACTGATTTTTTACATCAAAGTCTGTTTACAGTTCTTGGAGGAGTACTACTACATTTGTGAAATGTTTGTGGCTCCAGAAGGAGCTGCACAAAATCTGATAAATTGCCTCAAGGGATGTTGGAGCTGAAGACTACAAGTCTGAAAGTGAAAAAAATCTGGGGGTGTGGAGTTAGAAAGAAGTGAGCTTACCAGACCTCTTTGGCTGCTCCTCATCTCTGCTTGAGGCTAGCTGCTCGAGGCTACATTAGCCACTACTAGGATAACGCACCTGAATCTCCGACTGAACTGTTGGCAGAGTTGCACTGTGGGTAATGTAGACGGCAGGTTTTGACAAGGAAGAAGAAATCTGATGGATTGATTTTGATACTGTTTTTAAACTGTCCATCGTGAATCCGACAATGTTATAGGAGTGCAATGCTACATCTGTGGAGTACTCTTTTAATGCAATGCCAACGCTTTACTGTAACATGTCCAGGTTTCAAGCCAGCACCTGAATGCACCACACATAGGCTACATAGAGCAGCCTATGTTCAGTATCTCTGTTTTTCTGTGAGTCTGGGTATGTTAACAAGTGCTGCAGCTTCATTCAGCTCAGCTGAGCGAAGTAAGTGGCAGCCAAAATTGTCATATGGCTGCCATTAGAGAAAGCCTGGTGTGTTTCTGAAAAGTGGCAAGAGCATGCAATTGTGTCTTAGTACGCGTGAAGGGCCATTCTTCACAGTCTCAATGCACAAATGTTACATAACACAGCTTTGGAAAATGCATTAGCAGAATGTATGGAAAATAATTAAACTTTCATTAATAATCTCTACTGTATCTATATTTGAAGGGGCTGGAGATGGTGGAGAGAACTGTGAGAGTGACAGGAGAAGCATGATATAGCATTAAATAATATATAATATAAAATATATAAATAATATAAACAATGTGCAAAAAAGAAAGAAGCGCAGAAAGATGTACATGTACAAAAATCGTTAATGTAAGGTGCAATCTTCCTCTCCAACACACAACACAAAATGCAAGTTCTCCTAACATGTTTCATCAGACACGGCAGACAAGGACCAGCGGACATGAAAAACACATTAAGAGGCAGTGTTCACAGACACTGGCACAGCAGAGCAGAGACGAAGAGGCGAGGCTAATGGCAGAGGCATGGGCTGAGTTTGTGCAGCTGTAGAGGTGTGTGGGATCTCCAAGTATGCCATGTCTGTGTTACATGTTGGGAGCATGTGCATCCATGAACCTGTGAGCCGAGCATTAGTAGATGCGGTTTCTCGTGTGTCTTTAAAACATGTACAGTGCATTGCCAGTTTGGTACATGAACACACGAAAAGGACTGCGCCTCATGTTTTAACAAGATGAGACCCCACTCTTGGGGTCTGTTACATAACTGGATCTAGACTGCTGGACTATATTGCCTCAGCTGCAGCCAATCCAAAAGTTTCAAAGCATGTTGGATGACCTTGTGCCCAAAACAGCATTTCTCCAAGACTTAGGTAAACATACAGATTTTACAGACAAATTATGTCATCCTGCAGATGGCGTTAGATCAGAAAACCTTTCTAAAAGGGCAGTAACAAACATATTTTGCTGTTTAATTTGGAGGACTTGGTGACCCAATTGTAAACTCAGCTTCATCATGCTTTTATTGACAATGTCCTATCCGTCCAGAAAGCTAATGAGTAATTCGTTCACTGGCCACAATGTCTGAGTAATCTCAAATTGAATCCACAATTTTATTTTGTAATTTAGTTAGTTAGTTAGTCAAAGACTGTTGATGCAAAAATTCACGAAAATCCAGCAACCCACTGCTGTCATACTAAGTTTTCAAAAATATGTTTGCAATTATAAAAAGGTGTTCAGTATTAAAAATTAACAGATAATGCATGGTATTTCCACTTCACCAAAATTCAGGATTCACACATTGTCTTGCCAAAATACTATCTACAAAGTCTGTTATTCTTCAGAGAAGCACGGTCAACTGCAAACTCTCTCTCTGTGTGTGTGTGTGTGTGTGTGTGTGTGTGTGTGTGTGTGTGTGTGTGTGTGTGTGTGTGTGTGTGTGTGTGTGTGTGTGTGTGTGTGTGTGTGTGTGTACATTCCAGGACCTCTGTCAGCTCCATGACAGTGTGATGGGACTGCCTAAACCAGGCTCAATTGAGGATGATGGTCTCTAAGCCAACATCTGAAAGGGAGGGCAACACATTTAACCTCTGCTAGAACACTGCCTCTACACACACACGCAGGTTAAATTTCCTTTCCCACCATTTTCCTCACAAAAGCCTCAAAGCTGGTTCTTGATTCAAAAGAAATTGATGCATCCAAGCGTGCACGGTCAAAACTGCAGCACGGCGAGCAAATTTGAGTCCACTTTGAAGTCACATAGGGTCATTCAGTACTTGAAATTTGCAATAACAGATCCTGGATCAGGTGAACAAAGTAATAAGAAAAACTGGCCAATCAAAGCGAGATCTGGAGAGTCAAATGTTCCAACAGAGCCATAAAGGCTTTCAGGTGTGTTTATCAGATTGCCAGTGTATTGTAGTAACTCCTGTACGACTGACCACAGATAGAATGAACAGAAGTCCCGCTTGCCTCAATAAATCTATTTCATGAATCTGTTTTTCATACTAAAGCCCAAATAAGTGGGTGAAGATGTTTTCACCATCGGAAAACAAGGAAAGGAAAGGAAATTAAATGAAATGCTGGGAGTGTGAGGGTGGCAGACTGACTGAGCTCCGCCGAGTTGTCAGTTCAATTCCCAACATGCCCACCCACATCAAGCCTCGCATTAATGCAGTTAATGTTTACTCTCAATGCAAAACACCCTGAGCAGAAATTTCTGCCAAGAGCACAGCTCCAGCTCTGCACAAAAACACACCAATGACATTTATCAACTTTAGACACCTCAGGACTGAAAAGCCTGCCAACAAAAACTCCTCTAATCCATTAGTATCCCAACAAAAGCAGCAAAGATGAATAATGTGTTTGAGGCATCGGTATAAAAATCAGGCAGAAATATGTCTCAACTCTAGCAGGCTGGCGGTGTGGGTGGTGGGAGATATTTTTAATTTTTCAGTTAAGTTTTTCAGTTATATTTATTAGACTTTTTTGCATATAACCTTTGAAGAACCTTTAGAGAACAGGCCCTTGAGATGTTTACACAAGGCATGAAAGCATAAGTGTTCTTGCCAAAGCAGCTCTGGTTGATGCTTCATTGTGGGCTTTAAGACTTATTTCCTCTACTCTTCAGATACAGTAAGCATCTTTAGAGGATAATTTTTGCTCTGTTTTATACGAATAAACACACTCATTCATACTTTCAGCTACACACTTGTCCTCATCTTCTGTGTTATTAGATAATATAGCTGAGCTTTACGAATACTGTCAGAAGTATATAAAGGATAAAGGAAAGGAATACAAAGGCCTGACTGCCTGGTTACCTGGATATGTGATACATAAATACCTTAAATAAAAACATGTGAATAACAAGGGTTAAATTCCATTTGTAAAGGTGAACCATTAGTCAATTAATCTAAACTATTTTGACAATGGATTCATTGTTTAAGTTGCTATTCAAGCAAAAATGCTCTGGTTCCAAATGTGAGGATTTGCTGTTTTTCTTTTTCTGAGATAGTAAACTGAACATCTTTGGGTTTTGGGTGAACAAAACAAGCATCACCTTGAGCTTTAGAAAATCGTGATGGGCATTTTTTATTATTTCTTGACAAACTATAGACCAAAAGACTAATTGAGAAAATAGTCAGCAGATGAATTGATGATGAAAATAATCATTAGTCGTGCGCATGTACAGTGTATTCAAAATCTCTAATAAGTCAACCCAGTTCAAAATGTTAAGTCATGTCTTCCATGTACCACGACTTCAAATATTTTGTTTTATATTCTAGTTTAGTGCTGAAACTAACAATTACTTCCATTATCGCTTAAGATTATTAATTGATTCATCAGTTCATTGTTTAATCTATAAAATATTAAAAGTTTCCCTGAGCCAAAGGTGACGTCTATAAACAGTCCAAAACCCATTGACAATGATATAAAATAGAAAGAGCAGCAAAGCTTCATATTTGTTTGACATTTTTGCTTGACAAATCAACTAACTGAGCATTATTCTACTTTTAAATGTTATTTTAATTACTCTCTCTCCCACTGCCGTTGCTGATTAGAGGCTATATTCCCAGCTTCCTTTTCCATGCTGAATTACTTCTGCTGCTGCGATGATTTAATTATCACCCGCACAAATTAATAACATTTCATCATATTTTCATTTAATTCGCCATAACAACAACAGGTTGGTTGAGACGCATTGAAATCACCCAAACAGAAGGCGGTTTGTTTATACTGATTTAACTCTTCCCAAAGCTGCACATTGTAAGGACGCTTCTCAGAAAAGACAGCAGACTATAAAAAACGAGAAAAAACATTTCTTCCACATCCTTAGATGGAAACATGGATGCGAGCAAATGTGCACAAGTATGTGAAGAACACATGCGCAGAGGCTGTCGCATTCAGCAGCTAAAGAAGATGTTTCAGCATAGATTCATCAATAAAATGAGTATCCAAATGCGCAGTCCATCCGCAGTTCCTTCATCTATCACAGGCAGCTGCACAGAGCCCTTTCCTCACTGTCCAATATGGCTGCAACACCTGCTAAACCACCATCTTTCCTCCCAGATTTGCGCACACACACACACACACACACACACACACACTCCCACCCTTTCCGATGGCTCATTCTTGCCGATCCAGCAGAATAGCCCCGATGCTGTAGTAATGTCCTTACCCTGAACAAAAGAAATCAGGTGACCCTATTGGGATCCAATAGACACGCATACTCTCTCTTACACACACACACACACACAATTCATCTATCAGTCTCAGTCAATGTGTTCCAGTGGAGTGGGAGGTAAATAAGGATCTGGCTGAGCTGCTGCATCGACTTGTTATAGGAACCCTTGGTCTGTTTGATTACATGTAACATACAAGAGCTGTGGAACAAAGCAGTGGTGGCAGCTTACAATTCCCTCGTCACTTGCTCCCTTCCCACTTGCCTTTACTCGCCTCCAATTTTCTTTCTGTCACTCCGTCATCCACTGTTCCTCGCTTTCGCTCCAACTCAGCCTCCTTTATTCCTCACCCCTCGACCTGACACACCTCTTCTCCTTCTTCCGCTTGTAATGCATCATTTTTTTTTTTTTGGATGAGACTCCTCTTTCTCCCCCTCCCTCCATTCATTCATTTCGCCGCACCTGTGCCTCTACCCTTCCTCCCGTCTTCGCCCTCGCCTTCTCTCCTGAAAATGACAGTGTCCCTGAGGCCCCTCGTCAAGAGAATGTCGCAGCGATACGCCTGCCATCTTCACAAATCACTCTGACCTTTCATACTCACAGAGGTCACAGTCATCTGATCCAACACGCACAGGTCCAAGGCTGTCCTTGCCAGCCAAAGATGGACCAGTGCATTGGGCCCGGCAGTGGCAGCAGAGCAGAAATAAGCCTGCATCAATCACAGACAATTAGTCCCAATTGATGCCTGGGAGGGTGGAGTGCTACTCCTCTTGCCAGTCTGGCAATTGCTGGTAAACCCAATATTAGTCAATCAGATTGCTTCTAAGTACTAATTATATGATTCAGTAATCATATAACATATGAGTGGAGTTGAATAATGAATAGTCACTTTAATTATGTTATGTTCAAGTCCGCAGTAAACAGAAATACCAAGGTTTTGCATCTCGATATAGCAGGTTTTTAAAGTAAATGGCACATCAGTGGAGTTATAGAAGTAACAATCAAAGTTAAGTGAGCAGCAGGCATGATAAGGTAAACCTCTTAATTTCAGTCTACATATTGTCCCTGCGTCACCTCACAACGAAAAATGGAACTTTTCACATTGCAGCAACTTGTTCGTCAGACAATCGCTTGGCATTTTTGAACATTGAATATTTTTTGTTCCGATTTTGGTTAGGTGACTAAGACTACTTTGTTAACGTTAGAGAAAGATTCCAGTTATGCAAAGTGTAACTGTGGTTAAGATATGATGACAACCAAAACGCCTGGTTATGCTTATGGAACGATTGTGGCAATGAAAAAAAAGGGAAAAAAAGCCAACATTACTTGTGGCTCTGCATGTTCAGACCGAACGCTGATTTTAGACATTGCACATAAAGTCTATGAAAAGATGCAAGTGGAAGCAAAATCCTCCTGGGCAGCGCGAACTGAGGTGAAGATGCGACCAAACGAGTTGAAAATGTTTCAGCTTGAACAGATAAAAATGCTTTATAAACATACAGAGACAAGAAGCAAAAGCAGACTAACTGGAGAAGAACAAGAGAATTAGAGCTCTGAGATCAGTCACAAACACACACACAGCCACTCTCCACACACACACACACACACACACGCACACCCACAATTAAAGCTGCATTCTCCAGAGTTAAGGTTTGCATACCCTTCCACCAACCTGAAGCTCCACATATTTTACTTTTTGCTTACATAAAGACTTCCTGCACTGACAAAGATCACTGGCAGTGGACATCCATTGTGTGCTAAAGAATCAGACTATGCTGGATTACAATCATAAGGGAACCCCTCTGAAGAAACCTTTTCACAAAAGGCTTTATGAGTCCTTCAGAGCACTTTTAACCTTTAAGATAAGATAGATGCTGATAAAAACCTAAAAGTACATTTATCTTGCAGTGGAACTATATTAGAATTGGGCTTTAAGCAACTGTTCACTACTGTGAGACGGCTGACTTGTAGACTTGGAGGACCAGTCACATTGTCAGTGTTTTCTAGACTTTGCAGTAAATACTGTGACTTTATCCCAAACTATCCCAGCATCACAAAGCATCATGGTGGAAAATGTCAGCTGTAAATTTGAAATTACACATGACATGAGGGGTTTCGGAGGCACACCAGCGTAATAAGGCTGCAGCCAGGTAAACAATAGGCTGAATGCCTGCTAAGAACATAGTGCAGTCAAGTCAACCTGGCCGTCCCGACATGACAAGGCATCAGACAAAGCTACGGCCGCACAAACAGGATGATCCCACAGGTTACGAGGAGACTCTCTCGCTCTCAATCACGCCGCTCCTCTATCTCACTCTGCCTCTATTGTTCTGTACCTAGCGTGTGCCCTCTCGCTCTCTCAGCTTGCTGCAGAATGCATGGATGCAGAGGGAGGGAGGGAGGGAGCGAGAAGAGGGAGGAGAGGGGAAGTAAATGAGATCCCGATGAGATGCCAAGGTGTGTTAGCAGTGAGGCGTGGGGAATGAGAAAAGCGGCCTGAAGGGAGGGGGAGTGGCTAGATTGACTATGTGTGAGGTGCTGGTATGGGATAGTGGACACCCGTCTCTGCCTGCCTGCCTCCCTGCCAGAGTATTAGTGTTTGCTAAGTCAGCTCATGATGAAGGAGGCTTGCACAGGAGAGGAGGAGAGGGAGAAAAGGAGGGAGTAGAGGAGAGGAAGAAGAAGATGATGACGTATAAGAGGACAGTGGGAAGAACAAAGGAAAACAGGAAGACAGGGGGCAGAAAGAAAGAAGCACAAAGGAAGGAAGAAATAACATAGGAATGTAGTACCGCATAGATGCAACACAGGAAAACACTGTTGGCACATGGAGAAATTAAATAAAGACAAACACAAAGGGACATGTTAAACTGTCAATAAAAGCTACTAAAGGATTACAATGGGGACAAGGACAATCTTCAAAAGAGACATTTCATGAATAGTGATCAAAGAGCCACATAAATACTGTAAAATAATAAGAGGTTTTAACAAATCCCAAATACAGGGCAGATTTATGTACACACTTCTTTTGTTAAAACACAGATCTCATAGCAGAGTTTTGCGCTTCAACAGAACACACGTAGACAGGTAGGTAATGTGTCTCATTTAATATGGATATAATGGCAGAGAATTTAAAAAAAAAAATGAAAAATGCTCTCCAGTGTTTTCTCTATCTCCCGAATCCTTGCGAACAGCGAGAAGAATTGCTGCCAATACCAGCCTTCAGGAGCACATTGCTTTCACAGCAATTAATCGCTGTCACAACATCAATTAAACAAAAGCTAGCATCCAAATCCAGCTACCCAGCATTCCAGGGAACCAAATCAATCTGGCAATGAGTCCGCGTGTGTTGCATCCAATGCTCGAGAGGAAGTGTGTGTATGCGTAAGTGAAGGAGAGCACAAAATGTGTGCGGGCCAGTGTTCATATGTGCTAGTGTATGTGCATGTGCATGTGCGTGCACTAAAGGGCCCTTAAGTACCAGAAAATGTCATGCATGTGTGCACAAGTGTGTGTGTTTCACGAGAGAGCTTGCATGCAAGCACAAGATGTACATGTCAAGCGAGTGTGTGCATTTGATCCTGAGTTGCGTGTGTGCCAGTAGTGCATAGTGTCAATGATGTATGGTTGTGAAGTGTGTAAGTGTGCCAGATGTACTTTTCTGGAGTGCATATAGGTTACTGTATATGTGTGTGTGTATGTTTGGCTGATAATGATTGCGTTTTTATGCACATGCATGTGTGTATATCCAAAATCCACAGCCATCTTGCCAATAAAGGCCCTCTTTAGAAAGAGCCTGGGGGTCTGAAGCCATTATGTTCTTGTCCACTTCACAATCTCAGAACTGATTAGGATTACTTTCCTGGCTTCAACCGAGCCAGCCGGTAAGAAACACACACACATCCAATCAGCACTGTGCGTTAGTCTGAGCTGAAGTTACATAGGTTTACAATATATTGGCTAACTTGTGAGTGCAGAAAGTATTTATCTCTGGCAATCAGCCAGGCTGCCGGTAAATTGTTGGACCACAGCAGCACCCTCTAAGCTCCCTCACTCTCTGACACACTTCAGTGCAGATGCACAGGGGCAATTAAACAAGCCAGCAATCCAAATCCTGATCCCACATCAGCATTTAATCTTGAT
Organism: Macquaria australasica; assembly: GCA_005408345.1. Taxonomy (NCBI): domain Eukaryota; kingdom Metazoa; phylum Chordata; class Actinopteri; order Centrarchiformes; family Percichthyidae; genus Macquaria; species Macquaria australasica. The sequence continues at coordinate 93,981 of SEMN01000133.1, read as the reverse complement.
AAAACACTCAGTGAATTGTGTATTGTTCCCCTGCATTACTGCTCTGATAATGATTCCTGGTTTAATGCTGATGGAAAGACAAAGAAAGTAAATGAGAGAACAGCTTTCCTGCTGTTTTAAAACTGGCGGAAGGAATTAGAGAAGAACTGTGCTGAAAAACGGAGGAGAGTTGCATGCAGTGGGATAAGCAATAAGGCATCAGCCTAATGCATCCTGTCGTCCGTGCCACAGCATCTGTGACTGTTAGAGTATGAAAAGACAAAGAAACCAGTTGCACAAAGATGCCGTGACAAAAGCCCACCACACAATCCAAATCTTTGTGACAACAGACCGGGGATATCTTTCTTCTAACGAGAACGGGTGCCTGAACGAAACTGACTTTTCCTTTCTGAATAAATCAGAAACTGGATATTGAAGCAGACAGTGGCTCTACTATGTGGCAACAGAAATGTAAGAATTGTACTCAGTTTTTGCCTCCAGAACAGGATCATTAAACAACTTGCCCACATCAGCCAGTTAGTTCACAATCTGCAATGCTGGAGTGAATGCTGCAAATAATACATTGTCCGGGTTTTGATGAGCTATTCTAAAGTGTCACGTTTATTTATTTTTATTTACTATCGATTGAGTGACAAAAACAAATCTGACAATCTAAATAAATCATATTTGTTCGGATGTTCGGGTTATTCGGGGGGAAAACGCTTCGAGTTCACTGAGCTCAAATGCGTAAATCTGTCACAGTACAGCTTTTTGAGACGCGTCTCTCCATAATCAAGCAAAAGATTTTCTTTTTCACATGTGCGGTTTGAGTACTGTTTTAACTACCATTAAGTACCATTCATGCCCTCTCATCAGTGGAAAGAAATGCACCTGCTTCCCATCACAGGACAAGTGCAAATGCCAAACTATGTCCGCCGCGGACATCTGTCTGTCGATCAACACTGCCTGCTGCGGCGACCGGTTTGGGTACAACGGAGCCAAAAAAAAAATAAAAAAACCCCACACGTTTTCACATACCTTCCTCGGCGTGACAATCTTCTTCTAGTTTCAGCAATAATATCCAAAGCACCGAAATCAGCGTTTTACGGAGATCCATGTTTGTCTGGCCAGTTCCGCGGGGCTCTTGTCATCTCTCTCCAGCCTGCGCGCAACGCACCGCAGCAGAGACGCACTCAGGGTTGGAATGGAGCGGATGCCGTCTGGGCAAATAGTGCGAGATCCAGGGAGCCACACGGCCTATTTCATATCTCGGGGGAGGGTTTTACGGACGAGATTGACACCGGACGAGCGCAATGAAGTGAGATGTGGAGTGGAGGGTACGGGAGGGTCGACCTATCAAGGAGCTACAACCTGAAATCTCGGCGCCAGGTGTTTCCACTATAGTCAACAGAGTCAACCCCGCAGGAGTGCATTTTCTACAGACTTTCTACAGACAGTGCTTTTATAGAAAGTGGAGGGGGAGGTTAGGAGACCTAGGTTTGTGAATGTGGTATCATAGGCTGTTAGAGCGTTCACTGAGGATTATATTCCTCTGTTCACAGAGTCTTGCACTTGTTTAATGATCTCAGCATCTTGGTTCTAAAGTGGGGTCCGGGATTCAATAGGGCTCCTACAGGGGGCTGCAGGTGGTCCTCAATTTAGTGGAATTATTTCAGTTAAGTGGTTTGCACAGAGGTAGCCTACAATCTGTGACCAAAATGTCTCAAATTGACTGGCAGGTCTTTAATACAGGAAATAACCGCTAGACAAGAACCAGATCTTAGTTTAATCCAGTAAAATACATATTTCAAATTGTAGGTGTGAATTTAACTGTAATTTTTATGGACAAAAATGTAAAAACAAATTCTGACTTAAAAGCCATTATGTGTAAAATCTTGTGGGGGAAAAATAACTTTGGTAAATCCCTGTGATAATATCAAAAAGACGCAGTGACAGACCGCTACCCCTCAGGGATCTGACCTGGGAAAGTTCATTTGTTTAATGGTCATTTTTAAACCAAAGATACTACAGCATGTATAGCAGAAGCTATAGTTCACAACGCCCATCCTTAGATGGGTCTTCATACAACTACACACAACCCAGTAGGAAAACACATATTAAATACAATGATACAATACAAATACCATAAAACCACTTCATGAAAAGCACTTGATCGTTCTTGACTACACGTCTGACCCTTCTTTAAAAACTGAGATAAATGGGTTGAGAGCAGGATTGTCTCATTTTTCTCCAAACGCTTACGTCATCACAATAATTTGAGATGATACATCTTGTCAAATGGTGGCTTTAAGAAAGATTCTAAGGATGTATCATATGTGCAGTACTATATCAGAACAAATCAAACTCTAAACCAAAACCAAAAAAAATATAAAAAATAGTTTATAACCATGGTGTTCCATGAAATTCCTATAAATGTCAGCATCCCTAAAATCCTTTGACACAAACAAATAGAAACATCGACAAGCCTACTTGGGCAAGAATTCCCACTTAACATCGACAGTAACACAGCAGAATTGAATCAGCATAATTGATATAGTTTAACATTTTACACTCTTGTCTTTTCACACATAGTCCACAAATTGACTTGAGATCATTTCTATAATGGAAATCACTTCCGTTCTCAGGGGACTATTGATTTGATGCGACTTAAAGTGAGGAGACATGTTCATGGTATTCTGCACCAAGCAAATGTTATCGAGCTCTTCTACCGGGTTTGTTTGTGCTTCCGGAGAACAAGATGAACTGCAACATGGAAGTGCTGTTTCAAGAGTTTGCATCATTGTAACACACAGACTACACTTAAAAGTCTCCTGCACTATCTCTCACTGTCATAGCCACACACACACACACACACACACACACACACAGAAAGTGTACGCACATCAGCATAGCCCTGAATTGATCAGTCTCACAGTTCAGCTTGGAAAGCAATACAGTTTATTGCTGATTGACAAGCAAGATACTGTTTTGTTTTGTTTTTTTGCAAAGAGAAAACGTGTCATGTGAACACAGGTTGAATCTCCAATCAATTCAGTCTTTTCTGGGTGCTGAGAGGAGAGCTCTCAACACCACATATCCATTTTCTAAAAAATCATAACACGGTTCATTCAAAATTTCAAACAGATTGTGGATCTTGCCGACAAAGCTTATCAAAATTATAAAAATACTGTTCAGCACATGACCAGTTCCTTTGATTAAATTCAGTTGTATTCAGAAATGTCATCTCATGCTTCAGTTTAAAGAACAATTCAGGCTAAGTGGCTCTGCAAATTGCAGTTGTCCAATAATGTGGACTTCTGTCCTCAAAAAGGTTCAAGTACATTCATCAGTCTTGTGTCAGTATTATATGAAATGATCCTTCCCTTTTCACTTACTATACACTGAAATTTACAGCTTCCTGAATGAAACCTGCACGCAGAGTTCAGGTTTCATTTATTTTCCGAGCTTTTGATCAGAGGGTTGAGTTCAAAGCCTAAAGGTGAAACTTCCTCAAAAACATAAACTGGCCTTAATGATATTGAGCCTCCACTTGGCAGCTTCTCAGTATGTACCGCCAGCCTCGGCTATTTAGCTACTTTTCAAACTTTAATGACGTGCTAATGAAAAGGCTAGTCAGCACACCTAATTTTCCCCTTAAGCAAGCCCTGCAACTGCCGGACATAAAACAGCTCTGTAATAAATGTAATAAGTACTTTTAATACCCCCCCCCCTCGTGCAATGGTGTGCACACACACACACACACACACACTGTGCATGCTCTCTCCTATATGCTCCATAATCAACAGTAAGACTCATTATCATGGTTGCCACCCAGCCCCCCTTTCTGTCCCTGCTCTCTCTACTCAACCACAGGCTCACACACACACACACACACACACACACACACACATAAACACACACTCACACACAGATTATGAGCCATCAGCCTGACTGATCCTCCCCAGCAGGGGGGCTGGTAGCCTCAGTTCTGGGAGCTGATGAACATGATCATCTGTCCTCCTCTGTGGTCATTACTCACCAAGGACAGAGGCCAACAGCCCCACTCACTCACTCTCTCCCCTCACAGTCCATTACGTACGTGCACACAACACACTCTTTTACGCTCTCAGTCTCACGTCGCATATCCGCCACTAAATTTCAAAACTAGATTAAAAAAAAAAATGGGGTGTCACTTTTAGTTTGTTTTCTTTTACAACACATGTGCTCACTGTCATTGGCATTTTGTCATTTGAATAGTCAGTTAAAGGATAAGGATGGTGTTTTTCTATATTTTTCTTATTGTCAACAAAACCCATGAAAAAACCAAAACCAACAACGTAAAAATCTGTGTCTTAATACTTTCTGTTGCACTCAGCCCCAAACCCATCGGTTCCTTCTGAAAACATACATTTTTGACAACAGGTCACAAATATAAAGTTTTGTTTTTATAAAAGGGCTCAGTGATTTTCTGAAACAGTTGGGCACTGTAGTTTTTAACAAACATTCCTCAAACAGGACTAAATAGTGTCTTTTGCCAGGGACTATTTTCAACTGTGCATTAATACACGCTTGTCACTATTTTTGGCAGCAGGACAGTAATAATAAAACAGTAAAAAAAAAAAAAAAGAAAGAAAGAAAGAAAAACTACAATGCCCACATTTATGGTAATGCAGGAACATGTCACCAGGTGCAACCATAAACTGTATATAAAGATGGACGACATGACAGATCCCCAAAAGTGAAGCCAAAACATCTCGATCGCCCCCTGGTGGCCGGCCCTCTCCATGTTAGATAATGGGACATGGGCCAAACTAAAAATTCAAATTACACGTCAAATAAATTTGTTTGTTTCCCAAAAGATGGTTTCTGGCATTTTCAGTAGTTCTTATCACACTGATGTTTGTTCAAGTGTTCATTTTTCTGATAAGTTTGGTTTTAATTAGTTATTTGATGCTATAAAAACGGGGTGTGACGTCATGATTGACGACTGTGAGTGTGCTCGCGATTGGTTCGAGCGGGTGTGTGGGCGGGACCTCAATACCACGGATCACTTCGACGCAGACTCTGGCTCAAAATGACGTCACCAGCGTAAGATGGCAGCTCCCGTATTCTGGATATTTTGGCTTCATTTTTGTATAGCGGGAGGAAGTGGAGATGAGTCGTCCATCTTTATATACAGTTTATGGGTGCAACAGTGTGGCTCACTGATGTGTTTTTAATTGTTTTTGGATAACACAGAGGAATAAGCTACATCAGCTTTAGCTACACACACAATGGGCTATTTGTAAGTTAGTCTTTTCATATGAATTGTTGACAGTAAAAAAAATACAGAATATTGCCGGCCTTAAGTGTTTAAAAGAAGCTCCATTTTACTTGATTGCTTTCTCGTTGCACACATACAGTACTTTTCTTTTGCCCTCTGTCAACACGTGCCCACACACGATGGCTGAATCTGCTGCAACACCCCCAAGCATTATTGATCAGGAACACAATCACCAGGGAAAAAAAAAAAAAAAAGATGTAAATCACAACCTGATAGCGTACGGAGGGGGGCATTGAAGCAGTAAATAGATGTATTTCAGTTCCAGCACATGTACATGTACAATATATGCAGCTCAGTTTTGTGAGTTCATTACTATGCGACAATTTCATGCTGATGCTCTCTGCCGGCCCCGCCCTCTCTGCTCCTCATTACATACACATTAGAGAGAGAGAGGGGAGGCGAGGAAGAGGAGAAGAGGGAACAGAGTCACTTGACCTTTCTCTTCCCTGGCCGTCTCCCCAAGTCATCCAAGCAGAATGAGGAGGGGGGGGGCAAAGACATAATAGGTGTGTGAGCGCATGCATGAATATGATCATGTACACACACTCTCAATCATACAGGTGTGACTGTTTAAGACTACATTCACACTAAGCTGGCTAAATGAAAATGCTGCTTACAAAACAAATGAGGTAATTTTTGTAAAGATCTCAACTTCACACTGAAACATCTGACAGCCAAATTTCTTCTTCTCTCTCCACATTTCTTGACCACCTTTCTACTATACACTATCCATAAAAGTGTCCAAAATATTCTCTTCTTCCATTCTATCCCCTCCTGTTTGCCATGATCACCTACCGTACACTGTGTTTCAATATGCTAGCAAAGTCATCTGACAAAATAAACATTAATAGAGATGAATAACAACAGCTCTATTGTGTGTTTAGCAATGCTGACATTTGAAGTCAGTTAGATGTGACAGCTAGAGGTAGAAAGTTCTTTATGTTACTGCCACACAGACACTGACCGTGTTACTTAAACATGAGGCTGGCTTTTTCACATGTATCTGACCGGTGATCTGTCTGAATGGGCCAGTGCGCGTCAGCTGACCCTCCTCTCGACCAGGGTTGGACACAGGCCGGATGCTGCTTGGCTTTGGCAAGCTAGCGTTTCTATGACGAATGAAAAATTGATTTAATATACCAGTTTAAACGTTATTTAATCAACTCAGTGACAAGAGAAAGAGAGAGAACAAAAAAGGAGAACTAGAAAGTGTGCGTGAGATGTGAAACTGAAACTTAACTTTCATTTGGTGATTATTGACTTTAATTTAGTGTAATTCTCAGGTTTCTCAGGTGATGGACAGCTGTTTCATATGAATGCGTCTAACGCAGGTCCAATGCACGTGGCATAGACCCATTTCACTGTATGTCTCCGGTATGAAAGGGGTAATGTGGACATGGTTTAAGTCACAATTAGGAGCTGCCCTCCCACCCCCATCCCAATTTCCCCTCCTTCTGCATAATGTCACAGTCATTTCTTGACACCCTCTGGGATTTAAGAGAAGCGTAGGAGGAGTGAAGAGGGATTGTGGTGGGAGGTGAGAAGGGAGAAAGGGAGGATAGAAGGGGGTGAGGAGAGGAGAGGAGAGTAAATGGGGCGATGGAAGGAGGTGGTGGAGAGCGGCTGTTTGATAACAGTCGGCTACAAGTCCCAGACGTATTGTACCATAGCTGTGTTATTCCCAAGACGGGACCCTGTAAACGCTGCCAAGTGAAAAGGTGTTAATGTGTCTTTGAAAGAGATACACGCCTACACACATATGGAGTACACTTACACACACATACAAGGATGTGTGGGGTTAACACACACACACACACACACACACATCCCCATGCCCACACGCACAGCAGTGGTGACAATAACAAATACAGAGTGTTTTAAATGGGCACAGGGGAGTGAGCGTCACTCTTTGTTTTATTCACATGGGTGTGCAGAGAATCGTCATTCCCTTTATGAGATGATTAGCTGCCAGGCGTTAATCACACCAACATTTCATAATGAAATTAGATTACAGATGTGCTCTAACAATATCTCTGGACAGATTGTTTTTATTGCCTTCATTAGTATTTCTATAATAGGCTGTTTGTGATTTGTTGAGTGGATTTATTGCAATCATACTTTTCTTTTATTAATGCCAATGAGATAATAACCCTTTTACGTGTGGTTTGACTATAAATCAGACTTTAAACAATTGTTAGGGACATCACATGTGGCGTGAACGTGAGACCAGAGGGAGGAAAGGTCATAGTTCATAAACTGGAATGAAATTTGTACCATTAAGAGTTTACAAGGATGTTGTGGAGTAACTTTTTTAAGAAGTAGGTCACACTGGTGTCCCGGTGGCCCATCCTGGGAAAAATGGGTAAAGCAGCCCATGGGAGGACGACTGTCATTGGCTAATGAGTCCTCGTGTTGCAATTAGTTCCGGGTACAAGAGTTTGTGGTGTCATCAAGGTCGTTCGAAAGGAGTCACATCAGGACATGATGTGGTCTCAGTGGTGGAAGAAGTAAAAAAGAGTCTTTCCTTCAGTAAAAGTACCAATATAACAATGTAAAAATCCAGCATTCAAAACCCTACTTTAATAAAAGTACATTAGTATTATAGTATCAAAAGTAAAAATGATGTAGCTGGTTGAGGTGTAACTCGGTTATATACTTTAGATATAGTTTGGTAGTTTAGTCCAGTGGTTCACAACCTGGGGCTCGGACCTCCTCCAGGGGTCACAAGATAAATGTAGGGGGTCGTGAGATTATTAATGTGGTAGGAAAGAAGATTAAAAAGTTCTCCTACACAAATTTGTATTCATTTTAGAGTTTTACCTCTTTCGGTCTCGAACAATTATTTAAATGAAATCATCTGAGAAGTTAACGGAGGAAATTACTCTTTAGTGAAACATCTGACATTTCATACACACCTGAAACGTGACACTGCTTTTTTGTAAAGGGGTCACAAGCCAAAAAGGTCGGGAACCACTGGGTTAATCTTTAACAATGTATTGTATTTGTTTATTCATGTATAATCTTAATCTGAAAAGTAACTAGTAATTGTTTCTCTCAGATAGATTGTTGAATAAAATGTAAAATATTTCCTTCTCAAATGCAGTGGTGTAGTAGTATAAAGTAGATAAAATAGATATACTCAAGTAAAGTACAGGTACCTCATACAAGTACAGTACTTGAGTAAGTACATATTTTGCAATTTAGAAGCTCTCATCTTAAATGCACTGAATCCATTTTGAAAGTTTTAGCGTTCCATATACCTTAAATATTCATTTCAAAATATGATTGATGATGAAGCAGCTTAACTTACTTGCAGTCCTTTTCTCTGGACTTTGTTATGGTTGGATGAAATTAATTCTCTAAGAGTAGATGGCTCATATCTCACTTTGGAATTAGACTCTTCAATTAGCTTGATAACACTGCTCACAGATGCTGTGGCCAAAAATAAAGAATCTTGTGTAATTGAGGCGAGGTTGCTTTTGAAGTGGGACTGTTTCCAGATGGGTTTTTGCGGGGGTTTTTTGTTTTTTGTTTTTTTTGCTTTTGACCTGACATTTTTGGCTGAGCACTTAGGCAATTGGAATAACAAGTTAGTACAGCGGGGATCAATTTTAAATGCTAGTCACAAACAAGAACTCGCTTACACCATTCTTGCTTCCAAGAACGTTTGAAAAAAAAAACACTTGATTATATAAAGTATGAAGTTATTCTGGAAAGTATTAGAAAAGGTAAAAGATGATAAACAAATGCTGCTCTGTTGTTACTGACCAACTTTTTATCTTTCCTCTGTGAAACTCATCTTTTAATTTCGTTACCAGAGGGTGAAAAGAGAGAGCAGATAGGAATAAAAGGAGGGCAGATGGACACCAAGAAAGAAAAAGTGTGGAATAAATTTTACGAGATTTTAAAAAAGCAAGAGAATGATGGGATGTTGAGGTAGAAAGGAGGACGCAGTAACAGCAGGGCCAAGCCAACTGTCAAGTAGCCATGTGGCAGTTTGCAGATAAGGCCCATGACTAAGTAATCAGGAATATACAGTGTGATCTACTGCTCGCCGACACATACCCGGATATGACATCTGCCCGGCAGCCTCATTTCTCAACCACAGCAGGCCGGTTCTGAGGCGACTCACTCGGCAGGAACTGAATCCGATATCGTTTTTTCCAAAGGATTGTTATTCTAGCCACCACTGCTGCTGCGCCAGTATTTTTAAATATCAACACAGATAGCACAAACCTATCGTGACTTCAGATAAAGTTAAATTATACAGTTTACACACACGGCCTTAGTACGTATGGAGCTGCGTGCGTGTCTGTTCCTCTTTAGATGAATGATCCTTTTATATTTAAATCTGTGTGAGTGTGAGTGTGTGTGTGTGTGTGTGTGTGTGTGGTAGTTCAGGGTTGCAGGGCGGTTTATCAGACACTGAATACACTCTGTGCAGGTGATGGGAGATTAAGGAACGCCACTGTTTCCAATTTTTAGAGCCGAGTTCAGACAGCCAGGAAAATGGAACAACTGTGACTTCTTTTGCTTTTTCTTCACCTCTATTTCGTTCCTTTAACTGCCTTTTTTTCCCCTGTCCCTCCCTCCTCTTCTCCCTCTGCATACCCTTCCTCCTCTCACTCATTTGTGTTTTCGTCTCACTTCTTCTTTTCCTGCTTCTACCTACCTGCTTTTCCATCTCTCTATCTCCTGTAGTCACAATTCTATAGCCGTGACATTGAACGCAAAATGATGACTCTCTTTCTGCTTTTTGCAAAGACAAAATTACTTGAGCAACAGTTTGTGTTTTATAGTTACAGAGTTCTGGAAGATTAGAAATTAAATTCTCATCATTAAAAATGGAAAAGCAAAAAAGATTAGAAAAAAACAAGAGAAGGATAACCAATGGAGAGAGAAAAAAACTGCAGTGTGTTTCATCTTTACTGCTGAACAGTGGTGGGCCATGTTAGGAAATGTGCCAAAAGTGTGAACTAACAACATAGCCAAACATGAAAAACCAACTTTGTTGGCTCCAACTGAGAAAATAAAGCATAGCACAGTATGTGCTGCAACAGTCAGTCCCACAGCATCAAATTTTGTTCTTAATAACCAGAGTGATCCCAGCAGCCGTTAGCCACATTTTCGGGCTATGTAAAAAATGTTCTCCTCAGAGAAAAAAGGTGAGAGAGAGGGAGAAGGGCATGAAAAATCAATTGATTTAAGAAAGACGGAAATAGAGAAAAAAACAGAGAGAGAGAAGAAGAAGCGTTGGACTGTGAGTGAAAAATGTGTTGGTTTGTCAGCATGGGCTGGATGTCTCAGGGGACACCGATGGGAATTCATCACGAGAGACAAGTTATATTGCAGTGGTATCCCTCTTTTCCTTAGCGAGTGTGTGTGTGTGTGTGTGTGTGTGTGTGTGTGTGTGTGTGTGTGTGTGTGTGTGTGTGTGTGTGTGTGTGTGTGTGTGTGTGTGCGTGTGTGTGTGCGTGTGTGTGTGTGTGTGGCTACACTTGCGGGTTGCAAACACACACGCACATAGTGTGTCCATGTATGTGCATCATAGGTTATTTCATGATTTTGTGTTAGGAAAGTCTTTAGCATATGGCCCAAGTCATACATGGTTACCTCTGACAGTAATTACGTTATTCACTGTTTAACCTACACACCTTTTATAAGATGCAATAAAAGGCAGCACTGATGAATGTGTACAGTGTGTACATTTGCCATTAGAGTGATGAACAAGATTCAATCCAATATCTCCCATATATACACCCAAACATTTACTACTGGTGACTGTGTAATCTGTCTTTATATTAGTTAATATCTTAACCTTAATATAGGTTAAATAATATCAAATTCACAGACAAAAACTTGAACCTAAATGGAGTTGTGTTATTATGTAACATATTTTGAGATACAGCATGTCATATAAAGTTTCAGCCGTAATTGTTTTGCAAGTGACACCTCATCATGGCTTACTGTCGCAGGGTTCAGCCTCACTACACAAATACAAAATGTGTAGTGGCATGTGTGGCACACTGTGTAATTAAGCAGCTTCCTAATACAGGGCACAGGGTTTGTAAATTAGATTACAGCTACGCAAATCAAAGGTAGTTTAATAATATCTTCGCGGCTGCAATTAAGACGTACAACTTTCTGCCGGCTGTAGTCATAGAAACATGCAAGAAATCAGCTCTTCACCCTCCTACTGCTCTTTCTAATGAGCATTGGTAGAAAACAATGCGCTCACCACAAGGAGTTGCTTGCATATCAGAGGAAAGGATGAAAAAACAAATTTTGGGAAACAAAAAGGACCAAAATACTTCATATTAATTGTGAACAAAATAAAAACATGTTTTCTTTTTAGCTTTTCAGGTCTTTTTAGTCTTAAGGTCAGCCACATCATATTTGCATAATGATGTGTGAGTGACAGCCATGACAGCTAATATTTGTGAGTTGCCTATGTGTTTAATGTACCCAGCTAGTCCATGTGTATTTGCAGTGAGAAATGCAATTGCAAGTACAAATATTGAAATAGTTTGAATATGAAAATGTACAGACAGTAGAAAAAAACATTTTAAAAACAAGTAGATGAAAGAAATATGGAGAGAGATTTGACTGGAAGGCTTGTAGATTCACATATTGGTGAGTGGTCCATTTCAGGAGAAGGAAAGGCCTCATCAGGGGTCCAGCAGTGGCTGGATAGTTGGCAGACATTAGGTTACTGTGGGGCCAACTGAGGGGACAATAAAGAGAGAGAAATATGCATGGCCAGGAGAAGAGAAAGAGACAGCCACACAGCCAGACTCCTGCATAGATGTGAGGCATTATAGAGGTCTATGACCAGGGTCAAACTGTTTTTATCACCCCTGTTTATTCCTTGGTGCTGGATAATGAGGACTTCAAATTGCACTAAGATTGGATCTTACAAAAAAATGAATATGAATGTTATGGTTGGAGGCTGGCAATAACATCGGTCCAAGAGGTCCACTTACAGTAGAAAACAATCTCATATCAATACACTGCCATAGATTGGGTTGCAGCAAGAACTGAGGCATTCATCGCTGTTATCTCGAAGCTTAACAGATGGCAGATCTTCTTCTTTCTCTTTTTCTGGCCACTCTCAGAAAAGGAATCACCAGAGGTAGATTACAGTTGATAGCTTGGTGCAGAAAAAAAGCCTCTGAGTTTGGGCTGTTTATGATTACAGCGGAAAGAGTTCGGAGAGTCGTCTTCTTTCTGAATATGATACCCCACTATATGTGCACAGAAATTATAAAGGAATTGGAACTATTTTCAACAAGTTGTCAGATCCAAGAGTCTAATGTCAGACTGAAGTTATCAAAACACAAACGCTGGGTGAGCATTCCTATGGAATCCCAGTATTAATGTTAAACGATGTTTTGACTTATTATTAGGTGCTGCAGTGGGTGTCAGGCTGTGCCGTCATAAATCTACTAACCCCTCTGATAGGTGACACAGTTCTCTACCCCTGACCTAACATACCTTGAAACTGCCTCTAACCAGCAAAGAGCAGATACTTGGCAGCTTGACCCAGTCTTATATATGTATTGTATCTTCTTAGGCTAACCTACATTGGCTGGCCCCACTGACTTGATAGGCAGTTTAATCTAAATGCCATGGCCGCTCAGTGAACCCGCCACCGTCCTGGCTTTTCTAGCTGCAATACTCTCTGGAACAAGAGAGCATTTTTCTGTAACCTAATTCAATGTTTGTATTTGGCCATGTCATGTAATAATATGTTATCTGCTGTGGTTATGATTGCTGAAAATTGCTAGTATAGCTATTAATGGTAGCTAAAGTTATTACCTCTTCCCCTTGCCGAATACAAAAAAGCACCCATTGTTTGGTTGTTAGTGTATTGTAATGCTGCATGCTATGTGTCAGAAACACAGAAACTTACTACCAAGTTTGTTTTCACTAGGTAATTACAGGCACTTATGACCCCAGGTGGGACAAGAGTAAAATTCTTGCCCACAAATCACAGAGACCAGAGGTTTGATTCCCAGGAGAAGTACTTAGGCGTGTGTGAATTACCATTGGAAAGAAATGGCAGTGTTCGGGGAATCACAATTAGAAGTGGGAAGCCAGTGAGGGATCATGTCCTTTTTTTCTACTTCGCACTGGTTATTCCTACTAGTTGGTCAGGGTACCTGCGCAGTGGTAGGTAGGATACGGGGCTATCATGAAGACTCCCATGCATTATGCAGATGAAAAGAAAAGTCTGGTGACATTTTGTGGTACATAGCCGTGGAGGTAGCAGTGACACAGGAAACAGAACATTTCTAACTGAGAAAAAAAAAAAAGGGGGGGGGGGGGTCCACAGAAAAGCATCATCACAAGTGCATGAGTCATGGTGGGATGGGCTCTCTGGGCAGCATTGATTGGCCTGTCAATATGAATGATGTCTTTGCGGTCATGGTTTTAACGGAGCACCAGATCAGACTGGATTCCAACACAATTCGCAGCAAAAGTTTTCACTGAAACAGCTGTTAGGACAAGAAGATGTGCAGTCCACACCTTGCCTATGTGTTGCATCTCAACAGGCCATTATGACTTTTCTAACTGCTGTAATTTCTTCAGCATACAAAACTTTAAAAACTGCTTGTACAGGAGAACTGACAAAGGACTTCATTTCTGTCACTTCAGCAAACAGCCACTTGTACATAATGTTTTGGACTGTCTGTCAATCCTTAAAAGGAAGTTGTTGAGTCATAACGCATTACTGTGTTGACATTACCCAACAACTTCCAAACATGCATGGCTCCTCGAAGCTTTGCTTTATTTACAAGTACAAGATAAGGAGGTGAGTCAACATCCTTTGACTCTTCTCCCCAACGTCTCCAATGTGCGCTGACGGTGCTCAATTTTGCTAGGACAACAGGACTATTTGCATAATTGATTACACCTACAGTCTATCGAGCAAGGTACGAGCGGGCCAAAGGATGAAGAGCTAAACATATGCAAATTCAAAGCAGAATATTCATGCGTTCCGATTGCGGGGCCTCTCTCTGGGATTTCTTGAGGCGAGTGAATGAAAAATTGTTCCTCAATCTTTGGGTGAACTTTCTTTGCCCTCCACTGGTATTAAATATGTAGGGTTGCATGAAGCTAAATTTGGGATGTGTACAGGCACAGAAAAATTGTCTTTTTCAGGAGATTTTATGAGCTGCTGCTTTTTGGCACATCGTTTTTGTTTATATTTGCTTGTGTGGCATGTGCTTGTACACTTGTACCAGTGTTTCTTTTCATGTGGTTCCAAGATCCTGTTTGTGTGTTATGTGTGTACATGATTGTGTATGCATATGCATTTCAGTGCGTGCATATGCTTTGAGATTACATCTGGTTTTCAAATTGCTTCGCGTGAGCCACTTGCATTTGCAAGAAATGCAATGACATTTTTGACAGTTTCTTTAGAAACTGTGTAAAAGTCACCTCTAAAAGCATAAATTGGGAAAAGTGAGTGAAAAGGGAGTTAGTGTGCAGATCAGGTAGACGATTGCCTCCTTCTCAGGCCCAAATGGCAAGATGAAAGGCCAAATATGGGCACCTGAGGCCTTGGGGAATTATACCACACTGTGGAGAAGTTTGGTAGCAAATTAATTGGACCCAGAAAACAGATGTCCTTATTGCTTTGACCAAAAGATCAGGACACTTACAAATGTAACTTGATCAAGCAGCAGAGTAAAACTCGGTGTGTGTAAACCAAGAATTCATATAGTAAGTGCACAGCAACAAGTACCACGTACATTTTAACTCTAGCATTCCTAAACTTGTGCAAGAAAACAGTCGTATTCACAGCACTGGAGTATTGCCATGCTGCTAGCTGAGATGCTTCATACAAACATCACACACAGACTGCAAGGCTACAGTATTGAGGCATTTTGTTCTCCTACTTTACCCTGACAGCGCTGACACCACACAACTCAAACTGCACCACGTGAAGCTCCTTATTTAAACAACGCGATCATAGAGAAAACGTTTATGGAAATATGGGCTGATACACTGTTGACACTTTATTTACATCTGTCTCACTAATTATGCCTCCAAGTAGACAGAAATACTCTGTATTATTCACACATACAAACACACACACACACACACACACAAATATACACAGTCATATGCATGCATACACATGTACAGTTTGTGGGCACAAACATAAACATGACACACTGAAAAAGCATCCACTACGCATGCTTACACACAAAAAGACACATTCACATTTCTTTTTTGATTGGACCAAAAACCAAACCAACATGGATCTTGTTCCCACCTGACCCACGCCCGGACCGCTGCAGCCGAAACTAAATAAAACCCCAAATTTTTATTATGGCATACTGGAGTCAAATATCATTCAAAAAGCATGTTTTTATCTGAGTGTAAAACTAACCCAAGAAAGAAAGAAAGAAAGAAAGAAAGAAAGCTGCAAAAAAAAAAAAAAAAAAAAAAAATGAACCAATGGACTAATTAACCTAAACTTAACCTAATCTGACCCCTGAGACGTACTGTAACATTTCCTGCACCAAATATTATTGTCACTATTACTGTATTTAAGTTTACCTCTACACAAGAGGAGTAGAGGATGGGCCAAAATACATTACACCAGCATGGTGTCTGAACGTTAAGCACTACCAAAACCTTGCCATGAATACAGACCTAACATGACACAGACAAATGGTTGTCTCATTTTCTAAATGTCAGTTTCATATGGTCCCACCACAACCTACTTACCTTGCTATGTACCGCTGGTCTACATTGTAATTATGTACATTACACGCAAAACGCTCTTTTTCTGAGCTGCCTGATTGTTCCATGAAGGGTGCCATCCCTCACTTTGGGGGCCTCATAAGCATTAAAATCCCTCTAATTATGTTCCGAAAGCACTACACTAATAGGGTTATCTATAACCACAGCGATTTGTACTTGATTGGCTTCATTCATGGTGCGTTGCCAGTGCCACTCAAATTATTGCTGCATTGTATTTCTCAGAAGAAAAGAACATCCTTCAGTTTTTAAGCAGAGGAGTGTGAAACACAAAAGTAGGAAACAGGAGGCATCCTCTCAATCAATGTCTAGCAATAAAGTATTATTAAATGCTATATGCACAGTTAAAATACAAACAGCAATGTGCGTAAACTTCGTTTAAAGGAATAGTTCACATTGTGGTTAATATGCTTACTGTATGTACTTTCTTTCCAATAAGAAATAGTTCAAGCACTCTAAAACCGTTTTTAGATTTCTCTTTTTGTGCGGGTTGAACAAGCAAGATACAGTGTGCTAAACAGTCAGCTTCAGAGGTGTTGGTAAGAACATTTCTTAACATAGGACAAAGCCAAGCCAGCTGTTCCCTATGCCTTCAGTCTTTATGCTAATCTAGGCTAAACACGTTCCTGACTCGAGCTCAGTACTTAAAAGCACGGGACAAGCTGTAAACACATGTTATCAACTTTAGCAAACAGATGTCTATTTACTGTTCACATCCAGCAGACATAGAGCAACATTAGCATTTATTAGCAGTTGTGTTTGTGTCCACTTGGGAGATTTAGATTTAGCTCTGGTTTGGTCTCCAACAACTGCTTAGTAAAATATGTGGTTTTAGCTGCTAAATGCACCACTATGTTCACCAGCTAGTTGCTAACTTTGTCTGTCTGGCATTTGGTTCTGGGCAGGTAGTGCTGAGTGGGTTCATCGGGGCTTTTTCACTGAAAAAAGCTACCTGCTTCTGGAAACAAGACTAACGAGGGTGAGACTGAACCAAAACAATAAACGGCAACACTTTATAATTCGGCCCGCAACGTACAGCGTCATTCTTCTCAAATTACAATTATTATTTTATAATTATAATTATTTGTACTAAAAGTGTACCAATAGAGTACGTACCGATACGTACATGTAAGCGAACAAGATGTGAAGTTAGGGAATAAGGGGGTAACAATCTTAAAAATAATTTAAATTTAAATTCCTTTAAATATCTGGTAATCTAAATATTTACCTACAGTAACTTCATATTTTCATAGCAATTTATTAATGGTGGATTTTTTAGAACAAATTATCAATTGCATTTGTTATGTTGTCCCATAAATCAGGTGGAACTATATATATACAGGGAATATTAGCATTTCAATATGTTTTTATAAATATATCATCAAATGAACTCTTTCCCTACACCCCCCCCCCACCCCCACCCCATATCAACATGCATGTAAACACACACCTTCACACACATACACACACACACACACACTGTATATGGCGCCTATGTAGATGTAAAGAATAAATAAAAAGTTAGGTGAGTGAATGGGAAAGAAATGTCGTCACCTCAGCGCCATTGCTTGAACAAAACCAGGCCAACTTAACTACCAGCCCACCGAACCTCCCACCTGCCTTTGGGCCGGCGAGTGTCAGCTTTATAGACTGCATACACCTACAAACACACAAGCACACTCGTTCTGTCTCTCGCAGCCTGCTTCTCTATCACATTACTCTTCCTCCCACAGGCCAAACCATGAATCTTCATTCGCAGAGATATGGACAAAGACGGAGAACGGGATCGTGGCTACACAATGACTGCAGTGAGTCAGTGCTTGTAATGTGATTTGTCACTCCCTCTGCTCTCTCTCTGATGTGATTACGGGACGGGCTTTCGGCCGGCCGTGTCAGATGAGATGGTGGCCTCTGATAGGAGAAGCAGAGCAGAAACCAGGAAGTGCTTGGCCCGTCTGCAATCTGTCACACTGGACCCGGGAATACCGGATTCGGTGAACACAACGGCCGCGAGGATGTCAGGGGATTGTGGAGGTGTGTTTACCTCTGTGTTTGTGTGCGTCTGAATGAATTAAATAGGCTTGACAGCATTTGCTGTATAAACTCTTAAGCTCTCTCTCTTACACACAAAGACACACACACACACAAATCTGTCTGCATCAGATACCCTATGTATTATCTTAGTGTCACACACAACATCTATCACTTTGTGTGTGTTCACGTGGTGTGTGTTCCTCTGGGAAAAGGGGTATCTATTTTACAGTTAAGCTAAGCCTTTTAGTGTTGCGTCCTACTTTTATATCAGCATCTTCCCATAATTTAATCAGTAGTTTTAAGGGAAGCTGTGGTTCAGTTTTTTATCAGTTGTGTAAAGTGTGCTAAAATTCTCCATCACACTTTGGTTTGGTAGCCTGACTTCTGCTAAAAAAAGATGCATTAGAGAAAATAAATGAAGTCTGCATCTTGAATTACTGGCCACTCCCTGCCATCTTTTTCAAGCATTTCAGCTTCACCAAAATGCTCCGAGCATTGTTGATGAGTATCACCCAGCGTCTTACCTCTGGGAGGAGGTACAGACTACTCTATTTTAAATCTGAGCGGTTCAAAAGAAGATCATTCTCTGAGACTATTTGCCTCTTGAATGGTAAACTTTTGGTAGTTTAAGCCATATTATGCCATGCTTTCCTGTCTGAGCTCACCAAAGCAGGTTCCTAACAACTTTTGTTGAAATGACAACAGAGTTAACTCAACACAATACTGCAAACAGAAAGACAGCAACTCCACATCACAAACGATTTAAGACTGAAACTGTCTGTTTCTGGCATTTGACTTGATTTAACTCAATTCATTCAACTCATCAGTAGGAGGCCACTTCATGTGACCCGTTGACAGAGCTGAACAATGCAGGTGGAAGACAAAGTACACCCAGGGGGGACATCTTTGCAACCTCATTATTTTATTTGGATGGTGTATATTATTTTGCCATTAAAATATGTAATTGTCAGACTTGAGGTGGTAAACACACACATCCAATTACAGTTGAAATGACTGACTGGCTTTGAGGGCTGAACTACATTTCCTGTTTTCTGTGGAAAATGGGATCAAATTTGCAAACAAAATACATTCCTTTAGTGTTTTGCATACCAAAAACTATTATTAAGCAGTAATTTATACATTTTCAACAGTCAGTGGAAGTAATTTCTGTTGCAATGCAGTGTCTTCTCAGCTGATTGTAATTGGCCTAGGGGAAACTTGGCATTTGGCTTCTTTGTCTTTTTCTGCTTGTTTCTGCCTGCAGCAAATCGTGACCAGTGTAATGTTTGAGACAATCCATTGTCTGTATTTTTGCAGCTGACAATTAGTACACATGAAGGAGCCCTGCAATGGCTGCCAACGAGATACAGTAATCAGAAGGCCCTGCATGCATGCTTACCAGAAAGCCCCTGGGGCTGAGGCTCTCACTCTCCCTAACCTTTGGCCCCCTCACTAAAACACATCCTCCCTGACTTAACCTATTTTCTCTGTCAATCCTCTCTTTTTGTCTCAATCTCCCCTCTCCTGTTTCCACCACACCATCTCTTCATCTCTCTTTTCTGCTTTCATTTTCTCTGTAAATCCTCATTATTGTTGCCAATCCCTCTATTTTATTTATTTTGTCTCTCTCACACACTCAATGCTCCCTCCCCCCACTTCATCTCTCTCTCTGACTGGTAGCTTAGGGGGTAGTTGGCAGCTGCGAGCACAGTAGATTGGATGGGAGGAGGAGGGGGCTGGTTATGGCTGGCATGGCTCTTCCACTTGGCAGGGGGAGCCATGGGTAAATTGGAAAGGTAACCTGCACCCAGTGCCAGTGTTCAAGGTTAGGCTGGCTCTGCATGGGTGCATCCAATTGACCCCCATCTGTTCAGCAGGGGTAAGTTGACCCAATCTCAAGTGCTAGTACCTGACCGGAGGGTATAGAGATGGTCACACACATGCATATATAAACACTCATGCCACCACTGCATGCAATAATGCACTCATGCCCTCATTGTATGCCACACACAACCATCATTACACGCTCACAGTCCAGTTGCACGTGAAATCACGCACTGACACAAATCCACAGGAACTCATGCCATCTTCTTTTTCTGCTTCTCTCACATGCCATTCCATCACGCACGTAATGCTAAACTTCCTCTCCAGCTTCGCCATGCTTCATCACAACTTAATCCTCCACTGCTTAAACCATTTTCACTTCGTTTGCAGGAACACAGCATCACGCTACAACCTGTAAAACATCTCTCATGACACACAAGACTAAAACTGCATAAAACTGCTAAGTAACCTATTGTGCCCATATTTCAACCCTGCACACAGCTCGTCCAGTCAGCATCAGATAAGGTACGTCTTCATTTGCAGAGATCTAATTGCATCGCACTCACCCACGGGGGTGTAAGTGCTGTGGTGGAGGTAGGTGGAAGTGGATGAATAAATAATGAATCTACTTCAACGCTATCTCTAATCCTTGCAACCCCCCTGTGAGCTGACCTCAGGAGGTAAAGGCACGCATACCCGTCCAAGCTAAATATATACTTCATATCTTCCTCTCACTCATTCATGCTGAGGCGGCTCTGAAGCTTCGTGTTTTCTCTCTCACACACGGGCCTTTAGGATTCCAGGCAAAACGAGCTGTATAAACATGCAGAGCCACAGCTGCAGCACTGGGTGTGTTTGCTCACCTACATGCTTAGAAATGCACACATGTGCGCACACACTCCTATGGAGAACAAAGCTCGAGCATCCCTGTGTCTTTGCCCCACTAACATGAGGCTAATATTTCAGACAGTATCGGCTGCTCTCTGTGGTGGAGAGATAACGCCTTGGCCAAACATTACAATCAACAAGCCAGAGAGGTCATAGCCTCACCTAGGATAACAACTGCAGAAAAAATGTTTATCTCTCACTTTCAGCATGTCAGCCACCCTCACTTCCTCCCCCTCCTCCTCTCCCACCTTGCCCTCGGCCACCTTCTTCCCGTTTTTTTGCCCTCGCCTCCATGACCTCCATGAATGCACGCAGTAAAATTATTCTCAATCCGTCAGAAAATGCAGTACAAAGGATGGGGGGGGAATCCCATTTTCCACCTGCCATTCCCAGTGTTGGCAGGATAATAGCAGGCATCCCGGTGTTGGGATAAGCTGTGATAACAAATAGCTCAATCTGCTCTGTGTCTTCATCTGCTGTTCTATCTCTCTCTCACACGCAAAGCCACAGAATTATGATTAATGGTTGGAGCAGGAGCCTGTATCTGCTCAGGTATATGAAAGATGCTCCGGTTTAGATCCTCATACAAAATACCATAGTGGAGTCATGTGCTGCGTGAAGAAACTATAGCAAAGGATGAGACAGGAGTAGAGTATATTTTTAGATGTCAGCAGGGGGGAGAAATTCACTGCTGTTGGTTTTCAGAATAACTGAAAATGACCCAGCATGTCTTCTTAAATTGTCTGCATTAAACAACTGAAAATTTAAAAAGCAAAGGTCTTTTTTCAGCCCCATTATGACGGATACAGATCCATACCCTGGTGTGACACAGGCTGTTCTCCAGATTATAAGCGGAGTAAACGTTAATAAAATTCTTCTAACAAGGCTTTTTTTATTGCCTTCCTACTGTTTTCATCTCATTTCAGACTCTCGCCTCACACTCCTTAATGGCCTCAGATTCAAATTCACCCTAATGAGGCGGGGAGGGGAGGGAGACTTGGATAAAAGGTCAAGGTTTTCCAGACTGCGTATCCGCTCATTGGGTCATTCAAAGGCACATAAGGACTCATCATAAAGAAAATAGCTATCATGGGAAAGAGTCTGTAAAAAGTCTGTCACGGAGTGCCTTCTGAAAATTTCAGGTTTGTCCTCCGGTGTCCAGGTTAAAGGGAAACGCCAGTATTTTTAAACCCGGGCCCTATTTTTACAAATTTTGGGGTCGAAATGACTAATACTTGGAATTGGTCCAGTTGATCACCTCTGCCTGCATCCACCAATGGGCTGCAATGGCTGCAACGTTGTCTTGCGGGCAATTTCGCCAGTGAAAAGTACGTCCACTTAAAGGGCTTGTTTTTGCCACTGACAGGCTCAGGTTGTTATTCGAAGTGTCTGACAACATTATGGAAAGGATCCCTACAGAGACAGACCGTTTTGTTAAAGAGTAAGATCCTTTCGTCTTCCTGCAACAACTCAACCTCTCACGAGATTTCAAAGCAAGACTTTTCCTCTAGTGAGACTTTCTGTTTCTGGTTAAACAAAAAGGATCTTATTCTTTAACAAAACGGTCTGTCTCTGTAGGGATCCTTTCCATAATGTTGTCAGACACTTCGAATAACAGTCTGAGCCTGTCAGTGGCAAAAACAAGCCCTTTAAGTGGACGTACTTTTCACAGGCGCAATTGCCTGCAACAATTGCGTTGCAGCCATTACAGCCCGTTGGCAGATGCCAGCGGAGGCGATCTACTGAACCAATTCCAAAACTTTTGGTAAGTATTAGTCATTTCGACCCCAAAACTTAAAAATAGTGCCCAGGTTTAAAAATACCAGTTTCCCTTTAAGAGGGATTTGTGAAAAATTGCAAACATTCACAGATATGATGTAGCCAGGGTTCTGCACACATATTTATGTCCGAAACCTTTTTTTCCCACTAGCAAAGTTTATGACATTTTATAATGTATCATCATTGATCCACATGTCACAAAAAACATTATCTGTGGGAGAAAATGTCAGTGAGTTAATTAAAGCCAAAAGGCCGGCTTTTCTGTTTAACTTGTGCTGTATTGACAGAGATGTGTGGGGACCCTGACAGACATGGACACGGAACATTTGTCATCCATCAACTAGTGAGGACTGCCTGCTGTCATCACCTCATGGGACCCGTCAATTTCATTATTTCTCTCGCTGTCCATCTCTCACTCTGCCTGACTTTCATCTCATCTTGTGTGCGGTGTCTCACACTGACCTAAATATCTTCTGCAGCATGTTGATGACTTTACATTATGGGGAGAGAGAAAGGTCACAGAGGGGTGTAGACAAGCACAAAAACTCACACAATCACACTGACTAATAAAAAATTAAAAAAAACACACACACACACACAAAACACAAATGTCCAGGACAACATTCACACTCTCTCTTATCACACGTACGCATAGACACAACACGCACAAGCGTGTTTGTGCACACACACACACGCACGTACGTCTCAGTGAAGTGCAGGGATGTTTGAGGGTGGAAGTAATCTCCCATGAATATTCCATCCCAGCAGCAGCAAGCCATTTTAATTATCAGCCCCTCCCAGGCCCTCTGTGAGGTCTAGCCCAGGTAAATTAGGCTCAGCAAACACCCCGTCTTCAACCCCACAAAATTCAATATGATGTCAAATAGAGCACAGCGGTCTCTGGGCACACACAAAGCATGCACTCTGTTGTGCTGGTGGTGGGTCTAGAAGTTGGACGCGCGTACATGTATGTGTGTGTGTGAGTGTGTGTGTGTGTGTGTGTGTGTGTGACAGATGAAGAGGGAGCAAGAGAAAGACAGGAACAGGCAGTTGCTGTGCATTGTGAATGTAATGCAGAGAAACACACACACAAAAGCATACACCCGTCAGCATTTAGGTATTACTATTATGGCCATTCATACAGTGGAAACCTCTTAGAGTGATCGCATCTGTGCGGGTCAAATAGATCACTATATGCTTTTTTCTTTATTTCTCATGCAGATTACCATCTAATTGACATTTGTATTTGTTATGCTATGTACTGAATTTTATTGACTGTTTCAAAATACAGTACAGCTGTTTCAGACGCTTTCAAAGTACTGTACAAATTAAATGACTGTGCTTAGCTTAGTACTTGCTGAGGAACACCAAGTTTCCCTGCTGCATCTCGTTGGCTCGCCTTTTGGCAGTTTGTCATAAGCTTTGCGGGAGACTGCGTGTTTCATTGAGAGAAAATTACTTTCTTTTTCCCGTTATGATTTCAATGTGTATGCAGCACCGGTGTCAGGTACCAGCCGGAAGCAGACGAGTTACCACGAGGCAAAGTACCATAGGAGTTAAGTAAAAAAAAAATGTATATAGAATCACCATAGTTTTACTTTTTTTCCCCCATAAGTTGTCATGTATGAAAAGATCCAAAATAAACACTGTAAGCAGACTTCTTGATTACTATAAGTGAATAATTTAAACAGTGTTTGTACAGGAATGATTCTGTCCCAAGCTTTTTGATCCATATAAGCAGTTGATCACTGTAACCATGATCACTATAAGTGGTTTCTACTGTATTCTATACATATTAAGGTCAGATACAAACTAATCTCATCACATATCCCGGAGCTCAGACCTAATCAAGTGGTGGTGGTTTTCACCTCACATTCATCATTATGTAATCTCCTCCTTCCTAGCATTCCTAAAGTTTGACACAGATCAACAGTTTTTTTTTTTTATGCAAACATTCAACGACAATCACCAAGGTCAATTAGTTTTACTGAAAGTTCATCTCATTGTGTCTTCTGCTTGTGCCAAAGGCTATTTTTAATATGACTATTTTTACTTCAAAACTGTTCATCCACTCAAAGCAGATCCACAGATGTATATACAAACATTAAAAGTACCTTTCACAGCGGCGCAGGTTTGATTCCAGCCCAGGTCCTTCGCCCCATGTCATCCCCTCTCTCTCTCCTGCCTTTCCTGTCTCGATCTTCAGCTGACTATCGAATAAAGGCAATAAACAATGCCTGAAAAAATCATCCTTAAAAAAGAAAAAAGTATCTTTCAATAAAATGTACACAATTCGTGTCAGTGCTTCATCTGTAAGACAGACACACAAAATTGCTGCTGATTTTTTACGTTAATTTATGTGAAGAAGATTGATTAAGCCCATATACTATATTTGGGTTTGTAGAAGGTCTTTTATGTGGTCCTAGGTGTAAAACATTGATCTGGAATTGAGTTGCTGTAAAAATGTTTCTCGTTGTGTCATGATTTATTGCCTTTGTCACTTCCACCATATTCTTTGATTTTTTGATCCTTTATTTAAGCAGGTAAACGTCTCATTAAGATTATCATCTCATCTCTTATCATCTCAAATGTTGGGGCAATAAATACAACACAGACATCAATAGACATAGAAAACTGTCATAAAATGCACAAAAAGAGCACAAACAATATCCATTTAAAATGCACAATGCGTATTGTATTTAAATACTCAAAAAACATCCAAAACTTTGACAACGTGTGCTATTTTTAGACTATCTACTTTTAAAACTGACATGAATTCACCAAGAGTGATAACCAACTGGACAAAGTTGGTAACTGCGGTTACTGTGGTAAGGTGGGTTAACGGCAGCTTATTGCCCTGGTGTACCCTAAACAGGTAAATGTAGCCATGGTAATAAACTCTGACAGTGTCTGTACATTGTTTTCATTTTCAGCATTGAAATTAATATTGTGAAAGTCAAAACCACAATGGATGAAAATTCAGTTAAAACCCTGCCTGTTCATGCCTCACTCTGAGCTCCCAGCTACATCAAAGTAACTCAGTTTGGAATCGGATCAGGTAAGACTCAGGTGCTCAAGTAAAGATATCTATCATCTCTTATCTTCTTGATGTTTAATCTACCCCAAACCCCGCTTTCACTCTCTGCCTTGGCCCACGGAACAGAATTGAGTGGAAACAGGCCTTCACACAAACACAATCTTCAATCTTTCTACTCTCTCTGTGCCTCCCTCTCGCTCTCTCAGGAGTGATCATAGGACCCCCTGAGTGGTGCTACCACTTTTAGACCTGCTAATGATCTGCTCCCTGGTCCTCCCCAGCTCTGCTAATACTACTTCTATTCACAAGGACATCCACTGTCTGATCTGCAGAGACCTGCCTGCTTGGCAGTCGATTATCATAATCAAGACAGGTCATAAGACAGGTATTTAATTAGCTACCCTGAAAAACACATCAGTACACAAAGGGGCCTGGCGTGTGTCTACAGTTCGCTTGGTGAAAGATTTACCACTGCGTTTAATCTGCCTGCTTTTAAAAGTGGGAAGGCAGTTTTTCATCTGACATGGAGCGATGCTGAATAACATAATTCTAGGAAGTACAGCTTTGACAAGAGTTGAAGCTTTGAGGGTCCACTGAATTCAAAAGTTGTCCAATAAAAGAGACTGACGATCCAGCTGTCCTTTAGCTATAAACGTCTGTTTTATTCAATGTGGCAGGTTTGCAAGAAGAGAGGTAAAGTCTAGAGCAGAGAAAGCAAGATTTTAGAGAAAAATTACTGTGTAGTAATTTTTACAGAGGCGTTTACGTTCATCATTCATCACAACTAAGTTCTTTTGAAGAGAGCAGGAAGGCGAAAATGGTTTACTACCCTCTGATCTATAGTGTGGATTTCTTTCTTCAAATCAATTATTTTCATTGTGCACTTTTGAACCTAAAAGCCTTAATGCAGTAGCCCAAGGCTAGTCTCCCAAGCGTCCATGAATCAATTTATCTGCCTGTAGCTTTCTTGATTAATCTATTAATCTTTTTGTCAAAAGAAAAATTTGAAACATAAAAAATTCCCAATTTTCTATTGTGATTTCTTAAAATGTCTTGTTTTGTCTGACCAACAGCCCCAAAACACAAAAATATTTAGTTTACAACAATACAAACCTTAACTGCTTATGACATGACTTTTACAATATAGTAAACATACTATATGTAAACAGTTTATTAGCTACACCTAGCTAAAACTAAGGCAGTCTAATACAACAAGTCCTGCAATACATCCAACCTTCATAAACAATATACATTGCACTAGTGTGTTTGCTATGTGTTATACATATACCTAAGTATATTTTTCTTAACATGACAACATCTATGTACAAATTCCCATTATGCACATTTCAATCAGCACATAAAATCAAATCATACATTCCACCTAAAGTGTAAAGTGACCGTTGGCTTCAGCTGTCATACACAATAAAAATGCTTTAGATACAGATGGTGATTGTCACACCTCAGTCTGCATGTGGGCGAGCAAACTGTGTGATGAGTCTAGTGTGTTGTTGAATGTGATTAGTTATGCTGAATTTATACTCTATATATGAGCCATGTTGTATGTGTGTGTATGTGTGTGTGCATGTGTGTGTGTGTTTCTTGTTCAGTGCATGCCACAGTTACAAATACTGTCTGCTGGGAGCTGGTAAAACAACTGGTTTTCTATTTTTCTGTTTTAATTGTGGTTAAAATGTCAACTCCATGGCTCTAAGCTGGTTTACTAAATTGAACCATGAACAGTATTTTTCACTACAATTCCCATCCTAGAGACAGAACATCTCAATTGTTGCTATGTGGACATATACTCTTTACATTTAGCATTTGGGTTCCCACAATGTAATTTATGTTGTTCTAGGTGTACAAATTGGTCTGTAGTTTAGCTGATGCATGTGGCAGAGACAGTCAGTACTGACAGGAAGAACAAAGTCAGAGCATTTTGTGCCAAGAGTTTAATTCAAGAACAACATTCTTCCTATTTGAAGGATCTGACACCTTGTCTTTGCACTAAGTACTAGTACAAAATGAAAATGACTTCCCATGTTTAAGTCTGGCAACAACTTAGGTGATAAGTGATCAAAAATGTGTAAAGATTAAATTGCTCTTATATTGTAATATTTCGGAAAGGAGAGTAATAATACAATGGATTTTAAGGTGCAAGTCTTTAAGAATATTATGGTTTAGGTGTCATATTAATCAATTCATAGTAATCATGCATTTGTACACAACCTAACTCATTACTGAGTGTGCTGCTTGGCTGCTATGAATAAGAGCGAATGGTGTTATTAGTGAGTGTATACTATGTATAAGAACACATTATCTTGTGTATCAGAGCGTGACCAAGTCAAGTAAAGTCAATTTTATTTATATAGCTCAATATCACAAATCACAATTTGCCTCAGGGGGCTTTACAATCACCCCCTCTGTCCTTAGACCCTCGATTCGAATGAGGAAAAACTCCCCCCCAAAAAAACCCTTTTAACAGTGAAAAAATGGAAGAAACCTCAGGAAGAGCAACAGAGGAGGGATTGCTCTCCCAGAACAGACAGATATGTAATACATGTCGTCTGTACAGAACAGATTCACAGCAGGAAATCATATATACAATTACAATGACAAAATGTAGATTGTAAACCAATCTTCTTGTAGTTCCACATATTATTATGCATTAGTGTATTAGGTTACGCTATCTGCTTCAGTAGCTGACATATTAATACAATGTGTATGGCCTGTATACCTCATTCCTTAAACAGGAGGGAATGATGAAATGGCCATATACAGCAGGTGCACACACGTGTATTATTCAGCTCAGAGGGAGAAACCCTGACAGCCCGGGATGTTTGCTGTTTCTCGAAAATAAGAGATGAAAAAAACAGAGACAAAGACAAAAAAAATTGGAAGGTTGAGGAAATATTAGGTCAGTTTATATTCATTTTAGCGTACTGTGACTTTGGCTCTGTTCATTTAAATTCAGTTTAGTTTTTGCTTAGTTCAGTTTATTTGCAGAGGGATACACAGAGGTGAGAAATGAAACAATGGTAAGTAATAACAACCTTGGAAAATAGATTTATCACTTAAACAGGAGGGGGAGAGAGAAAGAGAGAGAGAGAGAGGAGGCCTTAGTGAAAGTGCACTGTCTCATGATGGTGTCATAAATATTCAGTTTTCAAGCATATATATATATATATACATATATATATATATACACAGAGAGAGAATATATATCCATACTCTCTCTCTGTCTCTCTCTCTCTCTCAGGTCACTGTTTTGTATGTTTCCTGCATAAATCACTTGAGTGCATATATATATATATATATATATATATATATATATATACGCACGTTCCTGCATAAATCACTTGAGTGCATATATATATATATATATATATATATATATATATATATATATATATATATACACAGAGAGAAATATATATCCATACTCTCTCTGTCTCTCTCTCTCTCAGGTCACTGTTTTGTACGTTTCCTGCATAAATCACTTGAGTGCATTCGAGTTCACACAAGTATAAACATTGGCATGCAAACAGGAGATGCCTCTGGTTGCCTGTGAGTGCACAGGATGTCTGCTGAAGCTGATCTGCAGTGTTTGTTTGTGTGTGTGTGTGTGTGTGTGTGTGTGTGTGTGTGTGTGTGTGTGTGTGTGTGTGTGTGTGTGTGTGTGTGTGTGTGTGTGTGTGTGTGTGTGTACACGTAAAGCATCTGTGCATAATGTACATAGTGTGTGATGTGTATCTCACTGCTCACATGCATACACAAACCTTACATCCCATGTGTGGCGTGTGTGTGTCCTAAATATCACAGCGGCAAATCCTTAAAAAGACATCGCTTCCCTGACACTTTTCCCTGTGTGGCGTGACGTGGCGTGAGACCCAGTTCTGTTAGCGAGGAGACAGATTGCTGCAGCTCCACTTCCCATAATCCCATTGTCACTTAACACTGCACAAGACAAGTCCTGCATGTTATCCTGTGTATTCTCAAATGCATTCCGCTGCACTTTTATTTATGGATAAGATAAATATAACCGAAAAGTAAATGTTAACATGTTTCAACATTTCCCCTAGAGATGGGAAATTAACACATGTGTAAATCACAACATCGCATAAATCTCTCACGGCTTTTGGTATATTTGTAGCAGTAAAGCCTTAAACAAATCATAAAAAACATAATAACTTGAGTATTCAATTCATTTTTAACGTTGGAAACAATAATTTGACAACAAAAAAAAAAATCTTAACTCAACGGTCTACTTACTAGCTTTTTCTGGAGCTTTCATCGACTGGGAAGGGGTCAGATTTATCAACCAGGAGTCAATGAATAGCGAGAGAAAGATCAAGGAGGATCCAACTTAGTTTTTATTTATGTAGAAAGGAATTTGCTGACTTTCTTTTGCCATCTTAAATTAACTAACTGACATACGAAATCACAATGCCATTAGAAATTTAAAGGATATGAAAATATTTTCTTCATTCTTTACTTATATTTAAAGCAAATATTGAAAGTAAATTGATTGTGTTGTTCCATACATGTATTGTATAGTTTGTGGAATTTAAATTTCAAATAAGTTCAAGTAAAATTCCACTTTAGCTATTCTGTAGAAAACAACGACTTCTTCTCATCTGTGATAAACTTGATTACAGGCCATCCGTCCATCTGTGCTCAGAGTATTTTGCATTTTATTTCAATGTGCTGGACAACTCTGCATGTATCATCTAGAGAAAAAGTTTCTGGTTGCAGAGGGGAATCAGAAGTCAGAGGAAGAAGCCAGAAGTGGGATTGGAGCTCGAAGACGAGACTTTTGGATAATCCGAGATAATCCCTCGGGCAGAATCTCGGTCAAAAAAGCGACATATGGCGTCAGACAAAAAGAGTGTGAAGGCAAGCAGGAGGGCAACTTCACAGCCGCAGTTCAGACTGGGACAGCTGAAATCAGCTGTCAGCTTTACAAGTCTGCCACGAGTCAAACGTTCTCCAACCCCTGACTCATGGCAAAGCCAGCAGTGACAATTTAAAAGAAAGTCACTCTGGCGAACTTTCAAGTGAATCAAACACAAATCAATCTGTGATGAGGGGAAATGATGAGACTTCAGTGGTAATTGACCTGATTGATTAGAGGGATCCCACCGGTGAACGAGGTGGGAGCGACAGAACATCTGCAGTGGCGCTCCCCGGTTTTTCATAAAGAGAAATAGAGGACATCCCTTCATCTTTCAGAAAGCAGACGGCCACAGGACAGCCGGACTGGACCTGAGAGAGATGATGAAAGAGGCTGAGACTTTAAAGGCAGTAAAGAGCCTTCGCAAGGGATGAAGATTGTACTTTCCGTTTTTCTTTTTAAAACAAGTGAGTGAGTGTGAGTGTTAAAGTGCGCGCACAACAACTGCCTCATTATTTGTTTCCCATCAGGGTCACAACTCTCTTCTACAGATACTGACTCCTTCCACCCACTCATGTTCTATAGTCATTAACACAGAAAATTACACTATGTCTGCAACTAATTTACACCACACAGGCATACATACAACTCTGCTTTTCACCTTTGTCTCTCTCAGTCTCTCTCAGTCTCACTTTCTCTTTTCCGTTTCTTTCTCTCACGCCCCACCTCACGGAGCGCCCCGTCCCTCTGCTAATCCCAAGGACTGTTTAAAATCGTCCGGCGCTCCAATTCTCCGCCTGAGATTAAGGCGGACCTTGTCTCATTAGTGCCTCATTAGCACATCAGATAGCAGGCTTAACGAAGCGTCAGAGAGAAGGGCTGGAGAGAAGGAGAACATTCAAAAAGGGGGGTAGAAAAAGAGCAAAAGAGCTTATAAAGAAATAGACACGAATG
The DNA here is from genome assembly GCA_005408345.1 of Macquaria australasica. Lineage (NCBI taxonomy): Eukaryota > Metazoa > Chordata > Actinopteri > Centrarchiformes > Percichthyidae > Macquaria > Macquaria australasica. The sequence continues at coordinate 62,496 of SEMN01000133.1, read as the reverse complement.
CATCTGTTGCTAAATACAAATATGCTTGAAGAGCCTTGTTATTCTCGACTGTTAGCCATGAGGGAGGGAGACAACGTGGAGTTTGGGAAAAACATGCAATATTTATTGTTGGTACTATTCTCAGATGGCCAAATATTTTATAAGTAGTGGGTCAAGCAGGGAACCAGAGCAACGGCAGAAAAGACGAGAAGAGAAGCCTACTGATGATGCACACATATGCAGGACATAAGATGAGCACAAAAAATGGATGCACAAAAAAAACACAAACACAATTCTGTCTCCCTAATAACACGATTGTCATTAGTTTGCATCCACCCTTCAGCCCATCAATAAGAACTCATTGAAACATCATTCCTAATCATGTGTACTTCCCAGCCCACTGGGATCCCACTGCTGAGCATGTTTACATGAAATGAACCAAGGCACAACTGGATTAGCTACCTGACATGATCGAATGGTGGTCACCTTTACAAATCACGTAAAGGTTGAGAGGATTACTTGATACAGGTTTGGAATGGGAACAAAATAGGAAGAGACAAAACTTTCAAAATAAAACTGAAAGTGCTTCAATGCACAAATCAACCAAAGTCAAATGTAAGTGTTTCATTTTTAGAGCTTTCGTTCTGTGTTCACTTCCATTGCTGGCCTCTAAAGTTATTAATTTAATTAATATGGAGAAACAGGGAAAAATGTCACCGCCGTATAACTAATATAGCTATAACTAATTTGCACTTGCTAATATGTTTTGGGCCAGATTACGATCATTAGCAACATTTTGTCTCAAAGCAGGAAGTCGTAAACGCATTATACTCGAAAAAGCAAAGAGGTGGTTGGTGGATAGTTGGGTGGGTGCACAAAGCACAGTGGCAGCAGAGACTGGGGTCAGAAGGCTTGTATGAACATTTTGATATACAGTTATGTGTGTGAGGAATGAAAAAGAGCTATTCTTTTCTCTAAATAATAGCTCGTCAGAGTGTTGATTACATCATCCACTGAGCCAGACCACTTGCAGAAAGATTATGAAATTAATCTGAGACGCTGATGTTACCAAAACTGTAAGATGTAAGATATATATATATTAAAAAAAATAATAATCCAAGTTTTAAAGTTCAAACTGTGGTGTTTGAAAGTTTGAATGAAGGCTTTGGCTAGTGAGCTCACAAATAAGTTCTTTTAACTTATAAACCAGCCTGTAAATAAAAAACAGGTCATATTTACTAAACTTACTGCGCCCAGCCTGAACTCAAAGAAAAAGAAATATCTGAGCCACAGCAGTGCCGGCCAGCAAAAAGTGATCAAAAATTTAGCAAATTCTAAGATATCCATGAAGTGAGCAATTATCCCTGTGCCTGCTTTAGTCAATGAAACTCCTCAGACGCAGCCCTACTTCTCCACGGCCGACATATTCGGCTCAGTACCCCCCACTGCAGCCCTGCAGGCTTATTCCCTCCCAATTTAAACAAATCTTTCCCTTGTGCAATTAGTAGCAGAGGCCTAATTCCTGTGTCCTCAGCTCCCACTGCCAGCCCATTAACCCATAGGCCATCGCTGTGGCCGGCTCCAATATAAGTCAGCAGGCTGCAGCCCGGGCTTAACATAGAATAAATCCCCCACATATCAATGCGGGTTTAAGCTGAGCAGCCTGATATATCTGCTACCACTGCAGGGGGTCAGGCTGGGCAGGCAGGATGCCAGCTGGGACAGTCAAAACTACTAATGTAGAAGTCATGATACACATGATACATTCTCAGGCAATGCAAGTGGATGGTTTCATAACCAACAGTATTTACTGTAGTACTGAAACAATTCGTAAATTGACCGTTCGCTAAACCCAACAGCGACTGTCCAATCATAGCTTAACAACCGTAACTGGGCAAGAAGGTCTGTCAAGGTGTGTTTCCAAAGCCAAAAATACAACAGCACAATTGTTAGGAATATATTAAACAGTGTGTTTATCTGCTCTTATGTAAGCTAAAATCGTTAGCATGCCAGACATACTAGCTTACTACTTACAGTAGTAACAGAGTGTTACTTTCAAAGCCAAGGAGCACATCGTTAATTGACTACATCAATTTGTGGGGTTACAAGCTATGTTATAAAAAGCCTTGTTCACAACAAGCACATCCACTGTGTAGTATTTCCCCCACTGTGTGGAAGCAGGTCCTGGATGCTATTAGAGTTTAGGGTAACGTTAGCATTTCTGTCCTGCTCCTTATTGGATTCGGGGAGATTTACACTCCAGGAACCACAGCCAAATTCGTAACGTTAAACTTGTAATGTTAAAAGTAAGAACATACAGTTTGAAAATACAAACAAGTTAAGCGAAACAGCCAAGCAGTGTTATGTTAGAATGAAATCACATCCTGGTCCTGCATTTTTCTCAGGATAAACTAGCTCTGCACTGCATTACAAAAAGAATGCTGTTTCTTTGTTTACAAGTCTATATGGATCATCAACCGGAATATTCGCCTGGAACAAGCAGCTTTAGCCTCCGTCTTTTCTCTTTATATCATGTATGAAGCCATCAAGTGCATATTTAAGATTGTTTTTACAAGATATGCTCTTTTTAAAACAGTCAGTTGTCAGCTGGAAACATTAAAAAGTCAGGAAGAGGTTCTTAACCAACTGATGGAGCTAACGTTAGCTTAATAAGCCAGCTATCAACCGCTGATTTTCCTGTGTATGTCTTTTCCAGCTTCTCAGATGTAAGATGTTGCTGCTTTGCATGTTTTATATCACTGTAAATTAAGAATATTTGGGTTTTGAACTTTTTGTCAGACAAAACAAGATATATGATGACCCCTTGGACTCCTTGGAAATTGTGGCATTTTCACTATTTTATGGCATTGTGTTAGTTGCAGAACTTATTTACAGAACTATATATTTCGTTTATATTATAGTTTAGTATATGTTTATCTACATTAAATTAATCCCACTCTTTTGTCCATATCTCAAGTACACTTTCTGCAGCTTCCATGTTGTGTCTGCACAAGCTGCCAAAGATAAATGCCGCTGTACGCCACTTCCCCGATAACGCGCTGCCAACTTTGTCATTATCGACGACTGTGGAACACTTTGTTTCTTATTAAGCTGAAGTAGTTACTCAAACTGGTGGACACCCACACTTCTCTCCTCTCCCAGTTAGACAAACAACTCAAGTTAACGTTGCTACTATAAGACAGGGCAGTAAAGTAAATTATGGCAAATAATCACATGGCGCCAGCAGCAGTACAATAACTGCCAGGCTGCCTTGATTTCTGCTGCACCTGTTATTGAATAATGACAAAACTAAACGCAGGTTCCACACCGGCCGCAATTTATCATCACTCATCGACAGCCAGCTCGCAGAGAGAGGGTGGAAAGAGAGAGAGGGAGAATGAAAGAGGGAGAGGAAGGTGAAGAGAGAAATGCAGCGGCATGAATAATGGAAGGAGTGTGGTGTGTGTATTCCCAGTGCTCGCAGAATTACTCTCACTTTGCAGCATTTAATCAATGACTCTCCCTGTATATTTTAAATCCCTCTCTCCTTTCCTCCCTCCCTGACTCCCTCTATAGCAGTTTTCATTTCACAGTGGGGTCATTTGTGTAGCAATATGCTGTAATATGACTGCCCTACACACATATACAGATACACAATCTCACACAGTAGGGGAAGGGGGTAATAACATCTCAACTTCTAACTCTAAGAGATGAGTTTCTGCTCCTTTAAAATCCTCAAACACAACTCTCTCCCCTCCCTTCCACCACAACTTATGGAATGTAAAAAAAGACAAAATGGTGCAAGAGAATTAACCTCCGTGCACCATCAGTAGCACACCCAACAGCCCTTATAAATGGAAATAAAGGAAATGTGATGTTCTCATCAGGAAAGCAGCATTATACCAAAGACCAACAAAACTGAGGATTTATACCTGTTTTTTATGTTCACCTTACATTTATCAAAACTGTTGGATCAGTTTAAAGTAGTTATTTGATTTAAAAAAGTGGCACCTTGCCTACTCTAATTAGAAAGAACAAGTCAACCAAAGAAAAAGTAACTTTAGACAGAAGTTTGAGATTGTAACAAATACAAAACCAGTGGCAAAAGAAGAGACATTTCCCACTGCCTTCAACACTGACACATATAAAATTGGAAGAGAAATTATATTGTTCTGCTTACAGACAAACTTGAGGCACCAGTACACCTGAACTGCTTATCGGGTGGTCGAATAGTTTAGAAACCCCCTCCCCTGTCACCTTTCTGACCTCGGACTTGCAGGCTATGTCCAACAATTTGTGTAACTTTCTACAACCGACACTCCGACATTCATTCCCACTTCACTTTGTGAATGCCCAGCTGTGCTCTCTTTTTACATTCTTTACACAACTATTTCTGTCCCTTTTTGTGTGAACGACCGGGTGCAACACTGTGAACATCTTCCACAAAGTTTCCTTTCCTGCTTTCCCTGGCAAGGAAAACAGAATGCAAAATGTTAGCTTTTTTACAACTCTGATTCAGAAATTAGCGGGCTACAACACGGCGTAAATGAAGATAAGAACTTTACGCACATGCCATCACTGCAACCTTCCCAAAATATTACGACAAAAAAAGCATGTACCATCATGCATCTCTCCCTGCTTGTGCTGTGCTGACTGGGACGAGGCCATGTAGAGTTCAGGGAAGAGTCAGCTGCTGCTGTGTTTCCTTGGCAAGACAGAGATCTTATGCATTGCCAGAGACTAAATTAACAAGGCCTCCCGTAATTAAGCAAGTTTATTGGCCCCTGGGGAGTCCCTTCTCCTCATACAATTCCCATTCAGCCTTGTTTATATCCCTTTCTTCTTCCTCTATTTCCTTCAACCAGGGAGTGTGCAATCTTTATAATAATTACACATAAATAAGTGCTGTTTTGTGCACGTTGCTACATGTGGACACACACCCATGCATGCCCAAATACAAAGATACCACACACACACACACACACAGCTAAACAGAAAATGCTACTTAATCGTCCAAGACACTTGCAATCACATATCAGTGCAAATGTACACACATTTGTTTGCTCAAAATCCAAGACAAACACGCATAGATGATGAAAAACACACTCGCACGGCAGTCATCAAATAGTCTGTCCACAAAGTCCTTTGTAGCACACACACACACACACACACACACAAACACACTCATTACACATTACACAAATATATATGTAGGTACGCATGGGTGAGAAGAAAACATCGGATAATGATGTGCATCAGATCACCTCAAAGGTTTGGACTCGAGTCTGAACCACACATCTGTCATCCCACACGTCTCCGTTTCTCTTCCCCTTTCAATTATATATTTATCTTTGTAGTGGCTGAGTGATGCGTTGAGCCCCGATCTGCTACTGATCCCAGCCCAGATCCGACAGAAATAGAACATCCCCCTTATCCTACTATCAACCCCCCTCCTTCTTCCCCTTTCCCCCGACCCTCCATCCTCCCCTGAGGCTTATGCAAATACTTTTCCAGTGATTTCACTTCCCTTTTCTTGGTCAGGTATGGTGCTTTTCTCCCTCGATTCTGTTGACGACAAGATGACAGGCTGAAAACGGGTAAACAACTGCAAAAAAAAAAGAAAAAACCTGAACAAACAAATGTATGTGAGAGGGAGAAAGATAGAGAGATAGAAAAGGGGTGAGAAGAAGAGACTGGAGCTCACAGAGCAGGATGCACATCAAGGGAGGTGTCGCTCTTTAATCAAATCTTAGCTGGAGGTTGATTTGATGTTTGCAATATTACTTTTACTGATTTTTTTTTCCTGATGTGAGTGGATCCTCTTGGGGTGGGGAGGCTCTTTGCATGGATCCAAATATAAAAATCAAATGAAAAGCAAAATGAAAACAGATTGGTTTTTGCTATAGCAGTCTTACAGAATAAGTAAACAGTGAAGTCATTAATTTACGGAGATAGTCAATCCTTAAACTGAACAGGAGTCTAGACGCTGGTGGTGGTGAAAGAGTGAAGACCAATAGATGAAGATATGGATGGATGTGATTTGGAGACAGATTTCTAATGAGCTCTCGAGAAGGATCAGCTGATTCTGATGAAAACTGGAGTTGAATGGGGTGGAGGTGGGTCACATCAGTTGGGCACTCAAATGACAGTTTTCAGAGTTTGACAGCAATGTGATGACTTTCTCACGGAGGTGGTAGCGAAATCTGATTGATTAAAGGGAAAAGTGCGAACACACTCAGTCAGTTGATTGAGCTGGAAATGGAAAAAATAACCAAAATAAATACATTAAAGTTATAATCCTTAAGTGTCATGAACGCAACCCACTCTTTTTGATTCAATTTATGGTCGGTATTTGTCTGCAATAACTGTTTAATATATTTACATTCAGTAATTATCTTCCTAGTTTTTATTGCTAGTGCCGGATTCAGATTGCCTTCCCAAGCACTAGGGATTCACATTAAAACAATGAATGTATGTAATCCAGTGCAATTTTATCTAATGTATAACATCTTACTGTCGCTGCTTCACATTAAAAGTGTTCGACTGGTGAAACATGGGTGGCTTTTATTGTGCAGCAGCCACAGGAAACACAATGTTTTTGTCAGAGCCATTTTCTGCATGTTTCCGTCAGCAGATCAGGTCTAAATATTGCTGCGAGTAATGGAACAAAAAGAAGCCTGTTGGATGAAGAGTTGCAGACAACAGGCTGCACACCTCCAACTCCTCAGCAAGATAACCAACTTGACTGTGATCACAGTTGAAATTGTTTTTGACTGACTTTTTTTATTAAAACACTGTTAGTTTGTCTGGCTGTATACACGGTAACCACGGGTATCGCCAAATCAGCCAGCACTGAAATCTTAAGGATAAACATGAAACAGTCTTCCTGATCGGACTTCCACGATGATTTTTCAAGGAACTAATCATTGTAACATGTATCACTTGGTGGTATACAGGTATGTCTAATTTTGGAACAAATTATTCACTGCCAAAACGGATGTAGAAGCACAGACAGCGAATTTGTTAATGAATTAAACTGTGAGGAAAAACACTATTCAAGGGGAAGTGCTAATTGGCCCTGAAAGCACCTGAAAGCAGAGTCAACCAGGTGGCAGGTCTCGTATACATGAACACGCTCGAGCACTTATGCATGCTTTGACAATTTCATCAGCTGTCATCATCACACATTTTGACGCAATCCCACTCGCACTTGTTGACTCAACAAACACACACACACATCATTTATCCACAGACACACAAACACTGTGCACACATACACGGGCTCACACGCTCCTAGCAAACACGCCTTACAACACAGCCCCGATTTGTCAGGAAAACGCGATTACAGGGACAGAGACCGAGGAGGAGACAGAGATCAGCCTTATAGAGAAGCACAGACAAAGTAAAGAAGGAAAAGGGGAAGACAGAGAGGGAGGAGTGAAAACAGAGTGCAGAAGAGAAAAAAAAGGGAGGGGGAACGCCACAGGCTGCACGGCATCCTCATCCTGAGGATTAGTGCAAATCTGACACGTCACCATGAAGACAGAGCTGGGACTGCAGCAGGCGACAGAATGAAACAGGGAAACGAGTGCAGGGGCCCCGGGAACAGTACACTGCCAGGCAGACAAAACACACCTACACACACATGCCAGCTAAAGACATGTCAACTGAGTAATGCCATACCTGTAGCACAGTCTAAAACCCCTACAAGGCATGATGTCGCAGAGCAGACATCACGAAAATATTTTCAGTTAAAGAGCAGAAGTGTGTGTTAATTTGTCTGTGCGTGTGTCTGAGTTTGAGTGGGAGGTTGTATACTGCGGCCAGGTACGGGGCCTAAAGGAGTGGATGTGGGGGACAGCAAAAAGTAAAAACACACTTGAGGCATGTGATCTTATCGCTGTGTGTTTGCATCATGTTGTCATGAAGCCAGAACCTGTGGACCACTGAGATAAGCCTTCCCACTGGCCGACTATTACATCTTTCCTTACCAAAGTCAAACGTATTCGAAACTAAATTGTGTAGAAATAAAATTAAAATCTATGCATAACATCAAAATGTCTAAGTTCAGTTTTCAGAGCAGCAACATCACATATACATATGTTCTAAAAAGTCCTCCATCCTGCATCTATCCATCCACTACGTTCTTTTTTTAGGCCACACTCCTCCCACTGGTTTAAGGGCTTCACCTTCCTCCTCTCTGCTCCTGCAATCCATTTGTGCACAATCGCTTGCAACATAGCAGTCTGTTACACCTGAGACTTGTTGCTCTGGTCATGGTGTGCAGGCTCTTCAGCTGCCATTAGAGGTGTTCAGTACATGAACAAACAAATCTCAAACATCAAATCGTCAAGCTGAACTGAGTGTAGTGAATCATCAGTGTCACTGACCCAAACCTTCCTCGCTGGTGACTCAAAGCGCCACTGTCAGCTCAGGCGTGATATTAATTAGAATACATCCTGGTTCAAAGCTTTCTGAGAGACAACGGAAGCCACGGAAACAATTATGATGCAGGCTGTTGTGCAGATACAATAGGCCACTGATATTAACCTTGTAATCAATGCTTAAATAGAATGAGTTTTTGTACTGATGTGATCGGAAAAGTTCAAACCAGCGACAGAGTGAACTTAAAATCAGTCTGACCTGAAGACAGTCAGAAAAACGCTGTAACGTCACAGCATTATGAATGGTGATCTGATCACTTAGCTGTGCATTTAAACAGTGATCCAGCCACTGAGCTTAAAGAAATAGTTCGACATTTTGGGACACTTAACTTGTTTTCGTTTAAGAGAGTGACACAATGTCTACGCGGCCTGCATAGCAAGAGCAGCACGTTAGCACAGCAGCTTCCATCCTCCGTCTGTCTACACGGGGTGCGTTCAGGCACAGAGTGTAGGTTGCCCGCATTTTTGGCAGCACTCATAGCCCAACACACAATCACTGTAGTTACGCACATAAAAAGGAAGAAAAAGACTTGAACAGACACTTCAGGGTTGCGTTTACGAGTGTATAGCGCAAGCAAAACATGAGCCATTGCACCACCAGTGTACACAGCTATATTGATTAAAGCTGTAGCATATCTGTTCTGTCAGCCGCGCTTGAGACGGACGACTGAAAAACACGGCTGAAACGCCTCCTGTGTAAACGAACTGTGAGATGAGAAGATCAATACCACCCGCTCGTCTACGCGTCAAGTGCAGAGTTGAAGCCTGGAGGCAAAAAGCCTAGCTTAGCATAAAGACTGCAAGAAGGGGCAAACTGCTAACCTAGCTTGTTTCTTGTTTCTTTAATGTATTCACAAAAAAGCAATGTAAAAACAACAATTTGTGGTTTTAGGGTTAGCTGTTGCTATTTCTTGATGCACAACAGTTTATCCTGCCCAGTACTTCTACGTCACTAGCTACAGCCTCATTGTCATGACAAACAAAAGCCACGCCCAGCTGTTTCTCGTGACTGTGAATCGTTAAGAAATTATTCGAATCGGCAAAATTATTTCAAATTTTCACCTCAAAGTACAAGACATCCATCTGTAACTGCCTCCACCTTTGCAGATCTTACCTGACTAATTAATCTTTCCCAGACCTTTATTTGAAAGTACTTCTTGCTACAGTTTTCATTTTTTACCATTTAATCGTTTAAAGGGGATCTAAAAAAAATATTTCTGAACAGTTCCTCTCAGAGGTGTAGTAACCGTGCATGTGTGGCAACATCTAAAAACAGCAAGAAAAATTACTGGGAAAAAAAGAAAAAAGAAAAGGTTACATTACATTAGATGAAACTAATTCAAAAAGACAACATAATAGCTTGAGTTGGGTTGAGTCCAAAACATACCCATGAAAATTTGGGTCTGTGTTCGTGTATCTTGTCTTCACAGCATGTTTGTGTGTGTGTCTATCCATCTTTCTCACCTCCTTCGTAAACAGTGTTTTGTTTTAACCGTCTCATTTGACTTAATCCTCGCTGTGTTTCTCGGGGCTAAATGAGAAGGAAGAGGTAAAAATGAGGTCACGAAACGGGTTTTCGGCAGATAAAAACGAGATAACTGCTTTTTGCTGAGGGAGGGATGAGTTTAGACAGCATACATGTAGGTAAAGGTTTCCTCTCATCTTCCCTGGCAGTTTCTCCCCCTACTTTTTTTCCCTTCCTCCTCCTGTGACTTTTTGGTGAACTCTCTCTGCTCCCTCCCTTCTTGTGAGAGCGGAGGAGGGCTCTGTATTTTGGGGAGAAGACTCTCTAGTGGGGTTTGAGTCTCTCAGGCCAAGCTCACTTTCCCTCATCGTTGGACGCCGGGGTCTTGTCTCTTCCCTCTTTCTAGTCCATGATCCTCTCCTCTCCCGCCCTCCCCTCTTTACTCATTTCACCTCTTATCTCCTTTTACTTCCCTCCTTCTTCCCCGTCTGCACATTTCCTCTAATTTTCCCTCACTTCCTCCTCTCATCGCTCACCTTCTCACTCAGAAAATGTGCCTGGAAATGAGATGATGCAAGAAAACCCTCTGCTTTTGCAAGAGCAGACTTGAACCCAAGCAGCGATTCCCAATACTTTTATTATTAAGTCTAGACATGCTGCTGCTCGTGGATTTGGAAGTAAAAGTCAAAGCACATAAGAATGGTGGCAGCGCGTTAACTTCCACAGATATACCTCAAATACCCCTGAGCCAACAGTTCAATGTATTCAAAGACTTCTACAAACCTGAAGTAGTTGATCACCCAAGAGATATGTCTCCAGTTTAATGTCTCTGTTGCTCCAGCTTCACTGGCAGAAGAGACAACTGATGGGGAAAAAAAGAAAGGAATTCTTTAAATTCACCTCATTGTGAAGATTTTCATTGACGTTTGCAGGCAGATCCCTGCTCCTTTGATGCTCACAAGCTATCCCTCCGATGCTTTAATGTTTTGAAGTCTTGACAGAGTTGTCGCTGATGAGCAGCACCTCCATATCAGTTTGCTACTGTTGTTGTTGTTGTTAAGACAATCTGAACATTTTTATTGTTTATCTCTCAATACCTCAGAGACTCGAGTAATGACAAAGTGGCCAAGATTAATACATAAATAAATAAATAAGTGTCAGTGGAGTGAGAAACAAATGATGAAATAGTGCTTTATTTTCCTCTGGGCATTTAAGGCTCTCGTCTCCTGACGTTGTACAAGTGAGACTGAGATGGTTTCACTGGAAAATTAAGCGTCTCTAATGCTGGCTAAGCTCTTAAGCTGCTCATTTTTGACACTTTCGTTGCCTTGGTTTTCTCTCGCTCACTCTTTGTTTCTCTGTCTCCTACTGTCCCTCACCTTTGCCGTTTCTTTTTCTTTTATTTCTTCTGTATCTTTCTCGTTTCTTCTACCCCCCTCCTCCTGCATTTCTCTTCATCTTCCTCCTCCCTCTCCTCACTTTCCTGTCCTTCCTGTCTGCTATCTCTATCTTCGCTGCCCGCTGAGAGTTGCATTGTTGCGGTCGGTGGCTGCGAGTTTGAGGAGAGGAACACGGTCAAGCCGAGGCAGCCATCCAAACACACACAGCACCAACTACAGCTGCTTTTACATAAAGTCCCAAGACCTCGGCTTTCAGAGGCTCCGCATCTTTGCGAGGATCTTCATTGACTGCTTTTATTCCCAACAAACACTGCCTGATTTAACTGGGTCATGTTTCAGTGCAGCTGAATTATGCCCTCATGAGATTGTGTCTGTCAAAGAGGAGACAACAGCTCTACAGCCACTTGCACATTCAACAGGGAGAGAGTGCCCACCGATCGCAGCCCAGAGGCAAAGCTGTCATAAAAGACGACTCGTGCAACACCTGACAACAATAATCGTCAACACCCGTCGTATTTGGAGTGGTATTAAGTCCCAAAAATGTGAACTGTGGTGGCTTTCTGCCAAACAAACAGAAAAGATGATAAGCAGGATGGTTCATTATGTTCATTTACAGCTGTTATGCTCTATTTTTACGTTGTGGCACATCTGGACCAAATGCACCTGAGTGTTATTGAGAGAGCGATGACACCAAACTGCACAAAATTGAAATGAATTGACCTTTAGCCCTGTTTTCTGCTGAGCTTTAAAAGTTTGTCGTAAGTTTTCAGCAGAAGTTCAAACAAGAGACAACATTTCTGAATATCTACATGTAATAGTCACATTTAAATTATTTTTTTTTACATTTCATTAGCATAAATATAGCAGTTTTTGTTTATAAGTTATATAAATTATATTCCAACGTATTAGCATTGAGCTGAGCTCTCAGCATTGACTCTGTGCCTAACCCAGCAGCAACTCAAATTGTAACTTCTATATATCCTCTTTAGTTAATTTTATACCTCAACATTTATTAAAAACAGAATTATTAACATAACACAATATTTAGAGGACTGACTTTAGCAAGTTGATAAAATATGTTATGGATTAAATGTTGTGGAATGTATTCACTAATAATAATAATATGTTATGTAAGGGACTGTATGAAAATTATTGGGGGGGGGTGGCTGAAGTGTTTGTTTTCTCCCATTGACTTATTGAGTTGTTTTAGCATTAATATCTAAAAAAGGACAAACATAAATAATGTAAAGATGATGTACTCTACTTTAAATCTAAATATGTAAATGGATAATAATTTTCACAATAACCACCAAAAGCCCACAAAGATCTTTTTTGTAAATATAAAAATAAATATATATAATAAGCTAAAATAAAATGTATAAACCCTCCCCTGCACACACATTCATTTTCAGTCCTTAACATGAGAGGGACGTGCATTATGTGAAGTGTGTGTGTGTGTCCAAGTATAAGTATTAGATGGAGAGAATGTGTGAAGGAGACATGGAGAATAGGATGGTGGGAATAAAATTTAAAAAAAAAAACAGTAAACAGACTTGAGTTGAGAGAGATAGAGAAAAAAAGAAAAAAAAGAGTCCAACTTCAGGATGAGAAGCTCCTTTTCATGTTACAGCGTTTCATTTCCTTTCAGACGGCAACAAAGCATCAGTGGAGAGAGGAGGTGAGGAGAGAGAGGGAGGAATTGGAATAAAAATGAGTGGACATGTTAAGGAGAGGAAGGTGTTTTATCATAAGTTCTCCCAAGGGCCCCTCTTTCTCTGCCGCTCGCCAGTGTGGCTCACAGGTAGGAATTTTAGTGAGCTCCAGGGGGAATGCCTCCCTTGGTCTCTCACACACACACACACACACACACACACACACACACACACAGAAAAGAGATAACATATAGCACCAAGAGCAGCGCCGAATCCCGTTCAAAGGCTCCATATGATTCTCCTTCACACAGGATCGGCTGTGGTGGAGGAGGAGAGCGGACGGAAGGGCCTCAAAGCTCTCCCCCCGAGGAGCTGAATAGATGGATGGAAGGACAGAGAGGGGAGATGAAGGCGGGATAAAGACGAACAGAGGGAGGACAGGGACAGGAGCATCAAGCTGTGGCAGCTGGTGACGCGAGGTGCATGGGAATATCGGCACTGAAAGCGAGAGAGAAGGAGAGGTCAAGAAGACTGAGAGAAACGGGGCACTGTGGAAAAGTTAGCATGGAAAAAGAGGGAGAAAGAGACACAATCTACGGTGTTTATCTTATCTGGTTGTCAAGGGAAACATTTGAAATTTGCAAAAACATAAAATTAATTTGGAGTTTTAGTGGATAAAAACGCTTCTTGAATGACAAAAACAATATTTTAAGAATGTATTAGTATTTGTCAAACTGTTATTATGCTTTTGTGTCTCCTGATGTCTTTCATATTTCATGCTGTCAAAAAAAAACAGAAACAAAGAACTGGAATTGATTCCTTAAATGCAACAAACCAGATTGGGTTTTAAAAGCAGTTACAGTGTGTGTGACACTTGACAGACGTTTCAAAGACATTTCAAGGACATCTAAACCACTTTTGAGCTGTTTTGAAATGCATACCACTCCTACAGGTGCATCATCATTTACCACACAAACTTGCTTTCATCCATATTTATAATAATTTCTTGAGAATATTTACAGAACAAATTCCTTCAAGAGTGTGAAAACTTTCAGCTTCTCTTCATATACTTAATAATTCACAAAAATAATTGGATGGAACTCCAGCTATACAAAGATAAAGATAAAAAGAGAGTTGTTAGTGCTGCTAATGTCTTCAAGCTGAGGAAGAGGAGCAAGAGATTAGTCGAAATCAGCATGAATATGGCTGAACTCCGTTTGAACCCCAACAGTATTGAGGCTGTATCAGTGCTTTTCAAACATCCACTCTTGGGACGCAGATTTCAAAAAAACAGTTCTTCTCACGCCTCAAACTATTTTACATCTTTTATTTTTGTCTCCCTCTCTTCCTTCCTATCTTATCCAAACACCTGTAACGACGACTTGCTGAAGCGTGAGCGGGCCAGGAACGAACACGCTCAGAGAAAGACAGGACATGACAACATGACCTCCCCGCGAACCTCAGACAGACAGACACAGAGACAGAGAAACAAAGAGAAGTGAAGCAGACAGGCAGGTTGACAAAGTCAAGAGGGATTAGATCAGCTTTTTTTTGACATTCACTGCAGGGTTCAAAAAGAATTTTAAAATGTTTTTCCCCCTTCACTCAAAACTATTTGATTGTCTTTCTTTCTTCTTTTTCAACCTGTCAAAACATCTGTAACAAAGACTCAAACATCACACACACACACACACACACACACACACACACACACCTTACTCCCTGTACACAACACACACAACTGCTTCTCTGACCTCTAACCATATCGGACAAGCAACAGCTGGTTTGAGACAAACAGCTTTCCTCCACTAACACACACAAACAACACACACTATGGCGGCAGGGGAGCGTGAGCTAACTGGAGTAAATGAAGAGGAGGATGAATTGTAGTTGTTTGTCAGCACAGCTACAATTAAAGCTGCCAATAGCCATTACAGAGCCCGGCTCCCACACATTTACATGATACCACATCCCACGGGCCACACATTCAGTCACACACACACACACACACACACACACACACACACACACACACCGACATGGCCAAACATTAGTATATCCCACAGGCCACACATGAACTCACAAATATAGCTTGCCATGTAACACAGCTCCCAGCCTGGAAAAGTCATACTAAAATGGTGTCTTTCCTCACTGAGGTCTGGCACGGTGATGTAGGAATTAAATTGAGACAGATGCCATTTCAGTTTGGATGCACTATGCAATAATGTGGATCTTCCTTACCCCCCATCAACTACTAATGACTATATGTTGTCGTGCTTTAACTGCTTGCACTGGCTATCTAATTTTCATGGTCTCTGTTTATGTTTTATTTTCTTTAAATAATATTTACTCACCCTCAGAAATGTGTTCTGCTTTGCTACTTCACTTGGATGTTCGACCTTCGCTTTGCAGAATGATGCATGCACAGAGTTTGAGACTAGAAGGCTGCTTTCACATTCAGAAAGTTTCTCTGCGTTCACCTTAAATCTGAGTTTAGGACAAGTACCTACGAGCATGGAACCTCAAGTGCACATACTTTTTAGTGAAGTAGGAGACATCTTGTGTCTAGTAGTTAAACTGTTGAACTGTTGAAATGAACAATATTTGCGTATTCATAGATTCTGGACTTTTTAAAGGGGAAGAAGTAGATGTAATTTTAACTAAGCAATTGGCCTCTTTTGTGGAAAAATCTGACACAGATTATTATTCAAAGCAGAGTGTTTTTATATGTCTTAAAACCTGTCTGGAGAGGATCTTTAAATAGCAACAAGTCATCCAACCTAAATGACAGACTAGGTTGTTAGCCAGTATCTCCCAAAACGACATATATAGGTGTACCAGACCTTCGTCGTCATGGTAACAATAATAAACATGTGGTTAACGTTGTGAAACGGTCGCAGTTTGGTTGGGATTAGGCACCAAAGCTACTTGGTTAGGTTCAGGAAAAGATCATGGTTTGGGTTAAAATAACTACGTTTCGCACATAAGTTAAGTTACGTAAAGTAAGTCAACGTTGACTTTTGGTCTCACACGGGACACGAATAGCGTTCTCCTGGGTGAAAGTCCTGTGTTGTTTGACCCATCCATCCACCCCGACCTCCTCCCTATGCGGATTTTGTCGCTTTTTATAGGTCGCGTCCTAACAATAAACATACATATGGGTCGTAATAAGCACAGATGAGATGATGGGGAAGGCAGTCTCTTAAATAGTGACAGAGGTCCACCAGACAAAAACCCAAACAAGTAAAGATCATGAACTAACAGGCAGGAAGAACAGGTTAAAGGCTGGAATTCTGCAGCACAACAGACGATCTGCTGGAGGACTAGTGCTAGTGGGAATGTACCTACATTTATTAAGGGGAATGAGGGGCAGGTGGGCATGATGTTCACGTTACTGGGGAACAGCAGAAAAAGCTGAGGACAGAGAGGGAATGGCGGATCTAAAATGACAGGACAAGTAAGAACTGGCAGGCAGCAAAGTGCAAAAGTATATTCTGCATATTGGTTCACTCACTCTATTGTTTAGCTTTTAATTCTTGGTTCAGCAGCCTTCGTGTTTTCTTCCTTCTCCTGTTTTGATTTTACATGCTGTTTTATTACAAATATTAATGGCTAATTCAACATCTGGTCGAGGAACAACATGAAAATGAGGACATTTACACATGCTGATCAATGTGCATAAAATAAAGAAATGAATAAAATAAAACAATTGGAGGAACATACCACTTGCTGGGCTGTGATTAGACTTTGCTACTGATTTTCAATTAGGGAAAACAATTTTTCCCAAAACTATTCACCAAAATCAGTCTCTGAATACATTGTGAGCAAGAAATAGGCTGTGCCGTTTCAGAATCATGATTTCATTTATACTAACTACACTCAGTTTTAATATTCTTTAACAAAGTCTGGGAAAGGCAGCGTTATCATCAAATGTTTGCTGATCAAGTTGATCTAATTCTTGAATTTTGTTTTTAAATCTCATAATAAAAACTGTGTTTCATTGGGCTAATGGGCGTCCTCAGTCTCCTCTACAAGCTGTCTTTCTTTTGCTACCATGGGACATGATTAGCACGCACAAATGCGTTCACATGCAAAAACACACACAGTCCTTACCACAGGGCGCTGCTATCAGCAGCAGTCTAAATGCCAAGTCACCTAGCTAACCATGCAGAACTAACACTCTGCACTGATGTACAGCTACCTGCAACAAAAGGGCATTTAAACACTTACTCCATGTGTGCAGGTATTAAGATTTATTAAGTCACATACCCATACACACACACACAAGCATCCACACATTTGTGGCCTACAGAGATACAAGGACAGAGAGCACAAGAGATTAAAATACATCACAAACTCCTAGAAACAAGGCCAGAGCTTGTGCATGTGTATCTCAATGTGTGTGCATATCTGTGTGTTGTGATGAATTATAACAATCCAGCAGGCTTCAGGCCAGAGGACAGAACCTCGCTGAGGTGAGGCCAGGCCCGCCTGCCTGTGTGTGAGTGGATATGAGAGCACAGGGCAACAGCAGGGCAGTCTGCAGGAGGAGGAGAAGTGTGAATCTAGGTGTGTCTGAGTCTGGGACTGCTTTATCTAAATGTTCTTGTATTCGAACCTGAATACTGACCTAACCCTAATTCAATAAAATATCATCACATGATTTTAAAGATGTTCATTTACCTGATATTGAAGGGCAGTCCCAAAAGACAAAACAAGATTGACCGTCTACAGCGGCTAGTGGCTCTATGAGGCATGCTAACATTTGCTAATTAGCACTAAACATAAAGTACAGCTGAAACTAAGGGTATTTTGTCATAAACCAAAGTATTGGACAAATTAAAACTTTGACCTGGTGATGGTGGACCAACCGACCCACACTGCCATCCCTACAGCGACGCTGCTAGTGCGGCTAAAAATAGTAAGAGCCCACATTATGGAATGAGAGTCAATATACTGAAAATTGTATTTCCTTTTGTGCCTTTATGTTTGATTTTTATGGCGTGGGACTACACTGAAGAGGTCTCTGGGGAGACATAAGAGTTATATAGAAATTTTGGTTAGAATCAATCAGTATGAAGGAAAATGATAAACAAAGTAGACTTGTTAATGAAAGGTTGCTGCTTGACTCCATGGATACCTGGAGAAAAGTTGCTTGGGCAAATCCTTGAACTACAACTGGTGAGGTTACTTTAAACTTGAAGTAGTCCAGCAGCTCAACTTCACTGGCCTGATAAACTGTAGACCAAAATGTTGATTTGTATTCCGCTCACGTGTCTCTGGAGCCGGCAGCACCGCAGCATTAGCAATAGCAAAAAGTGAGGAAAAGTATTTCAAGTCCGGCTCTGAAAACGGAGCATCGAAAATTAATCATCAAGGCCGAGATTCATAAATATGTTCTTTGCGATGAATTTCTGTAGACAAACATTGGTGTGATGAAATTTTATCATAAGGCTCATCTTTATAAATGAGGCCTCTGGCGCCAGAGTGTGAGACTCATTCCTAATGAGTCATAATGAGTGTCCTAATTTGTGGCAGCAGTGGTGAATCCAAATGTGAGTAACGCAACATAATATCAGCTATTTAGTGGAGGCTTTTATCCAAAGCACCTTGCATTACAGCGAGTATAAATATTTTTAGCATGAGTGGCCCCAGTGGGAATTTAGAAGGACCATTAAGAATGTGGGTCAGGATTTGTTTTCCACATGAATCCTTTTGATCTGAGATAGAAGGAAAATATTCAACAGTAGTTAGTATTTAAGACCCTTTTATGGTGGTACATAAGGTAAATTCTGTTAATATTAAGCTTGCTGTGTTGAAATTATTCATTTTCTAAGATGTTTGTCTAACAGTGTTTCCAGTGGAGAATGTTGCAGCCAAACTTTTACCTTTACCCTTTTCCTAACCCTAAGCATAACATTAAAGGTACCCTGTAGAGTTTTCTTGTAAACAAACACAGTTATGTTTGCATTTAGTGTTTCTTGCCAAAATGCATTGTGTGTATTATTGAGGCCTAACAATGGTGATGAATGCATTTAATTCCTCATAAATCACTTCCAAAAGTCTTTTTTTGAAACCTGCATCGTTTACATCATTGTTTGCATTGAACAGGCTTCTTTACTACATTACTACCACCAACTGTAAATCTGGGCAATAATGTAGTGCAATTTTTATATGTGGTGTGTACATACAAATATATATATATATAGAAAATGAATTGCAAACTATTTTGATAATTGATTAATTTGCTGTTTCCAGCTTCTTATATGTGAAGACTTCCTGCTTTTCTTTGTCATTTATGTTAGTAAATGAAGAGTCTTTGGGTTTTGGACTGTTGGTTGGACAAAAGAAGCACTTTGAAGACGTCACTTTGGGCTCGGGGAAATTGGGGACATTTTATAGACTAAACAATTAATCAGGAAAATAATCGGCAGATTAATCGATAATGATTAATGATTTTATTTGATAGACATGACAATATTATAAATATTGTCATTTACTATAAAAGATGATTAAGGTAAATGTAAAGCTGAAACAATTAGTTGATTATTGATTAGTCAATCAACAGTAAATGAAATGGCAACTATTCTGATAATCAAGTAATTGCTTAAGTCATTTTTATAGCAAAATTATCAAAAAATGACTGGCTCCTGCTTCTCAAACATGATTTGAATATTTGCTCCATATTCTTTGTCTTCTGTAATATTACACTAAATATGTTTGGGTTTTGGACTGTCATCAGACAAAAGAAGCAATTTGAACATGTCACCAAACATGTCAACTTTGGTGATGCACATTATTTTTATTTTCTGACCATTTATGGACTAAACAATTAATCAATGAATCAAGAAAATAATAAGCAGATGAATCCGTAATGAAAATAATTTATGGTTGCAGCCTAGGTAAATGTCAGTCTCATTCACCTTCATATTGCTCGATTTAAATCCCAGGCCTAGCTATCAACTGATAAGATATTTCCAGTCATTCCTCTGTCCATTTTTGTTCCTGATATGTTTCACCTGTTTGTCTTCTTTGTGTTTTATGGTTTAAATGCACTAAATATTTGCATAGTCACCCTCTGCATTCAGTGGGAATGTGTAAAGCTTCACCCGCATGCTTGTGTGAGTATATGTGCATCATCCGCATACGTGTGTTAGTAAAGCGCGTGAACAAAACGGGCACTCATCAAGACATTCCTCCATAGCACCACTAGTGGTCAAAATGTTGAACCCTAACCCTGTCCTCTCAACCTTTACCCTTACCTGCCGGCTCAGACATATTTAAAATGCATTGCTCATATCTGTTTCCAGTCACATCCATTTTGTTCCATCCATCTATTCCTTTCTCTTTATTTCTGTCTTTATCCATCCATCTCTAACTGAGTCAATGGCTGTAGTATCCAGACTATATATCATACTCCTCTTGTCATCCGTCATCATACTGGAAGCATCTGTTGCCGATTTATTATGTGGGAGTCATCTAGTATGGCGTTCAAAGGCCACCTCTCCTTGGCTGATCATCGGGCACACTGTGACAAATTTCTTGTCTGTTACGAAAAGGATTCTGATTTTTTACTGCATTTTAGTTTTTTTTATTTCACAGAGAACACTTTCGCTTTATTCTGGCACCACATTTGATTCTAGACGAAATGCAGACTTACCACGAGGACGGGCTTCAACATTTTTAGTCCCACTACTGGTGATGCTGAACGAACAGTTGAAGGAAACGAACTATGCTAGTGAGGTCTGGTTGCAGGTAAACATCAAATTAAAAAGGGGAAAGCTGCGCATTCATAACTCAGATAAAATCTTTATTTTTATTTTCATGAAGTAGCGCTTTGGCAGCACATGTTAATTTATTCAGGATAATCCTGAATTCAATGTTTCGGCACATCAAGGTAATCCCAACGAAGGCAAGATGTCGAAACACTGATTCATAAACCTAAAAATACTGTTAACTGGTTGCATCAGAGTTCTGCATTTGAGCTTTTGACCAGCTTCCTTTGATTGCTGTACAAATAACAAGCTCTTTTACAGTGCTACTAAAACACACTGGGCCATTACTGTTGCTTTAAGCTTTTAATGTTTTGTTTAATAAGCCACGGGACCAATGCAACATTATTTTTACACAGTTTGTCTTAGCTGGAACATTAAATGGTCTGGACTCAGAATGCATAAACTCAGTATTTCCATAGGCCTTTTGAGGACAGGTGCAGATGTAAAGAGACCACAGTAGTTATGATTAGGAATGTTTTAACATCAGACGTGGGATCCAAATCACGAGACAACCGGCCCTTTAGGTGGAAACTGTGGTGAGCTGTAGATTGCCTGTAGGCAGCGAGCCAAACAATGCTGATGAGGCAGATGCTGGGAGAGAGCAGTACGTGTGTGCATGTGTGTGTGTGTGTGTGTGTGACAGAGAAAAAAGAGAGTATTATATGTTCCCTGTTGGCTGAACATGACACTGGAAAGATCCCAAAATTACACGTTTTTTTTTCTTTTTAAATGCCTACAGACACACATGTGGTTCCTTCTTTTCTAATTAAGCCTAGCGCCTCAGACACTGTGACAGTTTGCAAACATGTTTTATCTTAGCACAAAACAAGATGCACTTGTACTTGCAGCACCTTGGAGGAGAGTCTGTTAAAAGAAAGATGAGCAGTATCCAACGAGAGGACAACAGGGATCTAGGCCAGGAAAATTAGTGGAAATACACGTGTTGAATGTTTTCTATGAATATCACGGTCGTTTTCCCCAGTCGCAGATCTCTCTAACTGGAATAATCTTGTAATTAGTGAGGCGGAAGTAAATATGACAACATTTTGGGACAAAAAACAAAAGTCTTGTACTGTTGGCAGAACAGCAGTTCAGAGATTTTGAATGTCTCACTCTGCACTACTGTAGCTTTTAGGAGCACACATCATGCAAACACAGGCTGCTGTATTGTCTGTTTCTCGCTGTTGTGATAGCCACAGCACAGACAGTAGCACTCTTCTTCACACAGATACGGTACGGACAAATCCATACACAATTAAACACACTTAAACCCAATCACATTTTTCCTCATGCTCACACACACTTACAGTTACACACACACACACACACCTACACATGTGGCCTCTGGACCCCATGCCAGGTGCAGCTGTGCTTTCACAGAGGAACAGCAGGACCGGCGCGGGGCTATTTCAGGCTGCAGCGGCCAGATTGAATTAAAGCCGGATTAATCCCTGTAGAATTTGTGTCATTCTTCCAAGCAACACTAAATCCAAATCAAATTATACAACCCGCCCCCCGCTGCCTCCGCCGCCACCACCACCACCATCCATCCGTCCACAGTACTGTAGCAGTCAGCCTCAAGTGTGCGAATGTGTGTGTGTGTGTGTGTGTGTGTGTGTGTGTGTGTGTGTGTATCACTTCGCTTCCCTCGTCTGTTTTGCTCCCTCATTCCCAGCCACATGATCTATCTGTCCCCCACCCTCCCCTCAGCCAACCTTTTGCTCTTCTCTCCAGCTGTGACTGATGTGAGGAAAGTTAATTGATAGTGACAGCCCCTAAATCCAGTAGAGGAATCGTTAAATGAAAGAGGACTTTGGGGCGGTTGTCGGGTTCAGTCAAGCTTTTTTTTTTGTTTTGCCTGATACTGGCCTAACACTGAAGCACACCATCACTTACTACAATTACTCTCACAAAAAAAGACACACAAACACATCATATAAAACACCAAGACATACACACTCTAACATCTCGATGTTGGTCATCTGGCCAACTGACATGTAAAGAAACACATCAAAGTTTGGGGAGAATGATCTCCCTCATAAATAGACATCAAGTTCATTCCATGTTGGCTGCTGGTGGGTGATTGGTATTTTGTCAGAAGCTTCAATTTTTTCTTTTTTTTCAAATTACCAGCAGCTGTAAAACTAAATGTCAGTGATTTATAATGGTATGTGCTACAGGTCTGCCACTTGCATTGAGCCTGATAAACCCCAAAAAGCTTGACAGATCGAGTTGGGACCAGGATATATTTACGTGTACTGTGGGTTTGGATGGGGTTTTAGCCTAAAAACACTTAAAAACATTAAGTTATTAATATTATTATGAAGTACGGGGGGCACCCCGGTGGCTCACCTGGTGGAGCGTGTGTCATTGGTGCCTTTTGCTGCATGTCATCCCCTCTCTCTCTCCTGTCTTTCCTATCTCTCTTCAGCTGTCGCTGTCAAATTAAGGCAAAAATGCACCCAAAAATACATCTTATTATGAAGTATTACCTTCAATATTAAAATTACAATGACATTGGCAATAATGCATACTGATTAATATGAGTTTTGAGCCACAGCTCAGGCTGGGATAATCTGAGCCGGGTCGGACTCAGGCCAAAATTTCAGGCCTGTTCAGTACTCTAACAGGCACAAAAGTTAAAGTTCTCTGTTATATCAAATATGATACAAAAATAGCAAACTGCTCTTGACTATAAATTAATATTTTTTCTCTCTTCTAGCTGAGAAATACTGAGAAATACTGTTTGATTATATTTTGGAGAATTTCATTTCTCAACATGAAGATCTAAGGCGTGTCCTCGCTGCTATGAATAAAAGTCTGGTGGGAAATACTGAATCTTTTCCCGTTGTTTTAACCTAAATGTAATCTAATTTAGATACATTCAGTATAAAATACACGGTATCAGGCAATAAAATACCAGCATGTGTTAGTTATTTTAAATGTAAAAATGTAAATTCCCAGAAAAAATACAAAGGCACTCATGGCCTCAATGTCATATCTCATCTCTGTCCTCTGGTGACGCTTGTGTTTTTTCCATGGAAATGAATGAGGCACACTATGGATGAATGTGTTTGTCACGTGAAAGTGTTCCAAAAATAACCATTATTATATTTCCTTGTTAGGTCATCTTATCTAAATATACCAACAGCTTTTTTATTATTAAATCACCACTGGATGATGTCATGCTAACAAGCTAGTTTGGAGTTACAGAGCAAATGTTCTACAGGGGACTCTTTTGTCTATAATGTCATCTGCCAAGCTCAGGTTTGCTGCATACATGTGAGTATGGTCAAATTGTCTTGTTTTCACCACACACAGAGATTCAGCAGATGAAGAGAAAGAAGAGAGTGAAAGCAAGAGAGATATCAGCAGGGGACTGGGTCACTGGGTCTACTCAGTTTGTCCCGGTAGCGAGCCATGATGGGGTTTGCACTCAAATCACAGTAACCCACTGCACCGCTCTAATCTGGGAAATGTTAATCTGCAATCCCCTGAACCACTTTGTAAATCTCCTGATGAGAATTCAAGAACCACTTTTTTTTTTTTTTTATCTCTGCCTCACAAACTTACTCAGATTTGCAGTGCTTCTATTTTTGATTTGAAGGATAAAAAGGATTGTAAGTGTGAGTTGAGTATCATGCCATATGTGTTTGTGTGTGGGTGGTGAAGTTTATGTGTGTGTGTGTTTGATGGACATATAGGAGCTGTGGAGGAAGAGTGAAGATGCGTGAGGGAGGAGTTGGAAGAGGAGAGAACAGCAGCAGCCGGTGGCATGAGGCTGGGAGATGAGTTCATTTCCTGACAGACAGGGCTGGCATGCTCAGCCAACAGGGGAAATCTTGCACTTTGTCTCTCTCTCTCACACACACACACACACACACATAGCCAAAACGCATCACTGTCTTTCTCACACATCATTTCACATCTTGTTGAGCAACACCGCAGCAATGTTACATTTTTAACTTGTACATACCGCACACACACGTCGACTAATGAAGATTGAGACTGAGTGTGTTTTTTCATGGGAACATTTCTTTGTAATTGTTTGAGAGCTTAGGGAAGAGTGCTCATCATATTAAAAAAAAAAACTTTTTCATGTGATTATCTCAAAATGTCCCTGGCAATCTCTCTCTCTCTCTCTCTTGTGTCTCACTGTTTGTCTTTATGTCTCTGTTTCTGCATCAGGTAGGGCTGAGTATCCAACCTCATTGCATTTTGGTAACGACTGAATGCGTCTGTAGCACTGGGTATTGAAAACTGGCAAATACGAAGAGCTGGCATCGCATATTTAGTCAGAATCATACTGTAATCTAGTTCATCCTCTTGAGATAGTTCCTGATTACAGACTGTGCCCGTTAAAGTACGTCCACTAAAAGTGCTTGCTTTTGCCACTGACAGGCTCAGATTGTTATTCTAAGTGTCTGACAACATTATGGAAAGGATCCCTACAGAGACAGACCTTTTTGTTAAGGAGTAAGAAGAACTCTGACTCACGTTTTCACCGTCGTCTTCCCACAACAACCTCTTACCTCTCACGGGATTTCAGAGCAAGGCTTTTTCTTTGAGAGAGACTTCTGTTTCTGGTTAAACAAAAAGGATCTTACTCTTTAACAAAAAGGTCTGTCTCTGTAGGGATCCTTTCCATAATGTTGTCAGACACTTACAAAAACAATCAGAGCCTGTCAGTGGCAAAAACAAGCGCTTTTAGTGGACGTATTTTTCACGGGCGCAATTGCCCCAAAGGATTACGTTGCAGCTATTGCAGCCTGTTCGCAGCTGCTGGCTGAGGTGATCTACTGGACCAATTCCAAAACTATTTCTCATTTAGACCCCAAAATTTGTGGGGGGGGAAAAAAAATAAATAAATAAATAAATAAAAAATAGGGCCCAGGTTTAAAAATACCAGAATTACCCTTTAAGTGCCCAAACTCAGGTAACATATCAGTTCTAATATTACACAAGACTAAGTCTACAGCCATGCTAACGGCTCTGTGATGCTAGGCACAGCGAAGCACTAAGCTAAATGCTACCATCAGCATGCTAACATGCTCACAATGACAATACTAACATGCTGATGCTTGACAGGCGTGATTTCTAAGTTAAGGGTATTAGCATGCTAACATGTGTTAATTAGCACTAAGCAGAAATTACAGCTGAGGCTGATGGGAATGTCGTTAGTTTTGCAGGTATTATGGTCATAAACCAAAGAATTGGACAAATTAAAATGTTGGTGTCGCTAGAGAAAACAACAAAAAAAGTCATTAGGGTACATTGTCTGGGCACCATGGATATCTGTGCAAAATTTCATGGCAATCCCGGCTCTAGTTGTTGAGATATTTCAGTCTGGACTGAAAGCGGTGGACTGGCCAACAGACAGACACTGCCATCCATAGAGCCATGGCTAAAAATTTCAAATGATATCCAGCCCTGCTCCCAGGGTTGTATTTGAACCCCAGGCAGGGTCTTGTTTGTTTCCTCAGGCTTTATTAGTGCCTTTGTTAGTTCCAAACAAAGAGCTGGACATGATGACATACTGAGGAGAGGAGAAAAAGGGGTGGGTGCATCGGAGAAAGGAGCTGCTGATGAGAAAATTAGAAAGAAATGAAACAGACAGAGACATAAAGAGTGAGAGAAATGAACAGTCCAAGTATCTTTTGTACGTGTATGTGTCTCCCTCTGTGGCTAAACACTCATTATGTTTTTTATTTCCTGGCATGGGAGGTAGAGGTAGGAGGTGGTACATAAAGATGTGCAAGAGAGACAAGAGGAGCAAGAAGGGGAGATGAATCAGTAAGATGAGGAGAGTGACTTGAAAGCTATTGTTTTCCTGAACTACAGGATAAAAAAACAGAGGCAGACAAAGGCAAAGGAGAGAAACCCAGGAAGAGAGAAAATTAAAAATAGAGGGGGAGATTGAGAAATATTGTAACATGTTATGATAGTCCAAGCCACAGCACAGTGAGTGATACTTTTCTTCTCTATCCTTCTCTATGAACTTTCTCTTTGACATGATCCTCATCTCTCGGGGAAAAAGGTAAGCAGAACAAGGTGAGAGGAGAAGGAGGAGGAGGGGAAAAAAACAGGGGGAGAGCTAACAATACAACCCATCACCTAACCACTTTGCCTCTTCTCCTATCATCATATCCCATCTCACCTTGACAAGGAACGGGCCGAGCAGAATGATGAGAGAGACATGAGAGAAAAAAAAAAGACGAAGAGGGTGGAGATGTTGCAGGGTGAGGAGGCAGCGAGGTGAGTTTGACCATACTGTGCTGTCGCCCTCGTCTGTGGCGCAAGGTAGTTACGACGGGCCCCAGTGCAAACTAATATGATGGGACCAGTTATGAAGCACACACACCAGCCTACGTATATATATTTTACCAACAGTGTGTTGGATTGTACAGTCGAATGAGTTACTTAGGCTATTGTATTGGAATTAAATTAGCATATAATTTTGTTATAGATTGCTACTGTCTATATTTACGCCCCTGTTCCTCCTCTATCTCCTTTTACCCCCACACAGGTGAATCCTGGGAGAATAAAGGAGCCTGTGAAAGAATAGATCGCCCTCTTTCATCAACCTGTTTGTTAGAGAAGCAATATTCTGTCAGTCATTTCATTTTATGTAAAGGCCTTTTAGCACTAAGTCAGAGTAAGATGCAGGAACAAAAATGCCAGACATCTTTTTTTGCTTATCTCGTCTGAGCTACCGTCAGATTGGTTTTATGATTATGGTTTATCTGATTCACATTGCAATACAATTTAAACCTTAAACACCTCCAAAAAGTAATCTCACTAACAGTAAAAATTTATTTTTATAGCACCTTTCTTAACAGCATCACAGTGTGCTTTACAATAAAATGAAACTACAAGAGACACATTAAATAAGATAAGCAATAAAACGCAAATGGAGATACAGAGAACAAAACAGAGGCAAAGAGGCCAGCGATAAAATGTGATAAAAGGGGGAAACAGCGTATAAACAGTAAACTGTAAGAGAAAATGAAGGTGTTCCAGGAATTAAGAACAGAAAAACTCAACTTTCAGGTCGACATGTGCATCTTTTTGAAATCATACGTTTTAATAGACTTTATAAGTATATAGACCTTCAGCTCAGGCATAAAAATGACACTTACCAAAACCACCACTCCTCTCAGAGAGTGTTTATTGAGAAAGGTCAGGTTTTTTTAACGTGGCAGGCTCTTACACACGCATAGCAGACAAATAGGCTTTTAAATCATAAGATAAACAAGGTCACTTACATACGACGCCCCATCTAAAAACACTCATAGCTATTCAATGAGATGTCAACATGCCTTTCATCCCACCCATGTCAGCTCTTACAGAGAAAACGCAGAAAGAGGAGAGTTAAAGACGGCAAAGTATTATCAAAAAAATGAGAGAGAGAGAGAGAGAGAGAGAGAGAGAGAGAGTATATGTAATCCATGTGGCTACTTTATAATTAGCTGACAAAGCTGACAAGAACCCCAGCAAGTGACTGAAGCATTAGATTAAACAACGTTCTGTATTTAACAGCCACGACCGCATGCTCCAGTGCTCGGGGAGTGCAATCAGAAAACCTCACACACACACACACACACACATATATACACACACACTCATACTCATGTCAAACAAGTACGTAGGCATGCGCACACCCACCCTAACCTTCCATGGCTGCCACAGCGCTGCACCCCTACTGACTCTTGACAACAGTCTAATTGGTAATTATTCACATGCCCCCCTCCTGGGAACCAGCAATCCTAATAAAACCGCTTCAGTGTCTGGTGCGCAGACAGGTCTTTAGCATGCACACACCCACGCGGAAACACACAGAAATAGGCTTACAAGTACAAACACACACACACACACACACACGCAGCACAACTTGGGGTGTGTAAGAGGTCCTCGAGGTCAGGAGGAGAGTTAAAGGTTAAGGATGGATGAAAATCAGACCACAAGTGCAGGATAATTAACTTGACCCCTGGAACTGACATTGACCCCACTCACAAAGAATGTATCAGTGAGACATTGTCGGTGACTAATAAAAAATGATTCATGCATGAACTCTGCATAAATGGTGCTTTAATTACATGTTTGGTGGCTTACAGAAAACCTCACTTCTCCATGTTTTTTTTTCCAGTTTGTTATTGTTTCTAATGTTCATCAAAGCCGGAAACCATGAGAATTTATTCTAAAATGTCAGAAAAATGAATGTGCCTCTACGGTCAAGTCCATTTTCCTGCTGTTAAGGCAGCCATCTAGAAATACAAGGTTTTCACAGGACATGAATGATATGGATTATGCACATCTTACAAGTGCATGATGCCTTTTGAGTCATAATCAAACTTGATGCATGAGTCACCCCATTTCACTAATGCCTGGCTTTAGTGTCATTTCTACAGCATGCAAGAAGGTTGGCAGCCATTTTTGGATCCAATATGATGACTAAAAAGGGCCCCACTGATTGCTGTCATGTTATAATCAAACCATTTGCATACCATCACATTTGATGAGGGAGATTACTTGGCAGAGAATTCTGTGACTTACAATATCAAGGTGGATGATGGCAAGAGCCGGAAAGAGGGGACGAGATTGGCAGAAAGACAGCTGTGAGAAAATAGCTGGGGAAACTAACAGAAAGTAGAAAAGTCGACTTGAACTTCTCAAAGACAATCCGCCCGTCGCTCAGAAGAAAACTCAGAGAAGAAAGAGAAGGTCACTGCAAGGGGAGAGGGACAATCAGTATTGCTAGTCACAATAAATTAACAAATGTGACAAAACAAATCTGTATCGCGAGGACGGCTTCTCACCAGTGTACATACTGTAATGTACAGAGGCAAGACAAGGTAACACTGTGCACACACTGTTCCTGCTTACAGAATCTATCCAATTATTTGTTTTTACACCAAATCTCAGGAACAAAATGTGTTCTTGTTAGCTTGTCATGTGTCCGTGACAACATATTCACTGTATGTAGCCGTTTCTACCGAGAAGAGACTGTGAACTCATACAAATAAAGGCCTTTGAAATGCCTGCAGGCAGCAGTGTAGTGCAGAGTACATGACAGCAGCACTTGGAGTACTTTTTAAGCACTATTGGTGCATATCTGTGTTTATTAAAAGGAGAAATGTCTTCAGTGACCTCTACACAGAAGCAATGTACTTACTGTAAGCACATGCTCGAGGTACTCTGACTTTATTTGAGTATTGTAGTTCCATTGTTGGGGATTTTTTAACTTTCTCTCTGCATTTCAGGGGAAAATATTTAACAAGTCCTCCAAATTAAACAACAAATACACCATTTGTAATTGCCCTTCACAAACGACACATGTAAGTATTTTCTGATCTGACGCCTCTCTTGGCAGGATGACATAATTTGTCAGTGCCTTCCAGAACTGCTATTGTTTAGGTTTGGTTAGATTTAGGCCCAACAATGACTTATTAGGTTTAGGAAAGATTGTCATGGTTACAAAAAACTAAGGTTAACTGCTGGTAGGAAACAAGAAGAAAGCAGCAGTCTCCTGTCACACTATTTCCAATTTTGCTCCCAAAGGACAAGAGTCATAATTCTGACTCTGACTATGGTCACTTTAACATTAACATGTGGTTACTTGGCATTTACTGAAAGGATGCTGTTATTTTTCTCGGGAATACAGTCTCCAAATATTGTATTTCTTCCCGCTGCTATTTATCAATTACTCTGCAGATTAATATTTTATTCAACATGAGAAAGGTAAAAAATATTGTATCTTCAGCTTTTAAGGAGCTTCTTTCAACTTGATGACATAATACATTTTAGAAGTCATATAGTACTTTCAAATTGAGACTGAAAAACCTTATATGTCAAAGTTTGGATTATTTTATTTTATTCAGCATCTTTTGGGGAGATTGCATCACCTCATTAAATCCATTTTGAGGGGTTTAATTGAATGAATCCATCCAATAATCCAACCCTCCGTCAGGGACTATTTTTTTACAAGAATGAGGACGTTTTTATTTTAACAGTTAACTTTTACTTAGGTAAAAATTTGAACTCAAGACTTTTGCATTTAATTAAGTATTTTTAGCCCCAACTCAAACCCAGAAGAAGAAAGATGACGTGTATTTGAGAAACCTTCCACTGAGCAGAGTTTACTAGTCTGGGTCATCAGGCAAATACCTGTAAATGAGAACTAGCTAAGATTAGCTTAGCTAGCTAAGATTAAGTCACAAAGACTGGTTCACTCCATCCCCCTTTCTCTCTCCCATACTGTCACTGAGCATCGGCCTACTGTGTGATAATGATTAAAGTGGAATGAAAATGAATTATGAATGAAGTAACCTATAGTCATCCGAAGTTTAGCCCTGTTAAATTGTAGATGAGGCTTTGGCGAGGAAAATGTATGTGGGTTGTAGGTAATATAGGAGGGAAAACATGTATTCTGCATCAGCCAAAAACAATATGGAGTTCATGAATAATATAGGAGCCTATAGGCAGGCTGCAAAAGAAAAATGAAAACCTGTTTGAAGAGGGGGAGGTGAGGAACTGAAAGAAAATCACAGAGAGACAAAAGAGGAAAGAGATGATTCTCAGTAAACCAGAACTAATATCTGAATGCCTCCTTTGACTTTGACTTTGTTTGCCAATAAATGCTGGGTATTAATTAAACAGAAGCGCTGGGACCGTGACATGACAACAAGAGACTGAACTACTGTTAAGATCAGACAGATAGCACGAATGCGGCAAAACATCTGGCCCTCCCCTGACTGACACACAAACTCCATGACAGCTCACAGATGTCTGCATGTCTTGAAGAGTCATACCAAACACGCACACACACACACACACACACACGCAAACACACACACACACAACAGATGAATCACTGTGTCATTCATTACCCCTCAGGGTGCCATCGTCTGCACCATGGAAATGTGGCGGATTCCCTCTTTAATAAATGTGGAGGCTGCTCCCATTAATATATTTATATCTGCTTATGCACCTTGTTGAAAGCACATCCAGGGAGATTTCAAGCTATATGAGCTTATTTCTTATCTACTAAGACAACTGAGCATGCCAACCCCCTCCCCTTCCTCCCCCAACATCTTTTCTTCCCACTCTTCCCCTATGCTCATCTCCTTCCCTCCATTTTTTTCTGTTTCTCCACACTGCAGAAATGGGATTTGAGCATTTGGGGTTCACACAGCGGGCAACGAGTCTTGAGGACTAAAAGTTTCTGTTCGGTTTCAATCGTTTAGTTTGGGGAAAGTTTGGGCAAACCCACTCACAGCCTGGAGACATACAATATGATAAGAAGGCTGGCTCATATCTGATAACCAGTTGCATAAACACAGAGCGAGAGGAGGACAGCCTACGCTGGCTGATGCAACAGAAATAAAGAGAGTGTGTGTACACCTCAGCTTATATTACAGCCTTGTGTTCATATATAATACCACTTCATTTTCCTACTGCCCAAGCTGAGAGATATGTACAAACACACCCACGCTCCCTCTTCCTCTCCGAGGCTCTTCGTCTTTCTCTCCTGCTTTGAAAAGTTCCAGAAGTATCATAAAGTCACGAAGCACCTCAGGAGGTTTTACAAGCATGGTCAACAAGCCAGAGCCGAGAGTTTTTGTGTCTTACCTGAGAGCAAAGAGCAAGACGACAACAACAAGAACAAACTAAGGTTTTCAGGTCTGTGAAATCTGCATCTGAATTTAGGCTTTTCTCAAACATCCCTATAAAAGTACCTGTGAAATCTGAGGTTGTTACTTTAAAAATGTTACTTTTAGCTGTTTGCTTTGTCAAATGATCATCAAGATTGGATTTGCAAAAGAATTTGGGCTCAACTTACCATTTAGGAAAATACAGAGAAATATAAAAGAAATAAAGTTTTGTGGTTTTAGGCATTTTGGTTTTACTCATATTTTATGTCATCTTTGGTTGGATAAATTCAATATGATATTTTTGTTAGTGGGTGGTTGTGTTCTTTGTTCTTTTTCATTTTGAGCAAATTTTATTATTGATTTTTTGATATTTTTCTTTTTTTTAAATTGATTTTTATTTATTAGTGTTTTGCATGAAACCCGACATTGTTGTTAAGCCAACCTTGAATCTTAATTTGTCCAATACTTTGGTTTATGATCAAATACTTGCAAAACTAATGACATTCCCATCAGCCTCAGCTGTTCAGTGATAATAAGGAAATGTTAGCATGCTAACACACTAAAGTAAGATGCTAAACATAGTACATATACCTGCTGAACATCAACATGTTAGCATTGTAAATGTGAGTATGTTAGCATGCTAATGTGTAAACATTTTTATGAGAAAGAAACATTTTTGTTGCTGGGGCTGTTTAGGTTTGTTTTCCGTTATGAGCAATTTTTGCCCTGTCAATTGCTATTTCCATGAAACCAGACATTGTTCTTTAGTCACCTACTAGTTTTTGTATTACAGTAGTGTGTTAACTTGCCCTTCACTCAGTGCTCAATCCTCTTGACCCTGCTGGCATTTGAGCCCATGCTTTCATGTCCTTGTGTGATGCAGGAAGCACCCTCGCAACCAGAGAGTCTGGGAGTACGAGCATTTATTTAATTGGCCTTTGTCTGACCCCGGTGGTTTAAATGGTCCTGGGCCCTTAAACCAAAAGCATCTTAAGACCACCTTTCCTCCTGCAGCCAGCAGTGACGAAGAAGCGTCACCTTTACCATGTCTGTCTGCACTCTCCGGATTATTCTCCCAGCTCAGACTCTGGAGCGTTTCTAAGACTGTCATGTACTGCGGCTGTTATTAAGGAAGGTGACAGAGAGGTGATGCTGAGGTAGGCTGCGTTTGTGTTCGTGTGTGTGTGTGTGTATATGCCTGTGTGTGTGGTGTGTGTATGTATGTGCCCAGAGTGACATTTACTCAGCAAATTCTTCAAAGACGATGGTACGGTGGCGTCACTCTGGCTTCCGTGCTTTCCTGTCATGGGAATTATTCCAGATGTGGTTTCTTAGGATCAAAGGAAGAGAGAAGAGATGATGATGAGTGCTTTGGGGGGGGGGGGGGGCTGAGAGAGAGAGAGAGAGAGAGAGAGGTCATAAAATTAAGAGAGAAAGAGAACACAATCACTGTTTTGTTTCAAGTGGCTGCTTCTCATTTACACTGCATACTATTTACCATTTAACTATTAACTACTCTACTATAACCACCAATGGTGGAATGTAACTTAGTACATTTACTCAATACTCTACTTCAGTACAATTTTGAGGTATTGGTATTTGCTTTTCAGTGCTTTGCTTTTATACTTCATGGCAGCTATTGTTACAAGTTACTTTGCAGATTAAAGTTTTACATACAAATGTATTTCTGAGTTTACAAAATAAGATGTATTGTAGGAGATTAAACTAAAAATAGTTCAAATTATCTCCAACTTGACTAGCTACATCATATAATAGGGGTCTACATATTCATTTTATGGATATTATTTCTGTACTTTTAGTGCATGACTTTGAATGGAGGATTTATTTTTTATTTATAATATAATTAAAGTAAGTACATTAAAGTAAAGGACATGAATACCTCTTCCACCACTGATAACTGCATTTTCTGTACTGGAGGTTGTAGTGAGTAGGTTGAAAGATTGGTTTCAGGTGAGCATCTGCCCTCCTGAGGAGCTCCTGACTGGATCTCTGATCTCTCTGTGGAGGGGAGGGAAGTGAAAAGAAATACAAATGTAGTAGACATATACAGTATATCTCAATTATGTTCAGCATAATCAATAGTTGCACAAGATAGTAAGGCAATTGTTCCCAACATTTTCAGCTTGTGACCCAATAAAATGAAGCAATTTCTATTTGCAACCAGTTCAACCAAAAAGTGATCTTTGTCTTTATTTTATTTTTAGAGGTCTGGGGAAGTAAAAAAAAAAAAAAACCAGTAATTGACAAAAAAAATTGGCAAAGATTAGAGGAAAGTCTGAAAAAATAATCAAAAATCAAATCAAATTTTTCTGGCTTCTATCCTGTTAATCATATTGGGACCCCTCAAGCTTATCTAGCGACCAACTGTGGGGGTCCCGATCCATAGGTTGGGAATCACTGTACTTAGCTATTAGGCTCATGTAGTGTCTTAGGAAGAGGACGATTATGATGATGATTTCTCAAATGAAACCCCTATGTAAGATGTCAGACTTTAAGGTTTTTTAGCAGGACTTGGTGGATGGCCCAGTCATGGCCTGCATGTAACCATCTCCCCCACATACTGCACGGAAATGGAGCACAACAAAAACATTCATGACTTGGTGCTGAGTATAAAAGTAGAAGAGTTGAGGAAGATGCCACTTCCTGTCTGAGAAAGCTTCCCGTCTGTTATGATGCAGCGATCAAGCTCTCTGCAGAAACTCAACTCTTGCACAACCGTGTGAAGGGAAGGAATAGTGGGGTGCGGATAGCTTTTGTCAATTGGTTTTTCAAAACTGAATAGTGACAGTGCAGGGGTGAAAGAGAGTGTGTTTCAATAACACATACCCTGCATGCAGAGGGATGAGCTGTAGAAGTTTTCAGACCGGAAAAGTAGTGCATCACATAAATTTAAAAAAAGGAGTTTTGACAATGAAACTTTTTATGTGCACACATGTTAAAACATTAGTTACCCTGTATGTTTTTAGCATAGGAGTTTTAACAGCTGAATAACACCCAGGCGGGGAAAGCCTGCAACAGAGACGAGTCTGGTCTTTATTTAACAACACACACAGTCAATTAAAAAAGAAGAGCAAAGTTTGGTGTAGGCTAAGTTTACTCAGTCATTTTGTTTCTAACATTTCAACACGTATTCTTAGAATGTGTTTCCTTTCTTTTTTCATTCAAGGGCACACTGTATGCATGTAAGATGCTGAATGGCAGCCAGGCAGGTGGTGTCTGCAACAGAGGAAGCTAATCACACTTTAAGGTCTCACCACAGGAGGTTTTGCTCACTGCCTGCCTGCCTGCAGCACGCTGACATGTCCACTGCATTGCCCTCCCTAACACTGGTGTGATGTGTGTGTGCACATAGGAGCGTGGGTGTGTTTGTGTGCGTGTCCGCTCTCCATCCCTTCCCTCCCACGGTGCCAGTAAGCGGAAGGTAGAATTTATTCTGAATATCGATCGTCTGGCATCTCTGTGGGTGTTCTGTGCTGTGGCGTTCGGCAAGGGAGCAGAGATTGATGCCTTGTCAGTCTGTTGTCGCAGTGAGGAGAGAAGGGCTGTCAATGCTACATAAATCTACAGCAGAAGGGTCACAAGGGGGGCAGAGGAAGAAATATAGACATTTGTTATTGACTAATTTGTTGCCATATTTGTCCTCAAGTTTGTAACAGTAATGAAGTGGCCCCTCAGCAGGTGCAGTTCTGAGAAATAGGCCCCAAAGTGACTTTATGTGGATATTAGACCGGCTAACTTCTTTTTTAAGCAACAAACCCTCTCGACAGTGCACAGACTCAGTTTTGCAGACATATGTAGTCATTTTAATACTAATATTCATTCTCAAACCAGTCATTTCCCAAACAGAATCTGTATACCGATGTTCAGTTGAGAAATGTTTTGGAGACTTTCTTCTGGCACTGTTAAATGCTTTATCAGCATGTCGCCTCAGAGAGGAGAGAAAGAAAAGAGAGAGCTGTTGGTGAGACATAAATTGACACCCAAGGAGCCAGGAGAGTAATTAACGGAAAGAAAGCAGACAACCTAAATAAATCTGCAAATAAAAGGCAAATAGAATCAAGGATCATGCACCTGCAGCATGTTTCTGTGTCTACTTTTAGGCATCCAAGCAAGTTTTTTACATTACTTATTTTTTTCTTTTTTCCTTATTTTTTATTGTGAGGTAATTTACCGTCAAACACTAGCTTGAGATGATTGTGCTTATACTGCAGTGATCCTGAAAGTGTAACATACATTTTGAGATCAATGAGCCAAACCTGTGTTGCGCACTGCAAATATTACTGAAATATAGTCTGGTGCTTTACTCTTATCCAAAATGTAGAGAGTTTCCAAATATTTAACTCGCCTAAAGAACAGCTGACACATCAGAGAATATTTTCAACGTGCCAACAATCAGTCCCCAAACTTATACCATGAAGTTGCCGTCACAAATAATACTTTTTTTTAAAAAGATTTAGTGATCCTGATGCCTTTAATAGCCTTTGAATACTGACTATAAAGTTTAAAAAAAAGCTTCAGCAATTATTAATCTGAAAAAGTAACTGCTTAAGTCACTGCACTACTTACTTTTTTGATTTACCTGAATAATTTCACTACAATCAGTGTTTCCAATATTTATTTGGGCAGCTCACCTTAATATTTTAGCCCACACCATCAAAGAATTTTAGATTCATTGTCTTTTCTTTCAAAATCTTGAAAAATCCAAGAATGTGCAGAGTGGTTTAAGTGTCAGCTACAACAGTTTAATGTGAAATAATATAGATTTGGAAAAAGACTACTCCCATTCCCTTAAAAGTTTGTTGTAAATGCAATGCTGTTTTGCAGCAGACTGTCCCTGCCCACCACCACAAATTAATTCTCAACCTGCGTGAAACACTAAGAATTTAAAAAAGCAGAAGCAAACAAATAACAGAGCAACAGAAAATTACAATGAACATATAATTGTAGCAAGGATCAACTTGTCAGAGGTTTGTTTACTCTACATTACCAGCTCCTTCTGAACAGATGTGCTGCACTATCCTATTCAGTTCATTCAGTTTCTCAGCAGACTAAGGAGGGCGACAAACAACAGAAGCTTCATTAAATTCAAACAGCTCCCCTCACAGTTGTGATAACACACCTCAGTACCTGCCAGCCTAAATACACAAATACTTAAATATTTGTATGTGTACATGTATATTGTGTTATTGTCATTGTGGCTTTTAGGAAAGGTGTCTCACTGATTCATACACCTTGTTAAGTTAATGAAAGAAAGATCCTCTTTGCAAAAAACAAACAAAACATTTTAAACTTAATGACTTACATTTAACAAGCAGGGTGTTAACAATGTTTACACCCACTTTTTAGCTAAATTATACAGCAAACAAAAGATTTTACACAACTCCTCATTAACAAAGGGAATAATACATGGTACAACCACAGGACGCCAACTAACTTTAATCTCCCTTTAAATCCCTCCTGGATTACGGTCTGTGACAGTCAGTGTGGTGCCCACCAGCTGTTACCTCCATGAATCTGACTATCGTAAAAAAAAAAAGGAAAAAAAGAAAGACACGTGTCATGAAAAAGTGCTTCATGAAAAGATGTACCCGACAGCCCTTCCTAAAATGTTGGGCACATCTGTGCAAGCATGCAAGCAGCCTCTCTCCACTGATGGCACCGTGGAAGCAGGCCATAGAGAAAGCACTCGCTGGCATGATGAGGGCACAAATAGCAGGAGAGAGCGAGAGCTGGATGAGATGTGGCTGTTGAAATGTACTATAAATACACAGCTGTCACAGAATTTACTTTCACCCCAATTTCAAATAAGTAGAGCTGCTGTTTTTGGCATTAAATTCAAGCATGTAAATGTATTGATTTATTCAGCAGGACTGAGGTCGATCGGAGCGGAGGGAAAAAACGAGAGAGGTTGCGTGGTGGTAAGATGCTTGGTAATGCATCCAAATGTGAGTCAGTTCTTAGGTTACACGTGTGCAAACCGGCTTGTGAAACAAAAATAAATAAACTGCATAGCCTATACACACAAAGCCACATAAAGGTAACATGAGTTGAGAGACTTGTTTAAAGGAAAAGTGAGCTTCATTACAACTTGGGTTTCATTTTTGTTGCTCCGGCCATCGGTTCTATCACTCATGATGAAACTGTGCTCAACAAAATTAACTGCTAACGTCTTGTAACAGCATTATAGCTAAAAGTAGGAACAGAAGTGGTCAGACAATTATACAGGTAGAAAACAAGCCAACAGTTTTGCTAGAAGTAGCAACCACTGTATGTGGAGGTAAAACTAAACGTTAGCACACCTGCAATGTCACTAATAAACCTTCATGCATAGGAAACCATGAGTTGTGAAAGTAAACTTTGTTGTGTCTCTTAACTTATCATTTATTCACATGTTAATCATCTATTCATAATCATGTTTGTATACTTATTAATATTTAGTAATTATATGATTGTGTATTTACATTAATTAGTTAATAGTTCCAGTTCTATTCATGTCACTACTCTTAAACTCTCACCTAGTTTCATGTCTTTTAGTTTGGTGTGTGTTAAGTACGTGACTCCACGTGAGGTCAAAAAGGTCAGCTATATGGTGGAATGTAGGTCCTTATATGGAAACGTTTTCTGCTCGGCAGATGGTAATACGAGGATTTTGTTATGGTACAGAGATGCTTTATGTTCCCCAGATGTGCATTAAGGGTCTTGGTATGTTTTTGAAAGTTCCTATAGGTTTAAACCTATCGAACCATGTAACACTGACCAATGGAAAAGAGTTTCTTTGTCTCCAAAATATTATAAAAGCTGTATTCTTGTATCTTCTCTTGGAGATGTAGAGAGAAAGCTGATGACTTCTGTTGTATATCTCCTATTGTACAATATATTTTTCTCAACGATCTGTAAGTGTTTCTTGTATTTTGTTCAACTTAAGAGTAAAGGCAGTTTTTCCACGACAGAGTGCGCTTAAATATGGTAAGTACGGTAGGTCAAAGTTGAACCACAAGTTGGACTGCGAGCTGCGGTGGATGTTTACAATGGACGGTTTGGGTTGTAATTTTACCGTTATCCTTCTTTTGTCTTCCAATTAAATTTGACTAACCTGGAGGTTTGTTTAAAACCTGTCCGGCTTTCTGACTGCTCATGTATATTGCCCAGTTGGACCTGTTTTAGCAATGTTGCAGCATTCTCAATACAACATTTATATATATATATATATATATATATATATATATATATATATATATATATATATGTATATATATATATATATATGTATAAATTTTACAGAAAAAAAGTGTCAAGAAGCAACAATGTAAAATACATATCCCCTTGTCCATTTATCTAACCCTGTCCAATGTCAATTTCCCTTTTTAACAAACCAACATCCCCGTACAAGTGGCCAAACAAAGACAAAATACATATCAAATGACAGATTTAGAAATGACTGTGAACTGTGCGTTTGTCTATAAAAACAATAAATGGACTATTTGCCTCTAATTTACCCATTCTCTCTCTCACACACACACACACATACTCACACACTGATGGCAGCAAGCTTCCATGCCAGCTTCAATGACACTTTGACATGTGGACAGGAGGAGGTGGAGATCAAACCACCAACCCTGTGATTAGGGGTCAACCCACTCAACGCCCTATATCAGCAATATAGTTTGAGTACTTTACATTAGCCCATGTCATTTCAGAAACCATGCTGATGGCTCAAGAGCTGACGTAAGGAGCTATAAAGACACACAGGTGGTCAGGTTCTCGCTCACTTCTTTTCTTCCTCTTTTGTTTTCTTTCTCCTATCACCCTCAGCCCCTGG
Source organism: Macquaria australasica (assembly GCA_005408345.1). Taxonomy (NCBI): domain Eukaryota; kingdom Metazoa; phylum Chordata; class Actinopteri; order Centrarchiformes; family Percichthyidae; genus Macquaria; species Macquaria australasica. The sequence goes on along the minus strand of SEMN01000133.1, from coordinate 22,290 downwards.
GGTATTAATCTGTGATTCTAAAGATGTGATTTTATGGGGGCATATCATGAATTATTCATGAGTGAGCTGGGACGACAGGTTGAAAAAAGACACACACAGCGGCAGGGGTCCTGCTGTGGCTGATCACCAGGAAGAATACCATTAGCAAGTATTCACATGTGACCAACACCATCATGGAGTGGACCCCACACCCTACACTCACCTATCCTCTCTGCCTTCGTCAATGCCAATGTTTATTTAAAGGATTTAAAGGATTACAGCTGCTGTAATTGAACTTTTTTTTCCTATTGTCATTATTGCTAATGAAACGGCTTCAATTTGCTGCTCTGCTGCAGCTTTGCTCTGCCTCCTCGTAGTGTGCTCACGTTGTCTTCAAAAATCCATTAAAAACAGCTTGCACTGACACCGCTGCCTTGACTAACGTAATATATCATGCTGGTCAGCGCATGTATTGCAGTTTTTACTAATCAGGCAGTTAATTATTGTTTAAATGCAACTATTTCCACTTTTTCCATTAATGCACATCGTCTCGTGCATAGGGTGACAATAAAATACAACAGTTTCCCCCTGCTTCCAGTCATTTTGCCATAGTAGGCGAAATGTATCTGTACTGGACCCACAGAAATTTAATTGACACGATGTTCTCACTTGTGAGTTTGATGACAAACATACCTAGTTTCTACAACGGCAGAGTGGGATCAATATGGCTCCATTACATTTAAGTGTTTAAAGAAGACACGCCAATGAGCCAGAATGCACAATAGACCTATTTTACAGCAGACTTACCTTGTCATTGCAGGTGTTACTGATAACATCAACAATGGCTCTGTTCTTTTCAAGTGTCCCAGTAAGCCATGACAGTGTGAAAGTGAGCCAGCATGTACCAGGAGCAATACCAGGACCCGGAAAGTGAAGCAGCTAAATGGAATCCAGCCAATATTCATTTAATTATTTACACCTGTGCTCTTCCTACTGTGACAAGTCAAAATGTCTTTTGTGAAAAAGGCCTATAGCAGAGCACTAGCACTGGCACACTTTTATGGAATGTGGGCATTATTAATGTTATATGTGTTTGACAAATTAAAATACCTACTGTGAGAAACTACTTTTGACACAGTAGACCTCACAAATCTACAGAGCGGTACGCTGTCAGCGGATGGATACAGCCTCATGCATGTTGTAGCCTGAAACACCATTTGGCTACAGCGCTCGGTGCAAAGCTTTCGATGTTTAGTCATTTCACTGAAAACTGCAGTCTTTTATGTCAAGCAGCCAACATTCCTGACATTTTATCATTTTAGCTTAATAGTAGCCTTCACGATGGCCAAATGTAGAAAGTGTAGCATCATCTGTCATGGAAAACATTATTGTACGGCAGTAGAACATTACCACAGATGTGGACAAGAACTATTGATTGCTGTCCCTTCTCTAATGGAAGTGTTGTGTAATGCAATCATACACTACTGCCTCAGTGACAAAGATCATAGAGAGGAAAAAAAAAAAGTTCTTGCTTTTTAAGGCTATTCATTGCTTATAGTTACTGCTATAGCAACTGGCAGAGGCTACCCAGGGGAGGCTGTGCTCACCTATGGTTTGCTGTGATGTGGTGTTTATTATATCACACTATAATAAACTACAATTGAACTGCAATTATATATATATATATATATATATATATATATATATATATATATATATATATATATATATATATAGATATATATATATGTTCGTTCTTGACCTTAAAAACAGTGCTTTGAAAAAAACAACCCCAACTCAGGGTCTACTCACTAGCTTTTTCTTAGCAGTTGGACTGTTCAGTTGTCATGGAGACGGATCTGTTCAGTAGCAGTTATGATGAATCACCGTGATTCACACCATGTGATATAGTTGAAAGCTCGGGACATTCAAAGGTCAGGAAAGAATTGAACTTTTAAGCCAACACCTAGATGGAGATGTCCTAAAAGTGCTATGGATGAACTGAAATCATAACAGCTAATTCGCTTGCGTGACAAGAGATTCATCTCCATGATAACTTAATGAACTCCATCCACTGATGAAGACCTTGTGATATGGTTGAAAGTTCCAGAAAAAAAGCTAGTAAGTGGACCTTGAGTTGGGATTGTTTTGTTAAACTATAATTGAATTGCTTTAGATTTTAGGTATTTCTGAGGCCAGCAAGTTTCTCCAATGTGACAACAATGAATTTCTAGGTGGTGCCCATCCCTGTTGAGGAGCGTTAACCAAACAATTATTTGGTGCTGATAATGTTGAAAAATCATGAGTGTTTCCCTTTAATTGAAAAGGAGCTGTCAGGGGGTAAATATCTGTTTATTTTTCTATTCATCACCTTGCAGTACACAGGCTGGTGCTTGACATAGCCTTTAACAATAGGAGCCAATCATGAATTATTTCCAGTGGGGCTCCATGGAGACTGAGAGTCTGTCATTTTGTGTGTGTCATTGTGTGTGTGTGTCTGTGTGTGTGTGTGTGTGTGTGTGTGTGTGTGTGTGTGTGTGTGTGTGTGTGTGTGAAGGGATCATCCATTTTTTCTGTCATCATGTTTGCCAAGAACAACAGAGAGAGTGTCTTGATCAATGCTAATGGTTTGTGTGTGTGTGTGTGTGTGTGTGTGTGTGTGTGTGTGTACGTGTCCTTCCTGCATTTCTGTGTTCAAGGAAATTGCTATTGATGAGCCTCACTGCAGCGAAGGGCCCCACACAGTTTTAAAGGAAGTACACAGCATTAATGCAGACTGTCATTTTGTCCATTTATTCCCTTAGGAATTTTCGCAAACCACACACACACATACACAACTTATACAGGTTCAGAATTCAGAATTCAGTTCCGTTTATTCAAAAAACATTTAAAATACAGGTAGAATCATATAAGACATAGGTTTGGTGGTTTATGAGGACTTTCCGAAACCAGCGTAAGACAGAGATATGAGGGACACAATTTCCCCTTTGTTGCAGAAACAATGAGCAGTAGGAAACTGCTTCTTATAAGTTAAGGAACAAATCCAGCTGTTCAGAATTGAATTTAGAGTAAACAGACAGTAGAACTGGTGACCTGACTTACTAAAGGAGTGTGAGGACTAAAGGTGTATGAGGACCAACCTGCATTAACTGGATAATACCTATATGAAGGCAGAACACAATGATGCAGACTGTCATTTTGCATTTATCTTTCCTCAAAGGAACTCTTACAACCCATAAATATAATGCCAAAATATCTAATGTGGCAATGGCATCCTTTATTCACTTGGTCATTCAGTGACACAATCATTGTGGTTAATATAATGGACACATGGTTATGAACTTGCATGGTTATGACAATTGCAAACAAAAACACAATCCAAAAACAAAAACGTGAAGACAAGAACTCAATGAACACAGTTAACCCATTTATGCATAGACACACATGCACATGCACAATCCCCCAGAAGGCCACTTTGTTTAAACCCATAGAATTTGCTCTGTACAAAACTAAAACTTGGAAATGTTGCAGAGACAGTCAGCTCTAAATATTTTAGTTGTACAGGTATTAGTGAAATGTGAAGTTTATTGAAAATACTCTCTTTTTTAGAAATGTTGGAGAAAAATCAAAGACATCAATTAAAGTGAAAACATTTTAGTTGCAAATTAGACGAGTATGTGTGATAAAGCATTTTCCCTGCATTCCCTATTTATTAAATATATGTGGTTTTAGGCTTCCAGCATCTCAAGCCTTTATTATACACGTCTTTCCTCGTGTTACATGTAAAATGGATGAGCCCCTTGTTTTGAAAAGATATTAGGTGAGAATATCTTCTGCATAAATCTAAGCTTTCTGTCATGTGGATGCGATAGAGAAATTACCGGGATTGGAAAAGAATGAAATAATTCAGACCATCACTGATTTAATTCCGCTGTAGTTAGAGTGAAACACTAATCAGCTCTCCAGAAAACCTCAGACAATGTTACTGAGCAGCCTCAAGTCCTCATTAAAACCACAAGTCACAATGTCTATATAGAGAGGTTACGTGTGTGTGCATGAATGTGTGCCTGCAGGCATGTTTCAATGCCTGTTTATTGTATTCAAGACTGTAGATCCATGTCAGACCAGAAGAAAAGATAATTCAGGTGTTTGTATTCTAAATCCAGAATCATACAAGGATTTCCTGAGATTAAAAGTCAAAACCTTTGACGAGAGATGTCAGAAATATTATCTTCTTTTGCGAAAAACCAAACAAAACAGCCCTCGGGATATTCTTAAAGTAAAAGTAAATCTCTCGTGCACTATTGCCAGTCTTATTTAAATGGTTTCAATCTCCTCAACAGGTGACCACAGATGAGGTAACATCCACACCTGACCTCTTGCTGCAAGGACACATGAATGCAAAGTATTTTTATTTTCCCTTTTCAGGCAATTTTTACTTCATTAATTATTTGAAAGAGCCTAAAGGCAGCAAATTTCCATTATTTCCATGTGATGTATGATCATCAGCATAAATGTGCGTATTTGAAATACATGTTTTCACTTTCTTTAAGTCATCTTGTGACCTCCCCAAAGTACCCCTGAGGGGAGAACCAGTATCTTAACTCAATCAATATTTAGTAACATGAATATAATTCTTTCTCATAGTCATTTACTATGAATTTTTGATGTCTACATCTTGAAAACAGGCAAAAGAGGAACAAACGAGAGCAGCGTGAAGTGATAATAACACATAATTTGTAAGTGTGTATGTGTTTGCCTCTTTTGTTGCTGGAATAAAAATGGAGAAAAATGAAAGAAAGAGTAGAATGGGGGTGAGATAAAGAAGAAAAAAACATGAAAAATGTAAAAACCCAGGACATCACGCCCCGTCCTTGCATGCATGTTGTAATGAGCCAAAACCAAAATCCAGCAAACAATCCACAATCCTGCGTACCTTCTATTTCGTGGAAAATCCGCCACCCCCTGCTGTCAGAGAGGCTGTCCGCTAAGTCGGGCCTCTGCAGGGTGCTCTGCGTGAAACTCTGAACCCCGACCGGCTTGTCTGTCTGTGATTGTGAAGAGCACTGTTTGTCACTCTTCTGAATGAAAAGTGTTCTGAATAATGCCAGAGTGATTGGTTGTTTGGTTGATTGATTGATTGTGTGCAATGTTGACGGACATTGTTATTGAGCTGAGGCCTCAAGGAGAAAATGAGAAAGTGGTTTATGATGCCAGTAGTTTTCATCCAATCAGAGCTGCGACAGGAGGAGGGAGGGAGAGGAGAGCGACAGAAAGACAGACAGGTAGATAGAGGTCATCAGTTACACTGTGTCAGCTATTTCTCCGTAATCTCAGTTGTGGGGCGAGACTGGGTTTAATTTCAGGCAGATAATACACCTGAAAGAGAGGGATGGAGGTTCTGGTCAGCATAAAACAGATCACTTGATACTTCTATCCACAACATCACCGCATGCCACAGAAAAAAAAAATACTAGGATGTTGTCAACTGTATATTTTTCAGGACAGTGTTCATTGCTGTGGCATTTTTGCACTGTTCTCCTGGACCAATTGTCTTTTTAACTGATGTTCTGCAATACCTTTGTGACATGCTTTCAGTTGTTTTTAAAAATGTAATTACATTACTTTAAAAAGGTTTTTGTCATATTACATTACATTACTCGGTCAAAGGTGCCTTTAAACTACTCCAAAGCCTCCACACTCACACATCACATCCTCACGTATTTAAAACAAGTAGAAAACAAGACATCAAGCTTTAACAAGCATTTGGAGGGATTTACTGACCATTAAAAGCTAGCTTAGCATTAGCCCCAGTGACTGATGCAGCACCCCAGAAGTTCTGTCCACACAGTGAAGCCGGAAAAAAACAGGTGATTCCTGAATATAGGCTAACCAGTTAGCCGGCCAGCTAAGAATACACAACATGTAAACAACTCTGGCATCACCAGGAAGCATATTTCTCCTCTTCTGGTAGGGGCTAACCACCTCCCCCCAGCGTCCAGGCCCTGCCGAAGCTAACATGTCACGGACCAGTCTCTCTACTAAACCCACAAAGATTAAAGTGATAATTTATTCAGCCATTCATCAGACTGACGGTAAAACAGCAAACGAGCCTACACCCAAAAATGGAAGGAGCGTTACTGGGATTAGTAACTGTAATGCAATTACTAATTTTCAAATTGTAATCCCCTACTGTAATGCATTAATGTGTTACTGCCCAACGCTATTTACCGTCCTCCAGACAAGTTGTAGTCTATCACATTTATGTACAGTACGACTGGGTCCACAGACCTTGATGAGTCTTAGTCTCAGTACAAGACAAAATTCACTGGCGATATTAAAAAAACAAAAACAAAGACAAATTGTTGGCACTGACCCCACCACTACAATACACAAATGCAAGCTCAAACTCAATTAAATCAAACTTATTAGTGGTGGCAATTACAATGAGATTAGATATTAAAAGGAAGGGAACTGCTGCACACACACATATACACACAAATAGTGACATATTGAAATAGTCACAGAGGGTTTAAGATAAGACCCACGATCATTAGGTGATAACAGGGAGATGGAATAGATTTTTGCATGTTTTGACATCAACCTGAGGACACGCAATCCCATCTAATGTACACCAACAAGATAATGACACATTAAATCTCAGAGAAAAGGGATATAAGGCATTATCGCCCACATCAAGCAGATGAGATATGAGATATACTGTATACAACTGTAATCCAGTGAATTATCATTTTGCGCATGTGAAGCATAACAACAAGATTACATCCTATACATTTGCCAGATGACAGTATGCTGATGAGTACAGTATGGACTGTCTAACTCCAGTATACTTTCTTTGAGTTTGTACTTATAAAAGAGACATTTGCTCCTCTTATTGTCCTTTTTTTTTTAATCACTATCACATTTTCACACCGTGCATTTTCTTAGTGTGCACATACAGGAAAGCTGAGAGTAAACTAGTTAGACAAAATGTAGTCATTCTGCCACCCGCTGCTGGTTTCAGTTGAACATTCAGTTGCTAGTAGCAACCACTACTGGCACAGTCACAGTTTAACTGACATTGTTAAATCCAGCCTCTGTGACAAAGAGGAACTCCACACATTTTTTTTTTTTTTTTTTTTGCAATGTGCACATAATCACAAAGATTCTTGTTGGCTTATGATGATATTAAAATGATATATATTTATATATATTTTTCCAACAATACACAAATTGCTGCTTGGATAGGAATGTTCAGTTTATCCAAATTCTCTGGCCCCTCCCTAACCATGACGTAACAGGCAGGACTTCCAGGTAGATTCTCTCTTCTCTCCTCTTCAGCGTCACTAAACATAAAACATGTATACATACCGATAGCTGTGCTATATTCAGAGCTTAACAAGTTATTTGGGGCTGACGAACACTAACATTAAGCGTGATAAACAGCATGGCTACAGCTATGTACCGACGCTCCCCCACAGACACACACATCAGAGAGCTGCAACACAAGTCCCCACACATTAACTCTCTCAAAGGGCCATAAATGTGCTCCTAGGGACTGTCAAAGCTCCACCAGACTCCCTGTCTTTCCAGCGGAGACATGGAGACTCTGACAGTAGCTTCTCGTGGCTAGTTAGCTCTGACTACTAGCTTTTCTTCGCTGTCCATGATACACTGAGCACCATTCTAAATAACTGTTAATTTACTGTTGGGCTAACTGTTATGTATTTTAGTCTTTTTTTTTTTTTACTCTTGGACTCCTGTGTTGTACTTACATGTTGTATAAATGTTGTTCTTTCACTGGTTTCTTCCTGGCATGAGGGACAATGTAACTAATGTGACAGTTAGTCTATTGAATGAATCCAGTTACTGTACTACCTCATTTTTACAACCCCTTTGGTCCACCTATTGTTTATGGAATCACATCGTAGTAGTTTTCCAAATTTCTGCTGCTGGAGTGCTGAGGTAACACCTGTTTATTAAATGTACATTTAAAGAATACTTGGGGCTTCTAGCCTTTTCCTAATTCCCAGTGTTTTTTTTCCCCCCAGTCTTTACAGTTGCGGCATGGTTGAAATATCTCTAGTCTTTTCAAATCTAAAAGGATATGCTATTTTATTATATGTGACAAATAAAAACCTGAAAACCCTTGTCAAATGGTCCAGAGGTGCAGGTTTATGACTACTACTGAGGGGATTTTGTACTAAAACAACTCTTTAGTTCACATAAGGAAAAGCTATTGCTGTGGCAACAACCTATTCATGTACTGACAGCAACATTATGAAATGGCAGTATTATAATCAGACTGGTTCTGCTGTTTTTAGCTAAGGTCAGGAGTGAATCAGACAAAGAGCCTTCAAGCACTAAACTAAATCTTCACAGAAATGTGAAATGATTTAAATAGTAATTGTCTGATCACATACTTCTCCCCCAGGTTGTTGCTAAAGATAAGAATATGCTCTTAGTCAACTTGTTTTGTTATGTAAAGGTCAAAAAATACTTTGCGTCTTTCTGAAGCGCAGTTTTCTGTGAGTGAGGAGGAGTTGTGGAGGAGTTATTTATCCTGAAGCTGATCATTTTGATCATGATGCTTGGTTTAGCACCTGGGGTGTAATATATACAGCAATAAACTAAGTTGACAGAGTGGCAGTAGGGTTGGGATTTGAAAGCAATTTATCGAATCACAAGCCAGTATTGTTTCCACTTACTGAATCCCTTGTCGGATCTAATAAGGTTCAGCTCTCAACATTTGCAAGTAATTAAAGTTATAGATAACTCAAAGATCTGTAAGTTCCTTTTGTTGGCTGAGAAGGCAGAAGCACTGCAGTTTTTTTTGGCAGCTTAATTAATGTTCACAACCCATAGCTACAACCTGAAAATGAGATGAGCGGAATTAGATATAAAAGTATATGACACACTGAAATAGGTGTAGCCTACTTACTTTTACTCTTTATTTTTCATGAACAGGTTGCTGCAAATACCATGGGTCCTGATTCAGAATTATGAAGTTGATCAGTTTAAATTATTGATATGCACAAAATTTAACTGGGAGATTCTTCTGAGATTAATGTGGTGCGATCAGCTAGATCATTTCTCCAGAGAAGAGTCACCACTCTGTTGTTCTTGCTGGACACATGGTCCACTCATGGGCATGGGGTGATGTTGTAGAGTGATGTATCTTTTCCCTCACAAACAATCTTTGGCTGACACTAGCTTGCAGAGCAGTACATTAACCAGACAACAGTTTCATTTCAGCTGTTACAGAATTAACATTAATTAGCTGCAGTTTATATAATCTACAATTATGTTTGTCATTTTACCTAAAATGAGATGCTTGCTAACAAGTGTTTTGCACATTGCTCTTTGCTAATAAAAAAGCGAGAAGAGATAAATGGTTTGACAAGAGATTTGTTAGCATCAGAGCTTATCAAATCAGAGTATTTTCCCAGTGGGAACTGGATCCAAAATGGAATCGGATATCAGAACGCAGTGTGCACAACTTGGTGGATTGTTATCTTTGACGCAATCCCCTGCGCGCCCTGAAAGCTCTTTGCTTGATGGATGTGGATGAAACCGCCAACATGGAGGAAAGCCTAGTCCTTCCTTGCTGTATTGGGTACCCCTGCCTTATTTTATGTGATCATGAGTGGAAAAGGCCCCCAGTAATGACACATTTTGGAGGAACTGGGTTGAAAACAATGGTTAGCTAAAAATTTTGTTTACGTCTCTCTGTCATCCACTTGCCACTTGTCCTACTTGCGGTTGTACTGACGGTCCGGTTCCCAACTCCACAGTTTGGAAAAATCCAAACTCCCCAAGGGGGCACTTCTCCATTACTGACTTCCCGTCTTCATTAATCTGACAAATGCGGAAAGTTGTCCATACAGCATGGGCTAAGTGACAGCCCAGCAAATAGTAAAAATGTTTTGAAATTTGACAGAATTTTGTTTATGTGCATTGTCGAATGTATATTCCAGAACAAGGACTCTGTTGGCAATAAAAAGTCAAATCATGTCAAATGGGTGTGTCCCAGTTGTCTAGGGCTTTAAGGTTCTGACTACGAACCCTGGTTCAAGTCTAGCTGGGGACCTTTGTTGCATGTCATCCCCCCTCTCTCCCTCCCCTCATTTCCTGTCAGCTGTCCACTTTCTAATAAGGGAATAAAAAAATGCATAACATACTTTTACATAAGTTACCTCAAATGGATATCCTGGTTGTTTTTCTTAAAAGCTACATTTAGAAATGCTGTGATACGGACATTGCATGCCTGATAGGTTGCCACAGTGCAGACGAGCTCAGCGCTCATAGTTTGGAAACCAGTGAAGTGTAAATGCCAAAGGATGTTGTTAGCTCTTGATAGCACCAGTGGCACCTATAACTCTGGCACCCCAAAGAGCTTCAAAGCATCCTGAAATGGAACAGAATACTATCTCGGCTGACAACTGTCATCTATATTTCAGACTGGAGTTTAATGACTATATTAAAAGCCCTATTAATCTTTGGTAATGATACTGCGCGGTTATTACCTCGGTGCACTAGGTGTGAATGGTGGTTTTGTGTTAGAGGAGATAGATCAAACAAATCATTTTTATTGTCAGCTGCCACATTGAAGTGGGACATTTGTTAACATTTGGAAATGGCAGTTAATTAATGGAGACAGTATTGTGGGTTAAATGACAACTACTTGACCAGCTATGGGCCTCTAACCTCATACATACAGTATTTTTCTGTACAGACATCCTGAAACCAGAAAGTAAATCTTTTTTTTTATTTCGACTAGGGACATTTATTTTTCCTTTCTTGTTCAGCCATTTCTCCAACCTACTCTTCTGTCCAGTTAAAATCCTGTCATCCATTTTCCCCTTCATTCCTCTTTTCTTTCCCCCCTAAGGCCAGTTCACGGTCTGAGTTGTTTTTAAAGTTGGGAGATATAACTCTCATATGAAGAGAAGCGTTGGATTAAACTTTCCTTTGCAAGTTACCTGCACTGAAGTGTCTGCGAGTCAAATAAAGGACATCTCATTATTGGAATTGATATTCAAAGATATTGTCGCCTAGGTTTGGCTCTACCCACACTCTGAAAATATATCGAATGCAGCCAGACTGTTGCTCACTTAAAGGCTCTAAGTCGCAGAGATGCCCTCCGGAGGAGAAGTAAGAAAACAGAGAGAAGAGATGAAACAAGAGGAAGTCCAGAAAAAGACAGAGGGCAAGAGTTTAAGGCAGAGGGAGAGGGAAGCGGCTGTTAAAGATGACAAGGGATGGAGAGATAAAGAAAAACAAAACTGAAGGATAAAGAGGAAGAGCAGAGAAATGAGGACGTGAAAGGCTCAGTCTTTCATGTGTTCTGTAATTGAGCTTGAAATCGCCCTATATTCTAACTTAACGGCAAACTTTATTCCCCTCCCCGTTTCTCATTTACTGCCTCTATCGCTTTCTCTCTCATCTTTCTCTCATCCCTCCCTCTCTGCCGTCCTCTCTTGTTTCCTTGTGCACATGAAAGCGACAGGCCTGTCTGGTCCTGGGTTATGAATATTAAAGTCCCGCTTCTCTACTTTTGTTTATGCCAGGCCTTTTTGAGGGCACGTCCACTTGTTTTTTCCTTACTCCTCCTTCTCCTCAACCCTTCCTCTGTCCTCCACCTTGCACCCTCACCCCGGCTAATCATTTGTTCATTAATACCTGCACATTGTATCTTATATGATACTCTACTCCTGACAAACCGAGCTACACCCTTCTACCTTTCCCTCAATTTTGATCATCTCCCCATGGCACCATGTGTTATTTGGTAATATTAAAACATATTTTCTTTACACCCTATAGGCGCAGGTGTCTTTATGTTTGCCTCTGATTATGTGAGTGTCTGCAAGAGGGTGCTTTGCATGCCTACTAGGCAGTGTCTGAGAGTAATTTTGGTGTGGCAGCAGAGGCCCCAGGTGTGGGGAAGATATTGGAAAAGGCTCTTATTGAGCCAGTTCAAATTAGACACAGTTTAGGAGACTGCATTTTGTCGTGACTGTTCCATCAGCACCATTTTTGGGGGCCTGTAATCTCTTTTGGATCTAAGATAACACAGTTCCTCAACATTCCTTGTAAAAAAGCCTCTATTTTGTTTTTATATCAGTTACAACTGGGTGCTTTTTTTCCCATGGCGGTCAAGTTAACTGCTCAAACTGTTTTCATCCTGCATTATCCCATAAATAGCGGCTTGACACAGTGTGAATGAGGCAGTCTAAGGAGTCTGTGTGTGTATGTGTGTGTATGCATGTTGTGTACCAAAAAGCCGGTTGTTTAAATTCCAAATGGTATGTGCTGGGGCCTCTGAAATTCCCCTCTCATTCTGGGCAATCTCCTGCAACCTATTTCCATGGAAATTAAAGCATAATGCCAGACATCATGGCTTTCCCAATTCGGACCCACACACACACACACACACACGCTCAAAAGAAACACTGGAGCATGTGGAAGTTTACAGAGCAGAACTCGGGGAATAAAAAACAGAGATAGATCTTGGATTTATAAATGTGGAGGGAAGATAAGAGGATCAGAGACTCAGAGCCTTTCTGGCTCACTGATCAGAACTCTCACCATGTTGTACAATCGCACAATGATGGACTTAATTCAGCTGAAACACAGCGGGACAAGGGAAGCAAATGTAAATTCGGTCAGGTATGATAAGGGTTTTTAATTTTCTCAAAATCTGCTGCGATCAAGTAAACAGGTAAATAAGCCAGTGGCGTGAATAAATTGGAATTATGTGCTTTTAATATGTAACATGCAGTAAAACACATTCCTACTACAGCTTGAAGGTTGCTTCCGGGGGAAAAATAGACACAAAAATCTACATAATTAGAATTTGTGCATCAAACTCGACTTAAAAGCTTAACTGTTTTGTCGGCTTGTTTAACAATGATTCTTTGTTACTGAGATGCATCTCTATTTATCTAAGAGAGTGCATGATAGTCTCTTTGTGTTTATCGCTCTCTCCTTTGTTCATGCTTTATGTCTTTATTTAAGCCTTGTCAGACCATCCATGCTCTGTTGGAAACAAACAGCATTAAGTAGCTCCGATCTATAAGGCAGCTTTTACATCCCATTCACACCTCGAAGACGCCCACAAAAGCACATGCGGTCAAGGCATATAAGCCTCAGCAGGAACAGACAACATAAAGTACTGTATGTTTTCATTGAAATATGTGCACATTTTCAGCAATTCAGCAAAAAATCAACAAGGAAAATCAGTGTGTGTTTCATGTGGATATTATGTAAAGTGAAAATGATGTAATGAGAATATATAGAATATAAAGAGAGTGTAACAAGATTACAGCCGTCTGTATTTGTGGCACATTATGGCATATACCATAGCTGCTTCTCACCTACGATAGCATTTTATGTTGGTGTAGAGAACGTCATGATTTTGTCCGCCATCCTTTTTTAGTATGTATATTTGGGGATTTCTCGAGGAGTGGAGGCGTGTAACGGTGGGGCAGCAAGTGACAATGCTGCATCAACAGAAGAAGAAAGGGAAAAGTAGCCTAGGTCCTGCATCAATGCTTTTGGCATCAATATTTATACATTTTTATCGGGACAAGTGCATAGCATGGACCAATGGCACATATCACAACATTTATCTAAGGTGTGGCCCAACTCTGCCTTTAAAAGCAGATTTAAAACGCTTAGTTGTGTTTATTGCTTTTATTTTGCTTTTATGTCTTTTATTTAATTTTTTTTGTTTCAGTATTTCCTCCAAATTTGTACACGTATGTTCACAGTTACTTTTACTGAATCTCTTCAGTTTGTTTCCAATCCATTTTAAAGTGTAAAGGTCTCTTAAGGACTTTGAAGCTAGTTTGCAATGCCCGTCCCAAGATGGGGCCTTTATACAAACACACAAAACTACAATAAAAATACACAAAAACAGACAATGATACAATGATACAATGAAATGATCATGCATTTCCATTAACCTTAATTGCATCTTCTCCTTATTCATACTCCAACTTTTGAACCTCAGCCAGGCAAAACACTTTAACGCAGAATTGCAGTTGTTTGTGCGCAGTCAAACTACACCTAATGCATGTCAATGGAAGCGCACTGTACCTCTTACATACATCCATGTTCATACAAAGTACTTCTAAAGTATCCCTTTAGCTTTGTGTGACCAGTCACATTGAAACAGAACATAATGGTGTTGTAAAAGGCGGGGGCATGTGGTCAAGAGGAGGAGAAATTGAACTAGAAAAACAATTCTGCACAGTGACACACACACAAACACATGGTGTGTATGGGACCCACATCAACAGCCATATTGTTCCAATACAAACAGGATTACTCCCTACACACCCACAAACACATACACACACACAAACAAGTGTGTGTGGCAGTATTGAGCCCAGGGGAGATAGCGGTGGGTGTAACTTAACACAATGATTACCCTGCCCACACAGCCTCTGGATCTTCTCCCATTATTGGCTTTAGATGAAATCTAGATCATTGATCACTCGGCCTGAGACTCCTGCTCCTGCTCAGCTGCGCGTGTTTGTTTTTGTGTGGAAGTAATTGTGCCGAGTGCGGTGTGCATTACGGGTAGCACCGTCCTCCTCGTCTGCAGATACACAAGACGACGTGTTTGTGGAACGTGAGCGTTTGGGTGTCTTGTGTGTTTGCATCTCTCTGTCTGTTTGTGTGTCTCTGAAGATGGATGGGTCACATGCTTGATATGCCCATTTCTGCATGTTTATGGTTGTGTTTGTGTGTGTATCTGGGAACGAAGCCCACTCCCCTCTGAGCTTGTATCCCTGAGCGAGAGCTTCCTAGAGGTCTGAGCAGGAGGTATGAAGTACACACACCCACCCACACACACACACACACATACACAGACACACACAGAGAGACTAATCTGATACACTTCCTCAGGGCGTAGGATGAAAAGAATTTTTAAACACAGAGCTGTCTGAAGGACCCTCATACATATTTCATCCTGCAGAGCTCATCCTGTTATTATAAAGTAGATTAATTGGACATTTACTCAGTCATCAATCGATTTAGGAAATATATCAGTATTACAATCTCTCTTCCTACCTACGCTCACTTACGTTTTCTATTGCTCTTGTGTTTTTATCATCTTGTTTGCGCTCCCCGGGGTTTATTGAAGTAATGGCCTGGAGTGGCCATTACGACTGTGTCAGTCATGGGTGATATTGTCAGCCAGAGGAAGTGCTGTGTGCCGTGTGTGTGTGTGTGTGTGTGTGTGGGTTTGCATGTACAGTGTATGTCTGCTGACAAATTGGTCCATCACGTTCATTCATACAGCAGTCGCAGCAGCACTCACACCAGCTGAGTGGCTATTTCGTGGCAATTTGCCGTCCCCCTACGTTATTCTCAGCGGGGAAGCGAATGATGCCACAACCAATCACAGCTGTGGGGTACTTTTGTCGAGGCCTTACAAAGAAAGGTAGGCACTCAACACCTGTTACCAACTGTGTCAGGTTGACGTCAAACCTGTTGCAGCCTTAATATTCCATGACATGTCATAAAACACATTCTACTAAAGTATAAATGAGGCTTATTGCTTTCATATTTTACAGAATTTAACTGAAAAATACCCAGATTTTTTTTTAAAGGAGCAGATCTTTTTAAACTGATTTTAACTTCTCACACACCTAACATGTGTTACGTTTACTGCTGCAACAAAATTGACCAAAGTTAATAGTAAAGAAGGTCTTGATCTTCTTGAATGAACACAGCTCAGAAAATCCTGCAATTATAATATAATAATTATAATCACTAGCGGACATGTTGCTTTATTACAATGAACAAGGGCACTGTAGTTTATTTTTAGTCAATCCCACATACACTGTTCTGCTGGTGTAAATATTTGCAAGCGCACCAAGTAATGTTTGCTAAAAACTACAGTGCCCTGATGTTTTAGGAAATTAATTTGGGCTCTTTTTTTTTGGAAAATGAAAGTATATATCCGTGACCCATCTTGTAAGATTTACACGTCTTCAGTAGGAATGAATGGGCTTGGGGCTGAGTGTCACAGAGGGTAGGGAAGTCGGACAGACGGACTAACACGTTGTTGGTTTTGGTTTTTTTATGGGATTTGTGGACTACAAAAATATAGAATATAGCCAGCCCTATCTTTTAAATCCAGTTATTACTTGTTTTTTGCTAATATAAGCACAGCTGACACAGAGAGCACAGATATTTTTGACAAAAATACAAAATACTAGCTTACTTAATTTGCACGTAATGTTTTTAAGCAATGTTTTTTTACCTACTGCCACAACAACTGGGGAAATGCTGTTTATGGGTTACTGCAGCTGCTGAACACCTGTTTAAAAGGCAGTTCTTTTATGGTAACAGCTGAAATGTTTGTAACTTCTAGGGCCTAAGTCAGGCTAAGATCCTTGTCCGGCCAGGAACATGCAACAGCGCATCCTATCCTTTGTTTCCCAGTGGGCACACAGTTTTTCCCTTCCACTGGAGTGTGTTTTACCCAGAAGAGTATGTAAGTGTTGCTTTAAGTTGCTCTCCCCAGACTGAATCTGTCAGACGGAGTGAGCAGGAGTGTGGTAGAGTCTCTATCCAGTGAGTGCTCAGGGAGGTAGGAGAGGTTTTTGCTAGAGGCCAAAACTGTTAACTCCCAGTCTGATGCTGTGTGCGTGTGTGTGTGTGTGTGCGTGTGTGTGTGTGTGTGTGTGTGTGTGTGTGTGTGTGTGTGTGTGTGTGTGTGTGTGTGTGTTTGTGTGTCTCATGCATGTCATGTGGCACATGTCTGATGTTGCACAAGCTGACACACGTGATTAACTTAACTACAATTGTGTCATTTTAGATTGTTCCTCTAAGTTAGAAGATGCAAACAAGGGAGCAAATTGAGTGTGTACCACCTTGGCATTTGAGTGTGTGTGTGAGTGAATCTGTAAGTGTATCTGTCTGCTGTCTGAGCCAATAGACTGAAGAAACAGGAGCACAGGATCTCAGCTGACAACCCAGTGGCTTGAATGTAACTCTGAAATTGCTCTCACTCATCAGTGCCTATTGCACCTGCTTTCACTGAAGCACGATGCTTTAGTCAAGAATTAAACACACTACAAGAGCAAAATTAGTTGTGATGATGAATTCCCTTGAGTGGACTGACGATGAAAGAAAAGAAATAATCAAATGTACTGATGGGAAACAGCTCAATAGAAGCACAGGCACTTAGTGCAGGTGGTGCATTCACTTGAACATTTTTAGAAAAACATATCTTGTTTACCTTTAATTAAATGTCTTGTACAAATCCTCTCTTTGCTCAGGCTCAGTGGGACTTCACAACAGAGTTTTGTCTGCGCTTTGGTCATAAATTACAATTCAGTGTACAACCTCCAGTTCATTGAGGCCGGCAGTTAGACTCACAGACACTTGGAAAAAGTGTCACTTAAGTCAGCAGGAGAGTAGTCGCTAAAGGATGCAGAAACATTTTCACATGGAGGACAAAGGTGATACAGTACCCATCAAAGAGGTACTCAGTCATTTATCTTGCATCTAGCCTGTATTAATACTGCTGACACTGTCCTTGCAGACCGTAAGAGGGGCATGTTGTCAAAGTAAGATCAAATGTCCTTCAAGCAACTTGTTACTAGACCTTTTCTTGTAGGTGCTGACAAATAACAAGAGAACAATCTTTTGAAAATAAAAATGGGTGCTGCAAGTGTGACTCTAGGGTGGTTTGGGATCTTTAGTATTTAGAAATGTAGTTGTCTGATAATATTAATCACAGTGTAAAGAGGGTATTTGCTGCTTTGGTCTTCATGCTGTTTGTTACAATAATATGTTTAATAATGAGCAATTATCACACTCTCTTCTAAAATATGAATAGGCAGCCTCAAAATAGACCATAAAATATATAATTTAATCATACTGAATTATTTAGAGGAACAAAAAGAATTGATTATACCCCTGGTTTATAAATGCTGCTTAACTATGAAAAAGACCCAGTCACAGCAGCATTTAAAGTGGCAACACGCAATTGGCCGATAACAAATCATCTTAACATTGCTGACCTGAGAGGGAACAGAGAGCCAGAAAGGCCCCAAAACAGCAGAAGTCATTGTATCTTATTAGCAGTATTGCAAAATCCACTTTTATTTAATCATCTCTGTTGGAGTATTAACTACTCCTCAAGGAATGGTTTACTGACAGATATAAGACAGAAGTCAGTGGGTTAAAAAAAGTCTCTTGAATCAGTTGTGTGAACTTATTGTCCTTGTGGTGACCAAGCTCATGGGTTTGCTGAATGACAGTCAGCAAGCTAGCTAGCTTGGGCAGCTTTTTTATCCCTCTTTAACAAGTCTTTATTGAATGAAATTATTGAAAATGCCGGGGGGGGGGGGGGGGGGTAAAGCTAACAGTACAGAGAAAATGGAAAGAAGCTCTGAGAACTACTGTGACTGACTAGCACTAGCATGTTCCTGTTATGATAAGCCATCGAGGCAGCCTTGCCACGACAAGCCATCGAGGAAGCAGGGAGAGGACCCAAATGCAGACAGCCAGGTAAATGTCAAAAGGTTTATTTCCGAACTCAGGAACACAGGAACTCAGGCACACACGAACAATGACGCGACAACGCACAAAGGGAAAGGACCGGTATATATGGAGGACGAGACAACGAGGGAAACAGACACAGGTGAGTAACGAGACACAGGTGAACCTAATCAAAACAGGCGGGAAAGAACAAGACAGGAAGTAAATAATACACAAGAAAACAAGAACAGGGATTTCAAAATAAGAACAGGAAACACACATAACACAAGTCCAACAGAGTCCTTCGGATCATTACAGTTCCCTGCTTGCTGGTGTAGTTCATGGATGTGTAAAAAGAACTGGATACAGCGTTGGAGGCGAGCCCCCATTCATTCCTATGAAAGTTGCTCAGTGGCGCATGAAGCCAAAAAAGTTTGACTTCCGCATAGGTTCCGCATTGTGCGGCCCATAGAGCAAGCGCACTAGCGTTTCCTTTAACCCCACCTCCCAGCCGCTCGGTCTCGGGCTCACTCATATGAATGGAAGTGACTCTATGACTCGGATTCGGCTATTAGTGAATTTTACAACTTTTCAATTTTACAAGGGCTATTTAAGTGTTCGTACTGTGAAGTTGATGTACCTCAAAAAAAATATCCATTGATTTACAGACGTCTCTTTCACAATGTAAGTCTATAGGAAAAAGTGTTTTTTGGGGCCAGCGTGCATCACGTGATGGACCCAGAAGTTGTGATTACACAGTTTGGCCACTATGTCAAATTGGATTCAAAGCCAGGCGCATTTCCTGGGGGCTTGGTGTAGTTCACCAATTAATCCTGCGAGTTGTCCCTATGTCACCAAACCATGCAACGATGCATGGATGAATTTTGCTGTGCCACGTTATGTAGCGTTGTGGTTTAATTTTAGACAAACTATAGAGTGCTGGACCTATGAACGTTGTTGACTCAACCTTCACTTTGCCTGTGCCTAATGGACTGTTTTGCCCGTTGTGCACATTAACTCTGCTTCATTCAAACCTAATGAAGAGCCTCTATCTGATATTCAGTGGAATGCTCTATTTCCTGTGCTGCGGCTCGTTTTCATGCATCTTTTACTTTTGCCTCCTATAGAACACACACTACTGTACCTTTCACAACAGTATTTATATAGAAAGCTTTTGTTATTTCCACATGATGTCTTCCTCATCTGTCAGGCTTTTTCCATCTCTCTTTCTCTTGCACACACACACGTCCACAAATACACACACAATACTTAGTCCTATTATTTTAGCTTCTACTTCCATTTGTGACTCTTTTCTTCCCATCAAACTGTCATGTTTGCTATCTTTGTTGTCTCCTGAATCCTTTTTAATCTTCCACAGTTAATTTACTGGCTTGAAAGGTCATCAATAAAACTGTCACACACACTGACACATACTGTTAATAAGAGGTGAAGAAAAAAGTGAATACAAGGAAATTATTCCTCATTTCCCCAGAAGCAGCCCACACCTTCCAGTTTTTTATTTGCATGTGCGTCTGTGGTTCATCTGTTTAAGTATTTTACTGAGTGGCAGATGTATATGGGGCTCATTGTATTATCATCTAAATACGTAATGTAAATTAATTTAGAGTTGGGATTAATCTGACCAGCAGGGATTTAAAATCAACACTGTGTGCATTATTACTCAGACCACAGACTCTCAAAAGGTTTCTGACAATTGTACATGTGGGATAGGCTGAAATTTGATCACAAAGCAGAAATATTATGTATATTTTTAGATGTAAATAGAATAGATAATTGTTGATTGCAGTATGTCCTTTTTTGTCCTTTGATGTCCTGTACAGTATGCTGCGATGAAGGCTGAAAGACGCTTAAATGCATCAGCAGATTTGTCAGACCATTAGTTGGAAATAAAATTATCAAAAAATGATCAAGGTGACTTTTTCATTACCGCTGCTGCCTTTTTTCCCCCTGATATCTTTTGGGGGGAAAAACACACTGATGTTTCTTTTTTTATATTTTCGTTTTATGTTATCACAAAATACGGTGCTTAATTGCATGCTATATTGCATGGTGTGCTGGTGATTTAATTTTGACTTGCATTGAAGCTCATGTTAGTTATCAAAGTTATCCTTTTTTATTGATCCCTGTAGGGAAATATATTCTCTGCATTTAACCCATCCTAAGTGTTAGGAGCAGTGAGCAGCCACAGTGCAGTGCCCGGGGACCAACTCCAGTTCTAAGCCAGTGCCTTGGTCAAGGGCACTGATAGGAGTATTAACCTAAGATACATGGTTTTGATGGCGGGGGAAACCGGAGCACACAGAGGAAACCCACACAAACACGGGGAGAACATGCAAACTCCACACAGAGAGGAAGTGCCCCAGCCGGGATTAGGACCCAAGACCTTCTTGCTGTGAGGCCACAGTACTAACCACTTTTCTTTCTTTCTAAAGTTGAGTAAGTTTGGTCTGCACCTCACTGTCTCAAAGTTAGAAATTGTCCGCTATTTGCACCCTTTTCAAAAGATATTTTCAGTGAAGCTCCAAATATCAAAAGAGAGTCAGAACACTGGTTTATTCTGCACAGCTATGCTAAATTAGACACACTAGAGCTTCTGGGCTCTCCTGTTCATTTTATTGCACCTGTAAGGGCGGGATAAAAAAAACACTTTTATTACTTAAGGAGTTTGGTGACCTCAGCAAATTCCCAGCATAGCTAAACCCAACTTTTACCAGAGAACAGGTCTAATCTGAAAAAGTTATACTGCATTTATCTGCTTCTGTGAGTTAGGATAGGTCTGGCTTGAATAAGAGCAGCAGCAGCCAAGCCCTGAGATGAGTCCTCCTGATCAAATGAACTTAGACAGGTGATGATAAATACTGTGAACATGAGCCTCTCAAGACAGGGAGAGAGATGATGGGATAAAAAGTGGGATTTGGAGAACACAGTGAGGGGAAGGGAGTGAGAAATGGGTGTAATGTGAGAGGGGAAAGTAGAGTAAGAAAGAGGGGGAAGGTGGTGGAAAAAAAAGAAGAGATAGCGTGAGAAAGCAGCGGATAAAGAGCGTATGAGCAATGAGTGCCAGAGCCAAAAGCCTGTTCTCCTCGCATTCATCAGCGCTCATCTTTTCCACATCTTTCCTCCTCTCCACCCTCCATCTCCTCTCATGTCAACAGCTTTTCCGTTCACACCACCGATCTATATAACATGCAAGCACCTTTCACTCAACATTTCCATTATGCATTGAGTGTCATGATGCACAACATGAATTATGTAGATTGCCTCAACATTTGGCTTCAGAAAGAGGGATTTCATATTGGGGCCTCAGTAAATGCCACTCAATTTAATATTGTATTCCTGCAGTGTATATACACTATAGGTTTGTGTTGGTGCAAAGATTGTGTTGGCATTCGAAATGCAAAGATGATAAGCTGCAATGATTTAATAGAATTGCTCCCTTGGTAAGGATATTGTATTGTCTTTTTGAATGCGTATGCAATAATGTGAAAGAATTTACTTTGAATGAGGAGAGCTAACTTTAGCCAAAAGTGCAGAGAGAGATGAAGAAATGAGAAGAGGGTAAGAGAGAGGAAGCAAAGTGACAAAAGAAAATGAGAGAACTAGCTGACGGGTGTTTGGAGGGTAGAGCAGGTAGAGAGGGAGGGAGAAGGAGAGGGAAGCGGGGGGAGAAGAGGTAAGTGTAGAATAAGATGTGATATTGTTAATGCTACAGTAAATTAATATTCGCGTGAGGTCATCCATCAGGAGGAGAGCAGGCGAGCCGTGAGAAACATGATAATGGAA
>SEMN01001329.1:0-69288 GCA_005408345.1 Macquaria australasica | reverse complement strand
GAGGGAAGAGGTGGGGAAAAAATGAGGGAACCGAGGAAAAGTTTAGATTACACTTGTATTACTTTTGTAGAGGGTACAACTAAAATGCAAAAATAGCTTCGATGTAGTAAACTACTTTTGCCCTGTTGCTGTAGCTCAGCTTGCTACATTTCTCTGGGGGTAGCTTCAGTGTAGTGAAGCTTCATTTAATGTAGAGTAACTGGTAGGTTAGCTCACTACACTTTCCAAATAGCTTGCCCAACACTGCCAATACATCCCTGACCCCGTCCTCTACAGGGAGGTCAGAGGTCACCTACACATCAACTTCCCTGCAACAAGCAGAGAGTTAGTATTTTGGCTAAGGAAACTTCAGCAACGATTGTCACTGTTGCTCACAGGCCAAATGTTAATGGGCGATCTCCCTGCTGCTATGCAACAACAGAAAAGCCATTTTCTGTTCCTGCTCCAGCTGAATGTTTTCAGCCGTCAGCACCTTCTAGTTCGACACTGTCCTCAGCTCCCAGCTCCGTCAGGAACACAGCAGTCAGTGCCCTCCTCTGTAAATAATGAGAAAATGAAGGCAGCGCTGAAAGTAGAGAGGTCCCCTGTGAGCAGCAAAGCTGGTGCAAATTCACTCTCCACGCAATTAATTTAACAACTGTGAACAACTGCAATGGAGAATAAGTACAAGCGGTCCTGTAGCTTAATAGAATTTAGCCTTTTAACAGTGATTGTTTTATTTTTCCTTCAAGTGAAAAAACAAAAACATGTTGATGTATGATTTATAGGATCATTCCGGTGACTTTGCATGTGTCAGCCTGTTAACGTCCTTGCATTTCTGCATGCATATTCTCCCTGTATCTGCATAGGTGAATGTGTGTCTAAATGTGTCTGGTGTGTACCTGCCTCTCATGCTTCTCCCATTACATGCTGACATAAGCTCCAGCGCCTGCAACTGGGATAAATGGATTAGACAAATGAATAGATGGATTTTATATTATGGTCACGCACTATAGTAATGAATGCAGTGCAGGGTTTTATTCTCACTTAAGATTTCAGTCCACCAATTTGAGTTGTACTGTCGTTTGTGCTGTTCAGTAAGTCCAGTAATTAAAACTTGTCTGTTGCAGGCAAGTGTCATGGAACTGTCCAAGATAGAAAATGTATACACAACAATGGGAATAAGAAATGTATTTTTCCCGCATTTAGAATACAGCCCAGACTCCAAAGAATTGCTTTCATGTTAGACAATTCTGCAGCACAACATTTCTGTCCAGTGCTAACGTTTGGTAAAAATGCAGGAGAAGGGAAAGGTTAGAGTAGCCTCAGTTTGTGACTCTCATACAGTCATGTCACAGAACTATTAGATTTTCTGAAAAAAATCTACCCGGCGATCTTTGAAAAACCTTACTGCTGTTTGGAAGATATTTTCAATAATCCTCAAAAACTCTTCTAACCATGAAAAAATCTGCTTAAAACACAATAACAATAGCAGATGCTCTTGTATAATTTGTACAATGTGAACTAAACTAAAAAGAGATAAAAAAGAGAATTTATATTTGCCTATATTGATGTTACTTACTATTATTGTATTGCCAAAACAAAATAATGTAATAATTATATTTTTCCTGTGTTGTACAAAAAAATATTTCTGGCTTTCTGGATTAAAAAAAAAACTAAAAAATCTTTTTTTCATTGTGCAGAAACAAACAGAAGATATTTTTTAATCCATATAGTTCTTTGAGGACTGTGGAAATGCCTTCAGAACAGTGGTAGGTTTTCTTAAACAACCTGTATTTCCACTGTTTGGCACTGAACTGTGCACTCATAGCCTAATTAATGAAAGAAAGTCATGTACAGCACCTTGATAATAGTATGACCCCACTTCTGACTTTCCTGTGAACAAAAAACACAATGCTTTCCTGTGAGAAATGTTTTATTTGGACTATTTTCAGAGGCGGATGAATCCACATTTGATGCTCTAGTGAGTATTTGGGGCAGCAGGACGGTGTATGTGGGATTGAGTCATAATAAACTACAGTGTGTGTCTTAATAGTAATGAAGGAACATGTCACCCAGTGCAACAGTGTTGCTGCACAGACAATACTTGTTAGTAGAATCAATTAATTGTAAAGTCTTTTCATGGGATTGGTCGATAAAAAAACAAAACAAACACGACATTTATCATTGAGGACACCTTCCAGACATGCTGTTCAGCAATCACTTGATCGATTGTATTTAGAAAAAGAAAGAAAGAGACAGAAAATAACCAAACAACTGACAATACAAATTTAAAAAGACTAAAAAGAAAATCTGTCGATTTTCACTACACACTGTACCTATTGTATGAATTAATATAAAATACTGGAAAGGAAAAGTGAACATTTAAGGAATAAAAGAATTAGAAAGCAAAAAAGGACAAGTGGTGTGAGATGAGCAGTGAGGCATATTTTCTCACCATGGAAACCATCTTCAAAAGACACGCACGCACACGCGCAAGCACAAACGTACAGTACTTCCTCAGTCGGTAGTAATCGCAGCCAATCAGGCTGAGAACAGCAGCAGCTGTCAGGATCCAAGAACTCTCGTTTGGACTGTGTGTTTCCTGTTTTATTTTGAAGTTCACTAGTCTTGTCTCTTGTGCCTTATTTACTTCCTGTCATTGTTCCGTTTCCCTCGAGTTTTGATTTGGTTCACCTGTGTCTTGTGCTCACCTGTTTCTGTTTCCCTCGTTGTCTCCGTACCTATATATTCCGGTCCTCTCCCTTTGTTCCTTGTCGCGTCATTGTGTAATGTGGATGTCCTGTTCCCTGTGCTTCTGTCTGGCTTATGAGTTATTAAATCTTGGAACTGCTTCAGCCTGTCTGCATTTTGGGTCCTTTCCCTGCTGCCGTGATGGCTTATCGTGGCAAATCTGCCTCGATGGCCCTCCCTAACAGCAGCAGCTCATAATGAGACTGTTTCTAGACGATTCAGAGAGGTGAGAGAGCCCTACAGTCACACCCCCCATCTCTCTCTCTCACACACACACATACACCCACACGAGAAGGAGAAGCTTTGTCTGCCTTTTCCAAACTTTTTTTTCCCACACTTTAAAAACATTTCTCTCTCTCTCTCTCTCTCTCTCTCTCACACACACACGCTACAAAATGACATTGTGTTCTTGGACATGGTGTTGCTGAGTTGTGACTCTGGGCGCTTAACTCTACATGTCAGTAAGAAATGGGGTAAAATGACGTATAATATAGAGTCTGACATCTGATGGAGAGTCCCACAGGTCCTGCAGGATTCCAGTTGAACAGAAGGACAAATACATTGTATATCTAACTCTGACATCATCTGACATCTGTCATTTTCATAAGCCACAGCTGTTTAAGCATGAGGTCATGATGTGTGACAATTAGCTCAATATGAATTCAAGCCATTCTGTTAAAATAGTAACCCACCAGTGAAGAGTTGAATACAAACACTTAAAAAGTGCAAGACGGGGTAAAAGAAATCACAGTTCCTTTCCTGCAAAAACTGTAACATTTTGTTGATAAGGTGAACAATTTAGTGGCTGAAATAATGTGATGAAATGTAGATATGCAACATGTCTGCTCGCTCAAGTAATTCATAGTCTTCAGCCCCTTTCAGACATGCATCTCGTTACCAAGAAGTCCTCCAACCTACATGACAGAATAGATCGTTTTCCAGTGACTCCCAAAACGACATATATAGGCGTACCAGACCTTTGTCGTCATGGCAACAACACGTGGTTAACATTGTGAAGCGGTCGCAGTTTGGTTAGGTTTAGGTACCAAAACTACTTGGTTAGGTTTAGGTCAAAAGATAATGGTTTGGGTTAAAATAAGTATGTTAGTTACGTAACTTAACTTGCATACATAAAACTGCAACATTTCTGTAACACTTCCAAATGTGTGACTTTATCATTTTTATGCACAAACAAACCCAGTTTAATAAACCACGAAAAACTGTGAATGAGTCCATTTTACAACAAGTTGTAGAGGAGACTTTTCCCATGTCAGATCAGTCTTTAGAAATGTGTTTTCATAAGTTTTTTTCCGTTGCGGTGCTGACCAAAAGACAAAATAAAAATAAAATTCAAACGAAAAAAGGCCATTAGAAAGCCCCAAAAATCATCAGACCATCAGCTCATGCCAAGTACTCAAAGTATGAATATCCAGCAAAACACTAAACATGCAGTACGTACGTGAGCAAATAGGAATCTCACCTTAACGTCTTGTCATTTTTAAATAACCTATATGATAGGATACTACAAACCATGGCTTGATTAATCTTTCAGGGGGCCCCCACTCAAACATTTGTTGTTGGGCTCCTATTGACCCAAATGTGATATTGATATTTTAATGATATTTTACATTTTATTTTATATAAATATGGGGCAAACATGTATATTTAAATATGTACATAAGCTAGGTTTGACAATAAATGTTAGAAGAACATAAATGGATAATGACCTGTAGGTAATCTGTTACTCTGTTTGAACCAACTGTTTGCTGCAAAAACATCTTGAAAAACCTCATCTGACATTCTGGAACTCTGTCTATAGAGTAAATATAAAGAGTCGGTCTAGACCTGCTCTGCATGAAAAGTGCCATGAGATAACTTATTGTTATGTTATGATATGGCGCTATATAAATAAAACTGAACTGAATTGAATTGTGATTGTCTGTCTTTCAGTTGGTTGGTTTGACTACATGTTTTTCTGCAGGTCATAAAATGGTGCTACAGAGCCAGAGCAACATTAATAACATTAATCTTTAAACCATCTCAGAAACTTCATCTATATTAATCTTTTAATCAGCTTATGAACTTACAGCCAGATATTTCACTAAAACATCAGAGCTCACCTGGCTGTGTGTCTGTGCTGCTGCTACCAGGAGTTTACTGATAAAATGATGCATGGAGTTCATAAATCAACTAACCAGTTAGACAGAGACCATCCTCCGCATAAATACGACCATATGGGTCGTCTGTCCAAGCAGCTTATTATGACCCATATTTACATTTATTGTTAGGCAGTGACCTATAAAGAGCGACAAAGTCGGGGTGGATGGATGGGTCAAACAACACAGGAGACAGCTGTTCGTGTCCCGTGTGAAACCAAAAGTCAACGTTGACTTATTTTAACTTACATACGTAACTTAAGTTACAGAACTAACATACTTATTTTAACCCAAACCATGATCTTTTCCCAAGTAGTTTTGGTGCCTAAACCTAATCAAACTGCGACCGTCAACAACGTGTTTATCATTGTTACCATGACAACGAAGGTCTGGTATGCCTATAGGAGGACTTGTTGGTTAGACAAATTTGTGGCAAATTTAGCCTATATGTAATGTCCATAATATAATGATCCATACAAATACAATACAAACTCAACTCTACTGTTGCCAGAGCTGCAAGTAGCTGACAGTGCGCAGTACAGTGGGTTGCCAGATACTCAGGTCAGATCTTGCTCTTTGACTCTTCATCATAATAGTCCACTTTCTGCAGAAAACACACAGACCTGGCAACTCTGCATCAACCTCACTGGTAACACTGAGTGGAGACAATTATGTAAAGTATTGGTGGGGACTTTTCTGCCGCACCTTGACATTGATAGGGACAAGTCCCTTGTGTCTATAAATGAATCTACGCTTATGGTCTCAGAAACTAGACAGGTCCACATGTAATATTGAACGACCAGCCTTTGTTGATATTGCACTTTATTGTGCAGATTCCCTGACAGATTTACAGCTGATTAAATTGACACACTGAACTTGGGGCTTTTTGGGGCCCATAGAGGTCATGGGTCCTAGGACAGTAGTCAGTTAATAATCCAGCCTTGTGCCGGACTGTGTTTTATACAATAATTGATAAGAAAATGTATGATGCATGATTTTTTTTTTTTATCTTCTGAAGACCTCTGGACTTCAACAAATATTCTAACAAACAGTTGCATTTATTGTAAATTACTTGGGATAAAAGCATGTTAATGCCTGCATTACTAATGTAAATGTATTGCAGAAGAGTAGGCTGGTGCTTTCTAAAGCAGTCACTTATCAACCTTTTAACATAATAGCTGCTATTATGGATGCATTTATCTTAAGCCATGTACAGTACAGTGACTGCAGTCATCTGAGCGTGCACAGTGGAAATCAAACCTTTAATCCAGCTGCTCAAACTGTGTTTCCAGCCAACCACTGAGGCAACCATTAACCATCAACCTTCAGCTATCAAGCTCCTCTCCTGTGGAACCAGATCCCAGTTTGTGTACGGGAGGCAGACAACCTCCTCACATTTAAGAGTAGGCTTAAGACTTTCCTCTTTGATAAAGCTTATAGTAGGGCTGACTCAGGTGACCCCTGAGTCCCCCCTTAGTTATGCTGATATAGGCCTAGACTGCCGGGAGACTTCCTATGATGCACTGAGCTCCCCTCTCCTCCTCTTCCTCTCCATCTGTACGCACTCATATCCCACCAATGCTTGTTACTAACTCAACTTCTTCCCGTAGTTGTGTGCTTTCTCTCCTCTTTCTCTCTCTCTCTCCTGTTGCTTTCTGCAGGTATTTCTGCCTCCAGAGCTGTAGAGTCTGGATCTATGGTTGCAGCCACCTGCTGCCCCCGTGCACCTGCTCTGCACCCGCTGCTGCTATTACTGTTATTGCTCTTATTATTAGTATTACTATTATAATATTGCTATTAGTATTATTTCTGTTAATATTAACATCAATACCATTACCACAACTATTGCTTTACATCCCTATGTGGAACTGTATTGTGCTGTTGTATGTTCTCTTTCCTCCTGCTCTCTCTCTCCCGCTCCCCCCCTCCCCCTTCAACCCATCCGGTCGAGGCAGATGACTGCCCACCCAGAGCCTGGTTCTGCTCGCGGTTTCTACCTGTTAAAAGGGAGTTTTTCCTTGCCACTGTCGCCTAGTGCTTGCTCATGGTGGGAACTGTTGGGTCTCTGTAAATATAAAGAGTCGGTCTAGACCTACTCTATATGAAAAAGTGCCCTGAGATAACTTTGTTATGATATGGCGCTATATAAATAAAACTGAATTGAATTGAACAGAAATTATTCACTCAGCCTTTGGGTTATTGCTGCACAACAAACAAGGTTATTTGCACAGATTTCTGTTTTTTTAAAAATCTATTAAATATTCACGTGTCATGCTGCTGAATTGTACTGCTGAAACAATTAGTCAATTAATTGATAAGTTTTTCTGATAAGTGATTAAGTCATTGCTGAAGTCATTTATCAAGGAGAACTGCCAAACACGTGTTGGTCCGGCTTCTCCAATGTAAGACTTTGCTGCTTTTAACTTTTTTGTGAATATCTTCAGGGTTTGGACTGTTGATCCCACCAGATAAGCAATTTAAAGATGTCACCTTGGGCTCAGAGAACTTTGGTGTGCATTTATTTTTATCTTCTGCCCGTAAAAACAACCAAAAGACTGTAAATAATGAGTTTCTGGTGCACTGGATTAAATCAGTGAACTATTCCAGAGATGTCTGGTCCAGAGTGCTTTCCTGATGATAGTGTTCTGACATGTCACTACTGGTTTTAGTCTCACTGTTTTATCCCCTCCTGTTCTGTTGATACTTTATTTTTTTGTTTGAATCTGTTCTTTGTACACATTGTTGTCTCTTGCTTTTCTACTCTGCTGAAACTGAAGTCAGTCCTGCCTGCACACTTGTGTAACAGTTCATGGCTACACATTTTTTCTGCATGCACAACTGGAAATGTGATGGCGCAGCCTCGCTTCTGCTCTGCCACGAGGACATTAAATTAATAGCAGATAGTCACAGAGACTCCGCATCCTTTTCAATCACTTAGCAATAATTGCGGCAGTGTTTCTGCTCCGCTCCTCTCCGCTCTGTAACCACGTGGCGGAGACTGCGCTCTGCTGCCGCCAGAGATGCTCTATGTTTCAGAAGAAGGCTCACTCAATGAGTCAAGGGATGCTTTACAGCTTAGATGGTATACAGGGTAGAGCTATATGGAATCAGGGCCAGTGATAATATTCTGAAAACTCACTGTTAACAGACACAGAAACTGAAATGTTAGTAACACTCTTGGAGATAAAAAAAAAAGGTACATATTACAATTCACTGTCTGAATAGGAGATACATACCCTAATGCGAATACTCGGATATTCTAAATGTATTAATGGATTATTACAAATAATTTATTTATCCATGTTCATTATGTCAGGATAAACCCCTTAGGATATATATGCCAATATCATCAAATATTTTACAGCTATTGTAAACTAGTGAGTTGATAGTTATAATACAGTACTTCACCATGTTGTTTACCATAGTAACAGTTCATTTGTAATTTGGTTGGATCATTTTTAACAACAGTTAGTTCCTACTTAACTTTCTCAGTATTTATAGGCTCTTCAGTATGGAATCTTCATTCCACCAGAATAATCCTAGATTATTACAGTGTTAAGTTATAATCAATTAAATGAATGCATTAAAAACTGAAAGTAAAAAGAAAATTTAAAAAAAATAAATTTGCTTTCTTATTCTGTCTTTAAATGATGAACAATTATTACATTTTAGAATGGAACTGCAAAAATATTTTTAAAATATACAAATTGAAAGCATGATTTTTACTTATATGTTTGCCTATTATATTCCATTCCATAATAGCTCATAATAAGTTTCCTGCTTTGATATACAGGTTAAATTTTGGGATCTCTTTCATTTAAAGACATGTGTGCAGTTCAATGGAAACTGTAAATGTTTAAGCAGGAAATAAATGAGTTATCAGATGGAATATGATAGGCAGACACATAAGTAGACAGAAGAACAAATGTCCAATTTAAAAGTGAACTGAGGGCTATGAATATCCATACCACATCTTATTGAAATTAAATTGTTAACCTGTCTTCCCCTGGACCAAAATGTTCGATGGACAAAACAACTTAACAACACTGATCAGCATTATAAAGGTCTTAGTATGCATCAAGTAAGTTGTGTGATGCATGAAGGTAGAAGTGTTTATAGCTGTTCCAAACGGCCACACTCAAAGGGCGTTTACATGCATACTAGTATGCTCGTTTTGAGTTTTATCCTGGTTTTGATCATATTCAGGATATGATGTTTACGTGGATCCTCAGAAACCTGACACCTGTACTACAAAGCAGGATTTGGGGTTAGCAAGGTAACTTCAGGTTTAACTCTGGGTTTTCAGGGTTACGATGCCTACTGACCAATCAATTCTCTTGGAAAATGGGATCACCATTTGCAGAAGATCCCGTGGAGCTTGGCCCCTCCTGTCTTTTTCATTTCATTTATTTTCCTGTTGGCTGCAGCTGTGTTGCTTTTAGCTTGGATAATGTATTTAACTTTTCATATTTCTCTAATAATATAGTTTGCTCTTCATTTGTAAAATATGCCGCTCTGCTGCCAGTACACTTGTCATGTTTGCGATTGATCATATGCTGCAAACGCCGCTCCTTTTATGTGAACGTGCTCATGGCTAGACTGGGAAACACTAGGTTTACTTACCGAGTTGTTAACCACCAAAAGAGGGTTGTGTCATGATCCCAAGGACTCTTGTGTGGACTGTTTTTTGGTCTTGTTGTTTCCTGTTTTATTTTGAAATTACTGTTCTTGTTTCCTTGTGTGCCCTTTATTGCCTGTCTTTGTGTTCCTTCCAATTTTGATTGTTTTCACCTGTGTCTGTTTCCCTCGTTGTCTCTTCCCCTATATATACCAGTCCTCTCCCTTTGTTCTCTGTCGTGTCATTGATGTTCCTGGTTGTCTCCTTGTGTCGTGTTTCCCCGCGTGTCAGTACCTGAGCTTTTTAAGTTGTTTTTCATGTTCAGTAAATCCTCGGTTAGCACCACTCAGCCTGCCGCCTGTCTGCATTTGGGTCCTCTCCCTGCTGCCTCGATGGCTTTCCTTGATAGGTTGAGACATGACAAATCATGCAAATGGTAATAAAGGGGCACGCTTTAGGACGGTCTCTCCTCGAAGGCATTCATGGTGTTGCACTCAATTGTATCAGCCCAGGATCACCAGGAATTGCAGTATGTCCATATTGGACAATTCCACACCTCACAATTTACGTTCAAAGCCAGTGCAGGAAGTAGTGTGTCCTTTATGTAGCAAAATGGATAGTAAGGGTGTGGAGGTCCAGGTGGTGGATGGGCATGGAGCATGTTTGACTGTCATACAGGAGACCTAAGTTCAAGTTCTATTACAGACTTGGAATTACAGGTTGCAAGTCTAACCCTGACCCATACATACGTATGTTCCCCCTTTTACTAACCATAACCACGATCTGTGCCTCTCTTAACCATACTGTAGCTGCCATGCACAGCAATTTTTGAATATGTTGGAACAGGATGTAGTTGAGGGGTCTTGCAGAACTTAAAACCCTGCCTACTTTTTACACCTGACCAATCACTGTGTGAAGTGAGTGTGATTATCCAATTGTTGGTTTCAGAAAGTGTCGGACCCAAAGAGGTACCTGTTAAAAGAGTTTTTCCTTGCCACTGTCGCCTAGTGCATGCCTATGGTGGGAATTGTTGGGTCTCTGTAAATATAAAGAGTCGGTCTAGACCTGCTCTATTTGAAAAAGTACCCTGAGATAACTTTGTTATGGTATGGCGCTATATAAATAAAACTGAATTGAATATGCTGTCAGATGTTCCAACAAGCACTTTGTATTAAGCATACTCAGGCCTGTATGCTCCACTACTTGAGGGACTAAACAACCCTATCACCAGACAAGAGTGTCAATACTGGGTAATTCTGCAAAACCCTGGATTACATTATTCACATTCAGTGCCATATTTTATGATTATTCATACAATATCTGCTCATAGCAATTGTGGGTTAGGGAAAGATTGTGGTTTTCCTAAAGTCCAGTCTCCTGCATGAAAGTCAGACATGCTACACGTCCATCCACCACTCTGATCTCCACACTTTTACTTTCACCCTCAACGACACACGTCTTTCCTGGACTGGCGCTGAATGTCAGCACTGGACATAAATTGAGAGATGCAGAATGGTCCAATATGTAATTCCAAGAGATACTGGAACTTAGAAAACACAGCAGCTCATTTGGAAATGTTTAGAGCTGCAACGATTAGTCGATTAATCGATTGAAAGAAAATTTATTGCTAACTATTTTCATAATTGATTAATCGTTTCAGTCATTTTTCAAGCAGAAATGTCAACCATCTGCTGGTTCCAGCTTCTTAAATGTGAGGATTTGCTGCTTTTCTTTGTCATTTCTGACAGTAAATGAAGAGTCTTTGGGTTTTGGACTGTGGACATTTGAACATGTCACTTTGGGCTCTGGGAAATTGTGATGAGCATTTTTCACTATTTTTTGACATTTTATAGACTAAACAATTAATCGTAACAATAATCGGCAGATGAATCGATAATCAAAATAATCGGTAGTTGCAGCCCTAGAAATGTTCTCTTCTTTCACCTGATCAGTCCAATAAATTCTGAAATTTAGCGATCAGTTCAGTTGTGAAATCTTAATTAATCGTAATTTTTAAGAGGCAGAGATGATGTGTACAAAATTGAAAATAACATTTCCCTGTCTTAGTGAGAATCTGGACCAGGTGCTGTACCGCAGCACTTGTACCACAATGCACTGCATGGCAGTCTGACCATATGACTGGGAAGCGTGAAAACGACGCCTCTCGCCATCAGAGTGAGACATCTCGTTTCCCCCTCCTTCCCAGTGACGCTGTAGCAGCCGAGCCGCTGCCGGTTCGCTCCCCTCACTCCGCCCGGCTGGCTGCGTTCTGCACACCGCGTTTAACGGGAGACACAGCGAGACAGAGAGGGCACAGAGGCGAACAAACCACAAGCGGATCTGCACCTGAGCTGCACGGACTGTGGATTTAAAGAGAGGAAAGGAGGAAAGTTGAAGCGTCACTGCTGCGACAGGGAGCCGCTCCACACTGCTGTCCAGTTAACAAGGTAACCAAAACCAGCTGACCTATCTTTTTACACATGGTAACCAGAAAACGAGCTCGGTCACTGGAGATGTGGTGGTAAATAAAAAGGAGGGTGAAGAGTGACCTCCAGTCGGTGGTCATCATACTGTATCATCACCATCATTGGACACCCAGTCTGTGAGCTGCATCCCCTCTGTCCTCCTGAAACTTCCATCAGTGTGATGCTTCTCTCCAGGGTGAGGGTTCCAGCTTTTCATTTACATCTGAAAATCCCATAGAAACACACAGCTCTGTGAACAGTGAGCTGAATTAATGTGGGTTTCACCTTTAACTGCATCCATAAGGGATTTTTATAGGATGCTGTAGATGTGTGCTGCCATAGGAGCAATGCTGATGTCTGCATCACAAAGATAATATGGATAATGTAATCTTGCAGTGCTTTGATGGTTGCTTCGTGTATCTGTATATTTGTGTGTGTGTGTGTGTGTAATTGGAATGAGATTGTTGGAAACAGTGCGGTTTGTGGGTTCAAGTCCCTCTGGTGTGGCTTTCCATGTCGCCTGTCTCGGTGCATTCTGCCCCTGCATGACATTCCTCACTCTCTCTCTTTTCCTCTCTCTCTCTCTCTCTCTCATACACACATACACACACTCCCCCCTGCCTTTTATTCTCTCAGTTCAGTTCAGTGAGCTTTACTGACTTTAAAAAAACCCAAATCTTCCACGTAAAATACCATTTCTGCTAAAAATCCCGTCTCCTCCTCTATTTCTTCATCTTATTGCAGGTGTGTGTGTGTGTGTGTGTTCCTGCGCGCAGCAGAAGCGTCTCATTCCCAACAGATGTTGAGGGTGAAGCTGTGAAATGCATCTGTAGTGAAATAGAGCCCTTTAGGACAGATGTAATTGTCACCAGTGGTATTTAACTCTCTCTCCCACACACACATTTTCACACTGTCTCCTTGTGTCTGCTGTTGACTCCACATTCTTTGGCTGTGACAAGCGGGTGTAGCAGCTAGAGAGCTAGCCAAGAGTGTGTGTGTGAGTGTGAGCATCGGTGCATGTGATTGGGTGGGTGCACTCTTTGCTCTTCTTGCTCAATATTTGACTCTATGCATTCAAACATACAGTACAGTATGTCTCCTTGCTCACTCTGTGTACCTGTGTGTATGACCAATGGTGACCAATGGGGGGCTTGCCCGCCTCACCTGTAACAGACCCCATCAATATGTAAAACCCTTCATATTTATTTTTATTGCTGTTAAATAATTCAGAAACAGTCTCAGCAGTTGTCACCTATTTGCCCCACAGCCTCCACTCGCTCCAGTCCTCCTGCAGGTTCTGGTCATGTTCTGTCAGAGTGTGTGTGTGTGTGTGTGTGTGTGTGTGTGTGTGTGAGAGAGAGAGAGAGAGAGAGAGTAGATTAATCACCTTTCTAACCATTTCATCAGGTGACGCCTGTTTTCCCTCTGAGGGAACTTCAGCCTTCAGTAATAAAGTAATAAAGTGTCATTGCTGTTGGTGCAGATCCAATTCATCTTATGGATGACTGACAACATAAAGAGAAAAGATATGAAAATATTCTCAATTACTTTGTTCTATTTGTCTCAACCAAAAGGACACCCCTGTATTTTTATTTTTTAAATTTTTTTAAATGCTTATTGTTGTTCAATTTTGCACCCTTTGCCACAAGAGGGCAACACTGACATGTAGACATTACACAGACATTTTAGTGCAGCACTGAGATGAAAGGATGGACAGAAATGTGTTAAAAACAATGTACTGTTATGTCTGTGTATTTTTACAGGTAAGCAAATGCTTAGCGTAGATTCAGAGGGTCACAGGTGTGGCGGCTGAATACTCTCTCTTGCGTTGTGTTGTAATTAAAGACAGGCACCAATCTCTCACTTTTGGGCTCCAACCCAGCCGTTTATTCCTGTTAACACAGATCACGGTTAGGTTCCCCACAGCTTCACTTATCCAGGAATTACCCGGGGACAGCGTACAGCAGAGTGGCCCCGGGGACAGCGTACAGCAGAGTGGCCCCGGGGACAGCGTACAGCAGAGTGGCCCCGGGGACAGCATACAGCAGAGTGGCCAATTAAAACAGCAAATGAACAATTAAAAAAATGAAATGACAAAATGTACCCGTTAACACAGATCACGGTTAGGTTCCCCACAGCTTCACTTATCCAGGAATTACTAAAATAAATTAAAAAAATGAGTAGCGAGTAGCTTCCACACAAGGTTAGCTTGCAAAGTCACAGACAAACACTCATTAAACAGAACAAAACTCCTCACAAAACGTCTAACAATGTATTTTAAGCATCACACAAGTGTTTACCACAACCAACTAGTAGTTTTAACCAACAGAGAAAGAAAAATACAATATTTTCGGAGCTCGTAACAGTGTGACTTACCCTGGGGACAGCGTACAGCAGAGTGGCAACACGAGGCGGGCTGCACCCCACAAGCACACAGGGGTCCCACTAGGGGGCACTCTAACCATACAACCGTCCCTGTGGATTACAAATTCCGAACAATATTAAAAATAAAACAGGAAATTAATAAATCAATATTAAATAAAGGCAAATGATAAATTAATTACAACTGATGGAATATAAAGATAAATAAGAAAAGATAGTGAAAAATGGTAAAATAATGATAAATATTGGAAAAAAATGAGGGAAGGCAAGTGGAATCAT
Source organism: Macquaria australasica (assembly GCA_005408345.1). NCBI lineage: Eukaryota > Metazoa > Chordata > Actinopteri > Centrarchiformes > Percichthyidae > Macquaria > Macquaria australasica. The sequence goes on along the minus strand of SEMN01001329.1, from coordinate 54,655 downwards.
TAACCCTGCTACACAGGCAGGGTGGGAAAGTTGACTGTATACTCCCATGAAGTACATTTTGGCATAAGTTGAGTTGTGGCTGAGCAGCTAAGCTAACTTTTGCTAGATATTTTAGGACTCTGTGGTGGTACAGTGGGTTGCCTGTGTATAGTAATAGTATGTTGTTGCGCGATATTGTGAACAAGACATTGTATATATCTGTAAAATCTCATGTGGATTAAGTGGAGACTTTTATTTTGAAGAGTATAGGTTGGGATTTACAGGGTTATGTTTCTTATTTTTGTTATGTTCCTAAGAATGTTGTTAATATGTTAATACTGTAGTTATGAGAGTAAATGTAGTTTCATGTAAAGCCTAGGTACTACCAACAACACAGGACACACTGTGGAATTGTTTCCAATTTTCTGTGAAGAAACGATCAACACCACTTTGGAAATAAAAGAGAAGAAATAAGCATGTTTACAGAAGAGGTAAAGTGAAATTGTCATAATTTTATATTGAGTAATAATAGTTTGAGTGTTGCTTCACGCAAACAAGTACGTAACCGTCTAGACCTGCTCTATAGTGCCCTGAGTTAACTTCTGTTATGATTTGGTGCTGTATAAACTGATTTGAATTGGTTGGTTTTCTGGCTGCTAGCGGTAGCGGTTTGGACAGTAGCCAGGCTGGTCCAAAGCAAGAAATAACCGTAAGAATCCCCGACCTCAGAGCTATGATAGATGCAGAGTTAAACACTCGGTAGTCGGTTTGGATCCCTCTCAAGTCCCGCAGCTCTCTCCATCGAGTGAATGCAAATCCGAGGTTCACTGTTGTTTTTCCTCGTTTTTTATCACTCTCCCTCTTCACGGTTACTCTGGTTGTTCCACCGGCCATCATTTCCGCTAGCTGGGGATAACTACCAATGGCTACCGGAAAATAAAAGCCCTATTCGTCTTCTGTTTTGGTTGCTTTGAACAAATGTAAAGTCAATGTATCGACATTGTGATGGTTTTTTAATAAATCAGCTAATTAGGGACACACTTATTGAGATGTGTGAGAAGCAGGGCTTCCGTGTAGCTGCGATGCTAGTGTGAGTTTTCGTATGCTAGTGAAGCATGTAGTGATTTTGCTCATGATGTTACACAGGCCTGGGGAGCATTAGGCATGTGGATTTATGCATGGTTATTGATTTTTATTTTTCTGAGAGTATTTTGGTTTGTTATTTATTCATGTAAACTGTATTTTAATTGTTTTATTGTGATGTTAGAAGTTATTATATACTTCCTCTTTTCACCTGCACTTTCTTCTGGGAAGGCGCTGGGAGCATTTATGCAGGAGCAACCCTGTAAATGTGTGTCTTTTCATGATTCCAGTTGCAGCGGAAAACCTTTGGCAATAAAATGCTTTGGAGGTGCAATTAGTACTTTTCACACAACACAACGCAGAGTGAGATCCACTACATGTGCTTGCATTGCCTTGCATTTGACTGTAAAATGTATTTTCATTGTTTTGTGCTGTTATGTCTATTTTTGAAAAACGCAGTTAAAGAACACAATCACAATATTTCACACCAAGACCATTCAAGTGTGCTATATATTAATCTCATGTACAGTTAAGTTAGAATATAGTAAGTCTTCAAATCTCCATATATTGGTGTGCATGGCTCACACTTCACTACTTGAGCGTACCATCATCATCACCTTTAATGTTATTGTATGATGTGAGATTCTCTCTCAATTTGAAACTTTTTTTTTTATTTTTTTTTTTAGCTCAAGCAGATGTGTGCTTGACTTAGTTTGTGCTGCCTGGATTAAATTTAGACTTTTTGCCATTTGTGTCTCTCCATTAACTTCTTTGCAGGATAAAACTTGACTGATGTTGTACAGGTGTTATCTCATTGTCGCTTATTGAAGCATTTAAAATCTCAGACTGATGTTAGGCACTGTCTTAAAAGTGCATGCAAAATAGACTAAAGAACTTTTACGATTTTTGTCAATAGCGTTCTCTTTTTTTATTATACTCATATTATTCACTTCATACCAATTTTATTTTCCTCTGGGCCTCCTCCCATTATATACACAACCTTCAGTTTTTAAAGACAAATAATGCAATATGGTCCAATAAGCTATTCTGACTTGTATTTTCCCAGTGCTGAACCTCCACATTTTATTTCCACTATTAATTTCCTGATGGGGTTGGGCGATATGACAGTATATACCGTGTGATGGTAGAAATGTGTCCACCGGTAGAGATTTGGCAATACCACTGAGCTATCCTGAGCTCTGTGTAGATTGAATGGACTTCTGGTGACTGGTTGATCTTGTTGTACATACAGTGTACAGTAGATTTGACTTATAAGTTCTCACATAGGGTTCCTTGATATATTTGTGCATTAACTGTAGCTCTCCTTTCTTGAGGGAAGTACACTGAAGGTCTCTTTGTTGTAACACAGGATACTCGACCAAGAACATATTCCTATTAAGTTGTCTTAACATAACTATTATTCATACAGACAAGCTGTCTAAAAACACTTTCTTATTTATTTATTTCCCATTTGCAGCAACTGCCGTTGTCAAGGGATAGGGAGAGGTTCCACACACACACACACACACACACACACACACACACACACACACACACGTGTGCCCAGGATGATTTGACAGGTGAAGAACAGTACATTTTCTGCACTGGTGATGCTGCTGCTATGGGGCTGTTTGCAGCAAACCTTTCAGAAACATCAGAGGTTACAAAACTGGTTTGGATTAGTTGCATAAATGATGGTTTGTGTTCTCTTGCTTAGGGAAGGTATGAAGAAAACAATTTCCTGGGTGCATTCTCATACATATTTATCAAAGCCTGGCTTTGTGACCACTGTGATATTTTTCAACCTCACTTCACATTGTCACAGTTCTATGTATTCACAGCTGGAAACACCTGGTATACCCACATTCTGCTACTGCTGGAAACTACAAAGGGGGAAAGCTAGGATGATTCCAAGGGCCATGGGATGACAGGGGCCCTCAAAAATAGTACATGCATAGAACATTAATTATCTGAGGAAATTATTTAGGGCCCCTAATATAATATTTTAGTCTCTTAAAAATTACGGTGTTCATTCATTCCTTTTTTGCTAAAATCATCCAGTTAGCCTGCCATATTGCACCTCTTAGAACAAACAATGAATGGTTCAGTCCTACCTAGCTGGGAATGGTGGAAACTAGCTGACTGTATAAAAAAACTGATGATGATTGACAAATATAATTTTCAGCATTGTACTGATGTATTACTTTGATAAAAATGTTCATCTTTTTTTACTTTACCTGATATACTCATTACACGGCTTTAGTGTTTTTAGGGAGTGGCATGGTTGGTATACATATTCGGGGCAGCGCGAAGATGGGTGGTGTGTGATTGATTATGGTGGGCCGGTATGGGCCAAAATGCCAGGGACGTTTTTTTGTCCCAGTCCAGCCCTGTTGTGAACACAACATTGTGTATCTCTGTAAAATCGGTTCAAATAGGTTCCTAAGAATGGTCTTAATATGTTAATATTGTAGTTAAGAAAGTAAATGTAGTTTCATGTAAAGATTGGTTCTCTCCTCAGTACAAACACTGAATGGTTCAGTCGTAGTACTGAAAACCCAGAGTTGAACCTGAAGTTATCTCGCTAACCGCAAATCCCGATTCGTAGTACAGGCCTCAGGTGACTGCAGGGCTGATAAGAAATAGACAACTGGTGGACAGCTAGAGGAAGGCCGGTATGTGGAGTTGAAGGGAAGAACATGGACGACACTGGAACCCTTCATATACAATGATACAATGGTGACTTGATTCGCCCACTTACTGCCAAAAAGAAAATCCACTCGCGAGCGAGCAGGTGAAAGTTTTGCGAGCAGGAGAGCTGCGCGCACTCAAAGCATTGTTTTCTCCTCGTAGGCTACAGTATTGCTCGCGCGAGCAGAAATATTCCGCGCACGAGTGCTGTGAAGGCGCTTGCAAAAATAATATGCGTGCGTGGCTGTTTGAGTTGAGCATGCAAGGATCTCATTTGCACACGCAGATTTTGGCAGTGATATGCTGCCATAGGGAAGTACGCGATTTGAGACACAGCACAAGTTTGAAGGCTTATAGAGTGCTGCAAGGATGATGTATTTTTGTAGGCCATCCCGGTAGTTCGCATCACCCTGGTTCCCTCCACAAAAAGCCAATGGGAGATTTCCATGGGATTTTGGATTATTGCAGAAAATAAGCTCTGTGGCAAACAAAAGTTTATGATACTTACACGTTTTGTTCAACAAGATAATCTTCACAAATGAACACCACTTTTATGATTTTTGAAGCGTAAATGCAATCACCAGAAGTAAAAAGCTAACGTTAGGCTATAAACCAACTACACCACGGTCACATGACTTCAACGTCACTACCACTAAGCTTCCAACTTGTAATGTGATTTTGATTCTGACCTCTTCTACAAAAGCCTTTGGGAAAGTTTGAGTTAGAACAGTTTGCAGTATAAACCCAACGAGGCTGTAAAGGCGGACGAGTGAGTAGATGAGTTTCTGTGTTTGTCGTGATGACGTTTAATGTCCCCGACAACCTCTGTAGTCCCATTTAGCCACTTGTTAGCAACTGCCTTTTTTAAGACACGTAAAAGCTTCAAAATTCACGAGTGGGGTATTTACTGACGGATTTTATGTCGCAGAACAAAACATGAAAATATCTTAAGCTTGTGTTAACCACAGACCTTATTTCAGGCATTTAACCAAAAACCCATTCAGAAACCCCATTGACTTCCAGACGAGGGAACCAGAAGTGCAAAAATGCTGACTCATTTTGGGGTTTTAGGACTCATTCCTGCAGCACTCTATTAGACCCCAAGACACTTCACAGCTGTTTATAAGAGACATGCTTTACCAACTCTGGAAAGTTGTCACTGGAACAATATTCTCTTTGAAGTCAATTGTGAAGTAAATTGATGGATCATGCTTATGCAGTTCATGTCACAAAGCAAAGCAAAGGAATGTGTGCTTGCACACAATTTGCCAACAGAGTGCACCGTCAGATGATGTCGCATTGTGGTGTGGCAAAGTTGAGCCAGATTTAACTTTTTTGATGGTCAGGGCTGTAGCCAGGATTTAGTTGTAGTTAGTAGTACTGCTACTGATACTAGTATTACTACAGTAGTTTACTTTTGTTTTAAAGCCAGACTGATACATCTGCCAGGCTGATATTATCAGCTGATTGGACTATTGACATAAACAGTTATAACAATTCTTGAATAACCAAATTTGAAGGATCCTTATGAAAATATGTATTTTAAGTTTTTATGTTAAAAAAACAAATAGCTGATATATTATCAGATTTTTAAAACTCAAATTTCGATATCCTTATTGGTCTAAAAGAATCTAGTATCAATCAGACTATTACTAATACTACTGCTACTACTACTGACCTGAACATAAAATACACAAAATATATGATATAAAGAAACTACCACAAAATTTGTGAAATGACATATCATGGAGTACATCAAGCCATCACTATACATGCCAATCACTGGTGGTTAAAACTCATCAGACTCATCATTATCTGACACATGAGCATTTAACAGTTGGATGGCATTAGCATAGTGCTTATAATTTGTTATAACAAACTTTTTTACAGGAAAAAAAGTAAGCAGTACATTTTACAATAGGAGAAACAAAATCTCTGAATTCCATGCATTCCTACTGTAAAAGAAGAAATCACTGACCTTGAAACTTTGTTGTAGTGATTCAAGCAGCAATCTTCTCGTCTGTTTCTTTAAACGTTATTCCACCACTGCTCTAACAGTTCATGTGCTGATAAATGAGGCCAATATTACACATTACCTTTCAATTGCCAGCTGAATGAGGGAGCACTTAAATAAAGATTAGGAGGGCTAGCTCATTAGCCATCTATGCTATATTAGTGTTAGACATACTGGAGCTGATCCCCATTGGCATTACACTCACATACATTAAGGTATTTAACTGGTACTAGATTATCAGTTAAAATGAATGTGTTTGTAGCTAATTCAGTTCCTTGTTAAATATCAGTCTTTAATACTTAAATATTCCTTATACACATGCTTTCAGGATGTCTGCTCACATTTTGTCTGCAGGTTTTAGAGTGCCTCTTGCGACCAAGAACTGGTCAAAATTAATTCTGATCCAGGAAGGCCAGTTTGAGTAATACATTGATGAGTTTTTGGAGGAATAGTTAGGCATTTTGGGAAATACACTAATTTGTTTTGTTGTCAAGAGTTAGATGAGATGATCGATGCCACTCTCATGTCTGTAGGTTAAGTAGGATTCGAGCAGTGGAGGCTGGTCCATAGAGGCAGAGGAGGTTGCTCCACCTCTATTTTTGAGAGGCAAGAGGGAGATCAAAATATAAAATCAACAACCAGAATACAATATTGACATAATGTTGGACCCACGGCGAGACTACGGTAGTGTGCAACGGCCCGATGTGCTGCTCAACCGGGACTGGATCCCAGTATGGGTGACGAACTGCTGCACAGGCTGCATGGCATGGAGGATGTTAAGGCAAGTCAAAGGTCACAGCTGAGTTTTCCTCCTTTCCTCCCCAATGTTTGGAATCACCAGCCGCCACTGGATTCGAGCCAGGGGCCAATTAGGTTAACATTAAGACTGGAAGCAGGGGGCAACAGCTAGCCTGGTTCTGTCATTAGTTAAAACATCCTCCTACCAACATCTCTAAAGCTCACTGAGAAATGCATTGCATCTCGTTTCTTTAACCGCACAATCAGCATGTCAAAACAGCAAGTTGTAATTCTAGGGGGAGTTACAGTACGTGTTGGAACTCTGGCCGGGTTTAGTGACTTCCTGCAATCTTGTCTTCACTGTGAGGTTGGCAGGCAAAAACCTTGGACACGGCCAGGCTAATAGTTCCCCCCTGGTTTCAGTCTTTATGCTAGGCTAAGCTAATTGCTTCCCTGGCTCCTTCTCTATATTGAGGAAGGGAAGTCGGGCTGGTGGCAGTGGATCTGCCTGGCAGATCTCCCAAGCCCAGGGCGCTGTGGTAAAGAGTACGTGGTCCTGGCACTACGCGGTCCTGGTACCACGCGGTCCTGGTACCACGCTTCATTCTATTAAGCACAGTGTTTTTAAAATTCTAAGTACAATGCAGCCTACCAGGACCACGGAACGCGTGTGGCTGCGGCTAACTGTCTGGAGGGTGGGGGGGGTGCTTAAGTGTGGGTCCGCCGGTTCGACCGGTGTGCAAGGTGCTGCGTGTAGGCCCCAGAGGTGGTTGAACAGCCCGGAGGAAGTGCGCCCGGGGATGGCCTGCCATCGCCGGGGAGAGGCTGTGCGAGTGCCCGGTGTTTGTGGCTGTGGCTGTTGGACTTAAGCTAAGGGCTGGATGGTCCGCCGGAGGAAATTACGCGCGGCTGTATGCGGATGTCCGCCCCGGGGACGGCCTGTCATCGCCGGGGAGAGGCTGTGTGAGTTCCCGGTGTTTGTGGCTGTGGCTGTTAGACTTAAGCTAAGGGCTGGATGGTCCGCCGGAGGAAATTACGTTCCTTTGGAGAGATGGCTGTGAACGCGCTTCACAACCTCCAGAGATGTCAGCGGCGCTTTAGCAGAGACAGGCCAGCAGGCAGTGCGTCTCCCGGGCGCAAAACGCGGCGAGACACGGCCTGTGGAGAACTGTGATTATTATTATCATCATTATTTATTTTTAGTTATTATTCAGGGGGTGCTTCAGAATTATCTGCCCAGGATAGAGGCATCGTTCCTGTCTCACGTGAGGCCAACGAGGGCGTGTTTTTTGCTCACGTGGTGGCCTGCAACGGCTCAATTATCTGCACGCCAAATGGCAAACGGTTTCACCTTTGTCTCTGGTCTCAGCCAGTCACAGACAGTCTCCAGCCGGATTTGGAAATTCACTCCGCACATAAGAGTGAAGTTTCGGCTTTGGTTTTCCCTCATTTTCCACAGAACACGCTGGAGGTAGGTTGTGTTTCTCTTCTCCCCGATTTCGGTGGGAAATTGCACGTTTATCACAGCGGTCTAATCGCTTTTTTTTTTTCTTCAGCAATGACACTTCCAAAGAAGTCCTCCACCTGCCCTCTCTGTTTCAAGGCTTTTGCGGCACTGTCCAATCACTTCAGACGGACACACAATGTGGCGAACCTGGATGAGCGGAGGATTCTCCTAAACCACGCCGCCCGAAGGGTAAACATCAGGGACCTTGCCTGTCCGGTCTCTGGATGCGCGTACAAAAGCACGAGACTGGACAGGCACCTGAGGGAAAGCCACCCGGAGCTCAGCAAAGAAGAGGTGGAGGTCCACTTAAATAGGGTAAGGAGCAATAAAACTATCGCCCTCCTGGCTGCGCTCCGTGCCAAAAGCCCCTCACCTGCCATGGTCTCCGGCTTGGACCTGGTGGCACGAGAGGAGGGCGATGACGCGCGTTTGGCATGCCGGGTGCAGGAAGAGCCGCGGCCGCCCACGTGCAGCGACCCGGGATGCACGGAGAGGTGGAGGAAGAACCAGAGGCTGGTTATGGAACTGGCCGACCTCCGGAAAAAATACAGGCGGCTGTCACAGGCCGTCTCCGGTCGCAGAACGCCCGAGTCCGGCGTGGTGACAGAGCGGACGGATCTGCTGCAGGGGGCGGCGATGATGATGATGAGGAGGAGGAGGAGGGGGGGGAACGGGCCGCAGAGGAGGAACGGGCTGTGGTGGTGGATGAGGAGGAAGGATCGGGTGAGGGGGATTACAGCGGGCCATCGCTGACCAAAAGACCGAAGGAAGGAGTCGTGCGCGGGCTTATCCAAAGTAGTGGAAGAATGCCGGGTCTGCGCCATCTGATCTTCCCCAAATACATTGCGAGTTACTTGGAGGATTACCAACATTACCAGGAGGGAATCTGCCCTTCTACCAAGCATCTCGAAAACGCCTACTCCAAGGTGAGCCGCGTGAAGTCTTTTGTTTATTTCATGGCCACGGGAAAACGCAACCTACGCAGCTGGATGTTTCTGGATGACGGGGCCCAGATCAGAAAGTGAGTGTGACCGGCTTTCATAATCATTTCTCGGGTTGCTGCCCGGCCCGTGGTCCCTGACCTTGTGCTTTGTGCTTTTTTTCTTTTTTCTTTTTTTTAATTTAACAGATGGTCCTCCCATCTCCTGACTACGGGCAAGGCGGTGACAACGGCGAACTTTTATATGAGAAACGTGTACCAATTCCTCCAATATATGAAGGAGACCCCCCCTCCCCTCTGCCGCCTGTCCCAGGCCCAGCTGACTGGCGTGGTGAGAGACGTCAAATCGGCCCTCACCAACATCACAAAAAAGGTGGTCCTGCACCAAATGCAGGTGAAGGCGGAGAAGATGGCGAAGGTCGTCTCCAGGGATAGCCTGAAAAAGTGCCGGGACACGGCTGGGGCACGAATCCCCGCACTGCTGGGTATGTAACCGGCTGTTTAGCCCGGGCGGGCGGGCGGGTAAATGCATCTCTGAGGTGGCTTACTTTTGGCGTGTCCTCTGCTCAGATGAAATGAAGAAGAACGGCTCACAAGCGCTGAGGTATAGCTTCTACGGATACTTCTCCGCGTTTGTGGCATGCATCTACGGGCACCGTCCCGGAGTCCTGACCAACATGACGGTGGAGGAAGTGGAAGCAGCGAAGACCACCGGCGACCGGTCCGCCGAGGGCTTTGTGGTCTCGGTAAGTACGGGGGTCTCCGCTGACGTGTGCCCGAAATTTGAGTTCGATCTGACGGGGCGTCTAAATGTGTGTTTTTTTTTTTTTTTTAATTTAATTTAATTTAATTTAATGTATTTCTCCCCCCCCCTCCGCATTGCAGGTCAGCAACCACAAGACCAGCAGGGACTTCGGGGCGGCCCAGATTTTTTTCCGGCCCGAAGAATACCAGTGGCTGGAGACGTGGCTGGAGCTGCGCGAGCGCTGCAGGCCCACGTCTGATCGCGTGTTGTTTGCGGCTGGAATAGGGCCGGCACGGAATCTCGTTCGATACATGCAGGGTGCCTGGGCGGAGATGGGATTGCCGGGAAAGCCCAGCTTCATCGACCTCAGGACCGCCGTCTCCGCACACGTGAGTCGCACTGCGCCACGGCGGTGCCCACCTCAGTTTAACCTTTGCCGGCAGTAGCGATCTTTACGAGTCCCTCTCCTCCACCACCGTCTCGCAGGCCAAGAATGTACATTCGGCGGAGGTCAGAGACAAGATGGCCACATTCATGTGCCACAACACCTCCACCGCGGACAAGTTTTACGCTCTGAACCTGGATGTTGCGCAGTCCAGGCAGATGCGCCGTCGTTTCGAAGAGGCCACATCATCCAGCAGCCCCCCCGCTGCCTCCACCTCCGTGACCCCCGGGACAGAGAGCGTAAGCATCGGTCTATTTTGTCCCGTATTTTAAATTATTTTGTCCCGTATATAAAGTGGAGGCCTGGCCGATCTTGATGCTTCTCTCACTGGGTGTGTGTTTGTTTCCTCACCAGACGCCGACAAGGAGAGCCACGGAGCGGTGCAAGAAGGCGGTGGTACTCATCAGCCCCTTGGGCGACAGACTGAAAGCTGCCCACGGACCAGCTGTCCGGTCCCGCGGGACCAGGAGAGCAGCGCTCGGGGCTGAAAAAAAAGACTCTAGCGGCAATAATGATACACAAAAATAAAGGAATTAAAATGAATAAAGTTCGTTTGCTTTTGCCGCTGTTGCCGTAGTAAATCTTATAAACCGTTTGGTCGGTGTCCTGCTTACTCACTTCACCCGCCCTCCGCACGGGAGACGCACTGTCTGCCGGGCTGTCTCTGCTAAAGCGCAGCTGACATCTCTGGAGGCTGTGAAGCGCGTTCATAGCCCGTGACGCACGGGCCCCTCTGCGCGTCAGCCAGTTCCATGAGACCGGGGTGAGCCCGTGACACACGGGCCCCTCTGCCCATCAGCCAGTTCCAGGGCACCGTATTAAATCAAAAATCACGGTCCTCCATAGGCGTTGCTCAGCGAGTTTTAGGCAGAGGATCGCACACTCTCTGCCGGGAAGGCTAAGCTGATGAGCCCCTGAAATCTCTGGAGGTAGTGAATCACGTCCACAGCCAGCCATGAACACTGCTCTATCCTTTGCGCATAACACTGAAGCTCTCCCCCCCTGCTGAATTAAATTTAAAATAAAATAAAAATCACGGTCCTCCATAGGCCGTTGCTCAGCGAGTTTTAGGCAGAGGATCGCACACTCTCTGCCGGGAAGGCTAAGCTGATGAGCCCCTGAAATCTCTGGAGGTAGTGAATCACGTCCACAGCCAGCCATGAACACTGCTCTATCCTTTGCGCATAACACTGAAGCTCCCCCCCCCCTGCTGAATTAAATTTAAAATAAAATAAAAATCACGGTCCTCCATAGGCCGTTGCTCAGCGAGTTTTAGGCAGAGGATCGCACACTCTCTGCCGGGAAGGCTAAGCTGATGAGCCCCTGAAATCTCTGGAGGTAGTGAATCACGTCCACAGCCAGCCATGAACGCTGCTCTATCCTTTGCGCATAACACTGAAGCTCTCCCCCCCCCTGCTGAATTAAATTTAAAATAAAATCAAAAATCACGGTCCTCCATAGGCCGTTGCTCAGCGAGTTTTAGGCAGAGGATCGCACACTCTCTGCCGGGAAGGCTAAGCTGATGAGCCCCTGAAATCTCTGGAGGTAGTGAATCACATCCACAGCCAGCCATGAACACTGCTCTATCCTTTGCGCATAACACTGAAGCTCTCCCCCCCCCTGCTGAATTAAATTTAAAATAAAATAAAAAATCACGGTCCTCCATAGGCCGTTGCTCAGCGAGTTTTAGGCAGAGGATCGCACACTCTCTGCCGGGAAGGCTAAGCTGATGAGCCCCTGAAATCTCTGGAGGTAGTGAATCACGTCCACAGCCAGCCATGAACACTGCTCTATCCTTTGCGCATAACACTGAAGCTCTCCCCCCCTGCTGAATTAAATTTAAAATAAAATCAAAAATCACGGTCCTCCATAGGCCGTTGCTCAGCGAGTTTTAGGCAGAGGATCGCACACTCTCTGCCGGGAAGGCTAAGCTGATGAGCCCCTGAAATCTCTGGAGGTAGTGAATCACGTCCACAGCCAGCCATGAACACTGCTCTATCCTTTGCGCATAACACTGAAGCTCCCCCCCCCCTGCTGAATTAAATTTAAAATAAAATAAAAATCACGGTCCTCCATAGGCCGTTGCTCAGCGAGTTTTAGGCAGAGGATCGCACACTCTCTGCCGGGAAGGCTAAGCTGATGAGCCCCTGAAATCTCTGGAGGTAGTGAATCACGTCCACAGCCAGCCATGAACGCTGCTCTATCCCTCGCGATTTTGACGTTCGGGAAACCGCTTGATGTTTGGCGTGCTGACAAACGGGGACGTATTTGTTTCACAATTGTCAAATTGACAAAGGGGCTGCTTTCTGACAGGGGGGGGATGACAAAGGGGCCGCTTTCTGACAGGGGGGGATGACAAAGGGGGGATGACAAAGGGGCCGCTTTCTGACAGGGGGGGATGACAAAGGGGCCGCTTTCTGACAGGGGGGGCGGTGGAAGGAATTTGCTGTTTGGGAAACCGATTGAAATGTGTGCCAAGTGTCAGCCCACGCCCTACTGGGAGCAAGTGCAGAGACAGGTATCGACCTTCACATCTCACGCTCTACAAGAAAGCAATTAAACGTGCGGTATTGCTTCAGGTTTATCAGCACTGTACAGCAGTTTACTAAAGGTGTTAGTATGCCTAATCAGAACTACTTGTTGGATGGTTGAAAAAGAACAAAAAAAAATAAAAAATCTATATATATATATATATATATATATATATATATATATATAATCACGCTTTTAAATGCTATGTAAATGTAAACCTCTGCTGTGGTTTACAATTGTTAATGCACTAACCCTACTTAAAATCATGTTTAGTTTTCTTGATAGACATGACAGATAGTGCATTTGCATCTTTACTACAAGGAGCACTTTACTGCCTTATTTTTGATGGATGCTCTATGTAACAGTCTTTTGAGGAGAATATTGACTGTAACTTAAAATACAGTTTAAATGATATATTTTTTTATCTGAAAATGCAGTTGGAAGTAGTCTACTTTTTGAAGTCCTGACTAGTGTCTGCAGGTGTCCCTTTTGTAGGCAGCATACACCCCAACAACCTCCACCAACAAGTTATGGCAAAAATGCAGGGCAAGAAAAGTCAGCTAATCCATCGCTGCAGCTCTTTATGTCTATTACTCTGAGCGTACGGTGATAATTTAAAGTGATTCAGATGAGCATATCAACATTCAAAAAGACAAAGAAAATCAACACGAAATATGTGAGGGGGAAAAACATGGGATTTTGAAAAATCTTTTATGAGGTACTAATGTTTTCATTGTGTTTTGGCCCTTTAGGAAACACAGTGCATTTTAGTGAGGAATATTGAATGTAAACAAAACAGTATTTGGTTACAATCACTCCACTGGGGAAGCTTGAGTTCATTCTGGCATAGGCAAATCAAATTGTGTCTTCGGGGCTCCAACAGTGGAGCAATGTGGAGGGAAGGAACACAGAGGGTGAGGGTGGGACCTCAGTTACAGTCAATCACAGGGCTGACACATAGAGACAGACAAACATTCACACTCACACCTATGGACAATTTAGAATCACCAATTAACCTAACTTGCATGTCTTTGGATGGTGGGAGGAAGCCAAAGTGCCCGGAGAGAACCCACGCAGACACGGGGAAAACATGCAAACTCCACACGGCCGGCGGATGCGAACCCAGAACTCTCTTGCTGTGAGGCGACAGTGCTAACCACTGCACCACCGTGCCACTAAATCTTTTCAAATAAAAAAGAATCTGTTTCATTTTCTATCTGGCATGTGATACGTGTCAGATGTGTACATGACACCAGCAGCTGTGACAGAGCGGCTTATTTCTCACGGAGGACAGGCAGAATGAGTAGTTGGCTGCAGGATATTTTACTGGCTGACATGAAAATCAATGCAGTGGTTGTAGAGATGCCACTCCTAAATCTACACTCTCCAAGGATCTGTGTATCTGTGTGTGTGTGTGTGTGTGTGTGTACGCGTGTGTGGCTGACAGGGTCTCTCTGTCTCTTTTTCCTAAAACTCTCATCATTTCTCTCTTCCTCACACTGACCTTCCTTTGGACCTGGATGTGTCTTAATCTGTCATATATCTTTTCTCTCTAATGTATATCTGTAAACACACAAGATATTAATATATGTGCTAATATATATAATGCTAGATGTCATTCTAGATGTCATCCCCTCACATACAAATGTTTTTTATAATTAATATTTTAATGTTATAGATAATTAAATAATTATATCATTGAATGGATTTAACATAGTTATTTATTCTACATATAGACTTATAATCATCTACAAACCAACTGTGTAGATATTCCAAAAACATAAATATATCTGTATTGATGTTGGAGTGATTAGATGACCAAAAGAACAAAAAAACTGTAATAAATGACATTAATGTTATGGTTAGATCAACATCTTCAGCTTCCAAACTCAACCAGATCTTCAGCTAGTAAACTCAAAAATAATTGAGCATGACAAGAACAATACTCATAATAGTCCTAAACAAAACACTGTTCTCAGCAGTGTTGCTCTGGAAGTCTCTCTCTATTTCTCTCTCTCAGTAGCGGCAATCTCTTGCGGCCTGACATTACCATCGCCAGTTTGCAAATGCGAATTAGTCTGGAACCTCTCAGTTCATTTTCGATTTCCAAGGGGTGTTATCAACGGGCGCAGACCAAAATGCCTCTGGACGCAATTGGTTAGACCTACAACCAATCAGAGCAATGACACGTGTGACGTAGTGCTGAGTGAATGAATATTCCCTGTAGGAAGTACGGCAAACACATCTTTCTTATCAACCAAAGCTTTAAGTGCCGTTGTTTGTTCTTTTAGAGAAAATATACCGTTGAGTTTGTTTAACACTGACGCGATCAGTGGCAGCCATCTTGGTTGTACGATAATACCTCAATGGCGCTCCTCTGTACAGTCATCGTATCACATCTGCCCCATATTAGATAAATGGTTGTGATAGGCCCAACCTGGGCCAGGTCGGGGACCAGACGCACCTGCCAGAGCAAATAAAACATGAGCTACAGATTTGTCTGGTTACCACGCTAGCAATCTCTCATTCCACCTGCGCATCGCTAACCAGTTCTTCTTCTGTGGTAGCATGATGGCTGCAATGTTAGAGTGCCCTCTACTGACCATAAAAAGAACTTCATTAAATGAGAATTTTATCTGGGTTACATAATGTATTAAATGTTTTATAGTAAGTGGATCTTTGAGCTTACATTCTCTTCATCGTATATCAGTTGAAGTGAACAAGATATTAAGCAACATTTTTCACACTATGAATTAGTCTGACCCTCATTAGCCTGCTTTGGCAACTTGTTTTCTATCATACTTTTCTTTTTACATTTTGTATTAAAATAATTGGAATTTACTTCTAGAAAGACATGAGCAGTGATGGAAAGTATTTTATTACATTTATTCAAGTCACTTGAGTATTTCTTTTACATATTACATATTTTTTTACTTAACTACATTTCAGAGAGAAAAATTTTACTTTTTATTTCACTACATTTATCTGACAGCTACAGTTACTTTGCAATGACCACCAGCTGATTACAACTGTTGGTCACACAGACCAGGAGCCAATCATCAACAAGGAACTGTATTCAGTCAGTGCGACTGTGGACCACAGTGTTTCAGCTGTCAGGAGGCATGAGCCTGTATCTGTGTGGCAGCAATTGCGTACTCACGTTTGAGTTTTGTGGGCGAGACCGGCACAAAAACCATGCAGAGACCTTTACTCAACCTCAAACCAACAACATACACTATATGGAGAAATTGTTAGCACCCAAACATGAGGAAAAGCTGTACAAGGTGTTCTTTAGACCTCTTGTGAGACAGAAGTGTATGTGAGATACATTAGCAGCTGATAATGTGTGAGTTTGCGCTGGGGGATAACTGAGTACCAGCTGAAGGAGTGAAAAATGAAACTGTTATCACAAAGTTTACAAACATTAGAATGAATTTTAGAGGTTCATGCCAACTTCCAGCTTGGCAAAACAACAGAATACCACAGAGCCAGATACAGTATGCAGCCCCGCCAAGCCTGGACCCACACTGATTCACAGGCTGCCTCAGACCTGATAACAGACAGCACAGTGTGTGTGTGTGGAGTAAAGTTTTATATGTCTCAAGTTACACTTATTCTGAATGAAATATAGGCAGTGCTTATCGCTGGATTAAATGTGTGTGTGTTTCTGTTGTGGTTCGTGTTTCATGTAAAAAACACTTTTAATGACATATGGGCTCTGTCTGTCTGACTGACTACTTTAAGTCTGTGAATGTGTTGTGTATTCTGCAGTATCTATTCTGTACTGTAGAATACACAGCACATTGACAGACTTAGTGAAAGCACTTCTAAAGGCTGCTGGCTCAGGAAGTAGAGCAGGTCGCCCTCAGCTGCATATGTCTGTTTGCAGAGGGAGTTGCCATATTCCAGGCAAGAGATGTATTGTCAGCATCGCAGGGATAGGAGAAGACATATTAATTAGAAGACTTATTAATTATAATTATTTAGACATATAATAAATAATATGTAATAGAATAATCAAACAATAATATCAGTCTGCACGGTGTCAGTCAAGTGTACAGATTTCTATTTCCATTTTAAAGCCTGTAGACTGGTTTGTTGCCTTGTAGACCTGTCGAACTAATTCCAGGTAGTGGCAACATGCTATTGCAGGCTGCTCTTGAACGCATCTTTTTTGGCTGCAGGATTTCCAGGAAATGTGGATCCCACCTCTCCAAATCCAAGACCTTTGGCAACCATTAGGGGGGGATTTTGTAGCCCACTTTGGAGGTATTGTGAGCTATGTGATATGCTGATTTGAAGACCGCTGCCAGTAAATTTCCTTTTATCCTGTCCACTACGCTGCCAGTATAAGCCAATTGCAGAGGTTTTTCAATCTTTATGTGGTCTCTATTTCAAGCTGTGCAGCTCTGTAAATCACTTGTTCAGTCTGGCCTAATGGCCTCAGTAATGCTTCAAACAAGCAGGTCATATGTTTAGAACGTATATTTGTTTTAAATCACACCCTTAGCTCACTGGGTAGAACATGAACCATGTGTCAAAGCTGAGTCCTTACCGCAGCGGCCTGGGTTCGAGTCCAGCCGGGGCCCTTTGCTGCATGTCATCCCCTCTCTCTCCCCTGCCTTTCCTGTCTCTCTACTGTCCTGTCAAATAAAAGTGAAATGCCGAAATGCCAATATATATCAATATCAATCAAGTTTATCTGTCACATGTAATCATATAAGGTACAATCACAGTGAAATGGAATGGCCACACTCAAAGGTGGAGTGAAAAGTCTGCTGTCATAGCATCCTCAGGGCTGCATCACACTGCCTCCATGATCTCTCTCCAACTCTTTGTTTTGTGCGTGTGTTTGGGGCTGGTGTTGCACCTGAATGCAAACACAAAAAGTGATGGAAGTAGTACTTTCATACCTGCCCAATTGCTGCAGGATTGTCAGATTGTCTGTTTGTGTACAGAAATGATAAGTACTTTTCTTTTGACAAATGCGTTTGCTCTGCTTATTGCACCCAGACCAGCTAGCATGACCTTGATGACCTTGTGCAGCTTCCACTATAGGTAAGGAACCTTAGTAAAAAGAAGCACATGGATATTTAACATGTTGCTAGTTATCATGGAGATCCCAGTGCATTGAAGTTTTTGAGAAATATGTATGTATTTATGTACCATATGTATCTAGCTTAAGCTGCATTTACTAGATCAAGAACATTATAATTGACCAAATGTAGGAACATGTTCTTTTTCTGCGAAATCCCCAAAACATCTCCACTTTCATCATCATTTTCATTGCAGAGAATTAATGTCAGATCTGGTGAAACCGACAATCCAGGAATCTAAACCCACTCTACGCTCCTTATAAGTCAACATGGTTAATAATGGCATGACGAGAGAGAATAAAACAGAATGCAAATAGCACAGAATTGTACTGATATCAAGTGGATACTGTTTTATTATTCCTGTTGTATTTGCAGTGGTAGTGAATCCGGGGTTAAAGCTGGGAAGCTCACCTCTGGGGCTCTGATTGGCCGAGAATGAGTCACACACATGTTCTCTAATGAGCTGACAAGCCACATCAGTGCTGAGTCTCTGGGCTTCTCAGTGTGTCAGCGTGTGTGTGCATGTGTGTATATGCAGGCATATGTAGTCCTGTGCCAATATGTGCACATGTCTCTGCCACTTTAAATGTGTGTGTCTGTGTGCATGAGTGATTGCACCTTAGGGCCCAGCAGAGTATTGAGGCCAGTTGAAAGAGGGCGACATCAGAGGTATGCAAATCACATACACCCACCAAGACACATCACACATTCACACGTACACACGCGTACACACACACACACACACACACACACACACACACACACACACTCTCGCTCTTCTCTCTTCTTTCTCAACCATTTTAATTCCACCACCAACTTAAATCAGACACATCTTCCTGGTTGTGCCCCGCGCTCCCTGTTCATTATAATTACATCATGGTCGGCTGGTCCACTGCTCTGCTGGACCCCTGTCCCTCCTCTACAAGCTGAGCCGTACTGTCAGCTGCACAGGCCTGAATACCTACAGCTGGGCAGAGCCTGTATGGATCATGCCAGTCAAGTAAAGCCCAGTTCAGACCAAAGTTTCACGACGAGACAAAACCGTTTTAGACCCGCTTGTTTTTTGTTTTCGCCCTTTCATCAATACTAGAAATGCAACTGTAGTAAGTAACTCACTATCACTATCCTCATTCATATTTTAAGATGCAACAAATTATATCCAGCTACAAAAAAACCCCCTGAAAAACCGGCAGTTAAAACAGAAGTACAGAGAGTTGTTGCTATGGAAACGATACACCGTCGTAAACTGGCAGGTTTAAGAACGTTGCAGACCGGCACATTGCAAGTAGATGCAAGTTTCAACTCGTCTTGTAGTGAATCTTTGGTCTGAACTGGGCTTAACACGTCTATAGAACACATTCTCAGAATACAACGTGGATCAGCATTCAAGCATGTCAGTGTTTTCTCTGTCATCAGTGTAAGTCTAGCGGTGACTGAGATGAGAGAGATTATTTGGATATTTTGTCTGTGTTGCCAATTTGCTGTGACCTCATTATGTGTTACCTTATGTGTTTTTGAGTAATACATTTTGGTCAGTGCAAAACGTGCACGCCCTTGCATTGATGAAGTGATTTCTCCTTGTGTTTTTAGTCAGATTACTAGGAAAGCGATGAGAGTGCACTATTTTTGTGATCTTTTCTCCTGGGGAGCATACCACCGAATGGTTTGACTTTCACTATGCACGACTATGTTGCCACTTGGCAGTAATTTGGTGCTTCCCTACTATAAGCCTTGTGCCCCTCTTGGATATTTGTTCTAGCACCGACACTGGTAGCGTGTTTGTGATGGCATGCTCAGTTGGCTAAAAATATATTTTACAAGGTCAATTATGTTAGAATGTGATGATGTTATGTTTTCTATAGTATTGAATTATTTATTAGTGAAGACGCTTATATACTATAATTCTTTGTGCATATTTTAATTATATTGTTGTAGACCAGGGTGTTAAACTTAAATTCCAGGAGGTCCAGTCAGTCATCCTCCTCCTAAGTAAAGGTCCAGAGTTATTACACATTGTCAACATTTTATTCAACCTTGTTTGTTTTTTCCTCAATTATGCAGACACATTTTAAAGTTACATTGAGTAGTACTGCAAAAAAAAAAAAAAATGACAGAAGACAGATTCTTCATTCTTAGCAATGCATGCATGTTCTCAAAAAGTCTAACAAAGTGCATATCCTTGTAAAACTATCAGGTATAACAGAGAAGGTATGATGGATGCAAGTGCTGAACACTTTCAACAATTAACAAATAATATTTAAACAACAATGCCTTCCTGTCTAAAATAGCTCATAATACATAAAGAAATATATTGATCTCTTCTGTGACTTCACATTCAGAACACAGCTGAGTGAAAATGTCAACATACAAGTTCACATTTTTTTCTACAAGCTCTGATGGGTTTTTTTTTTCTGACTTCAAATTCAGCTCACGTGTGTGAATATTTTGTGAAAATTTAAAACACGAGTTTTTTCTTCTACAAGTTCTCACATCAAGTCTACAAGCTCTCGCATTTTGCAACATATTTACCTTTATACCTGTCTACTGCTAAGCCGATACGTGGTGCTATTAATAGCAGCATCAAGCTGTGACTGCACATCCTCTGCTAAAATGTCAGCTCTTCTGGTAGCTGTTGTAGCTGATAGTGGGATTTGCTTGATTTTTTTCCAGCAGTTCATCTTTTTGTTTACCGTCTAACAATGTTTGAGCAACTGCATTCATGCATTCCTTCACACATCCCCCTTCTATGTACAGCTTTTTATGTTTGCCCAAAATCCACTATATGCTCAGCGAAGCCTCATGTTGTTGAGCTGTGAAGGACTGGGAGAGGACTCTTGCGGATCATACTGGGCTCTGAGCTTCTTTATTTTGCATGTCCTTACCTCAGACACTTGCGGGTCATGTAATGTGTCTGTGTTTCATTTCATAATGGCGTTTAACATTGCCACTTTTTACAACAGCAGATCGGGCCTTTCTGCGTTTGTTGTGGGGAAAATAAAAGTATATTTGTGTGTCCACTCATCGTTGAACACTTGATTTTCAGTGTCAACTTTTCTCTATGATCTGCCTGCTCTCACGTGATTGGACCATGGATGTATAAAGAGAACTGGATACAGCTTTGGAGGCGAGGCCCTGTTCATTCCTATAAAAGTTATTCATTGGCGCATGAAGCCAAAAAAGTTTGAATCCCCAGGTATAAAATTACCCTGATCTTCCGCATAGCTTCCGCATTGTATGGCCCATAGAGCAAGTGTACTAGCATTTCCTTTAACCCTGCCTCCCAACCGCTCCGTCTCTGGCTCACTCACATGAATGGCAGTGACATTATAACACCTAAACTCTGCTGTGGAGTAAAACCCAGCAGAAATGATTTGCTAGCTTATGATTATAAAGCATCAAAATCCGTGATTTTTGTATTGTAATCAGAAGAAATACAAAATGTAATAAAAACGTGCTGTAAAAGTGACCAGCTACCAAGAACTGTGCGAGATGGCAGCTATACCTGCTTACACCCTGTGCAGGCAGTCCCCTCATAACCCAGAAAAGACCTAACCTATCCATCTGTTAACACTGGACTCAATTTAAAGGTTTTTAGATTATAACCTCTGTTTGACTGTTTCAATTACTATATTTTCAACAGGTTCTACAAGATCTCTTGGACAACATTTTTGGAAAAACTCTGAAAAAGTCAAATCGTTTACATACTTATGTGTGGGTTTTCAAGTGAGGTGCCACCACAGTGACTACGTTTACATGCACAAAATTTCAAAAGCAATATTCCTACTAAGCTGTTTACATGGCTAATGACAATGAATATTTTACTAATATTCCTGTTTACATGCAGCCATGCATACAGCCGGCTGTGTTTGACAGGGGTCGATACCCTAACATGTCGTTTACCACGTCACACAATATGGGAAAGTGGAACGTCTGTAGCCGATTGAGCCATTTTGCTTCTCTGCATCAAAATTGGATTTTTCCTAAGCTTTCCACTGGTGGCAGACTTGTTCGACTGTGAGAACTCAGCCTCTCTCTTTCATTTGTTCAACCACCTTCTTGAAAAGGTCGGTGCTGCGATATTTGCTCATATCCAAAAACCTGCTGATATCCAAGTCTTTCATAATGTTTAAATGTAGGTGTGTATCTCCTTCCCACCAGAAATGTAAGATGGATTTTTCCATCATCTTAGCCTTAAGATGCTTTTGGGAAACGAGGCCCAGATCAGTGCATCTCTAATGAAAATAGATGCAATAACAAAGAGACAGATGGAGCCATTTGTTTTTTGTATTAATCCTTTTGATAATTAAAACAATACTCAGTATTGGTAGAATTTTTATTGTAGATACTGTAGGTATTGATCTACCCACTCCTAGCATTTGAGTGGAACATCCTGGTGATACACTCTGAAAGCTCCAACTTTAGTTGATGAGGTCTGTCTGTACTTACTGATGTCAACACCTTTCCTGTTATGCATGTGGCATTAAAGGAACAGTCCACAGTAACACATTGTAAACAAAGTGGGTACCAAACTGTCTTGCTCAAAGACTCCTGTTCCTGTAATCTTTCCACCGAGAAAATGATCCCCAAATAGCAGAGTGGTACCTCTGCTCGTTGCCATGGTGAACCTCAGCAGGTCTGAGCTGCAGGTGTGTGTGTCAGTGTGTGTTTACATCTGTGTGTGTGCAGGTGAGAAAGAGAGAGAGAGAGAATGATTTAAATTAGGCAGATTTTCAGCCAGAATCCTCTCATGAGGCTCACTCACCCTCTGCTAGCCTCAACCTGTGTGTGTGTGCCTCAAGCTCTGCGTGCACATGCATGTTCATGCTCTTTGTGCACGTGCATGCATGTGTTAATGTTGAAGTTCATGTGTGCGTGTGAGCAAAATACACAGAGGGCAACAGAGCTAAACACTAGTTGACAGTCTGCATGATAATGAGTTGTTAGGTAGCAGGATTTACCTTACACACACACAAAGCTGCATTTTCCTGTCCTTCCTTTCCTTCCTTCCTCATGCCTTTCTTCTTCATCCCTCGTTTCCTCCCTCCCTCCCTCATCGTCCATCTCTTTCTCTCTTCTTGTTTTTCCGGCTTTGCTCTTATCGTTTCTGTCTCGGAGCTTAGCCCTTTCTTCTCTTCAGTCAAGCGTGGCACACACACACACACACACACACACGTCATACTCAGACAACACACACACACACACACACACACACACACACATGTACTATTCATCACAAACACAGAAACATCCGTGCACACTGCTGACAGGCAAACACACACACATACACAAACACACACACATGCATACATTTGTATACACACACCTTTCCCCTTAGATGCACACACTGCTTACTGTGTATGTGTGTGTGTGTGTGTGCGCGCACATGCTTTCCTGTCACATTGGCCTACTCTACATTTGCTGTATCTGTGCCAACCCACCGGCCATGCACAGTCCACCTCTCTCTGTCTTTCATTCAATTGCTCTCTCTGCGGTCTATCTCTGCCTCTACTTACTTGTATTTGTCTGTTGTGTGTGTGTGTGTGTGTGTGTGTGTGTGTGTGTGTGTGTGTGTGTGTGTGTGTGTGCAGTTTATCAAGGTTTGTAAAAGCAGTCATAGGTGGAGAAGAGAAAAGAGGAGGAGGAAAGGGACTGAGATTGAATAGGGAGGGATAAAGATGGAGAAAGAAAGGAGGGAGGAGAGAGGGGTAGCCAGCGGGGCGGGATTAAGCTTTGTGTGTGTGTGTGTGTGTGTTTGTGTGTGTGTGTGTAGTGGGAGTGTTAGAAAGGGAAGCCAAGTGTAAAGAAATAATCTTGACATAGCCTGGAAATGCTGCAGCTCAGCAGTGGCCAGAGCCAACACAGCTCTAATGTTGATAAATGTGTATTTCAGGGACTTAATGAGTGTTTGTCATTTAAAGAGTCCAACATAACATCTGAATTATTTGGTTCTGTTTGCGGTTTGACATTTCATTGTTGTCTTGATTAAGAAAGCATGATGCAAAGATGAGTGGCGCTTTCTCTGCTAGGTCCAGTGTTTATTAGCCTGGTTTCAGCCCTCTGAATCACCACCCATATCTCTGATTTTTGCAGTTTGAAAGAGCAACCTAGCCAATCAGAGCATTGAAGGCGGGATTAAGAAAGGAGACGTCATCTCCTGTGCCAGGCCCAGATAAATAGCTACAACCATGAAAAATGGCAACAAGCCCAGATGAGATCAAAGCTGTTGTACAGGTTGTTGTAAATTGACTTCAGGGCTCCAGACTAGCTTTTTCCACTAGTAACACTGGTGCTTCATACTGAACATTTCAGGAGCACCAGCAAACATTTAGAAGCACCACTTGAATCAAGATGCAACGCAACACATTCATATTTTTTTCCATCTTAACTGTATTACTGCTAAATGCTTTGGTAATAAATATACAATTTACAGAAATAACAATGAGCTGTTTTATTTTAAAGGAAAAAGTCACAAAGTGCTTTAAGAAAAAAATCATTAAGTTAAATGGTGCTTTTTTTAAACAGACACCAAATAATACATTTACAAATGTAAACAAAAGGTCAGTACATTTACTTTACATTTACATTGACATTACTGCACAACAACCACAACAAGTAAACAAAGAACTCCCTCTTATTCCTCTCCTTCCCCTCCCTTTAGAGCAAGCAATGAGGGCAACAGCTGAGTGTACTGTGCTGCACCTGAGACAAAGATTAATCAGTCTTGAGTCAGGAATACATCTTCAGTGAACTAGCTTGGAGGAGTCCTGAGGGCCTCTAGGGCTAGGCACCTCTGAAGGCCAACCCTTGTAGTTGGGCCTTCTAGCTCTTTTACCCTGACTGAACCACATCTGTACAGCCTCCTTGGCACCAAACTCCTCCAAGCTAGTTCCCTCAAGATGTATTCCTGACTCAAGACAGATGAATCTTTGTCTAAGGTGCAGCACAGTACACTCAGCTGTTGCCTTCATTGCTTGCTGCAGCTTTGGTGTGCTCACTGGGGAGTGCCCATCCACTGCTAGTCCAGCAGCTTCTCCTTTAATGGTGACCCCCTAAGTTGAAACAGGGAGGTGGCTTGAGACAAGGATATCAAATAAAAATTCAGCTCAAAAACTAAAATGTATAAAATTATGGGTTAGCTGATATTTGTAGACATGGTGAGTCTCACCATCATCATCCTCCTGTCTTCTTTTCTGGGCCTGAAGGTCTGCCTTTAGCTCTGCTAGCCTTCCATCTGGCTTGGATCTGACTACCATGGCCTCAACAGTCACAAGAAGATTTTTAATCCCATTGACAGCCTGTAAAACATTTTCCTTAGAAATGTGAATATTGTGAAGGGGAAAAAGTAAACATGATCAGATCAGAATGAATGAATCACTTTATTTAGCTAAAACAATATTCTGTCACTTCAGCCTTACCTGAGACAAGATCACATTGTTCCTCTGAAGGAGAAGGCTGAATTTGCTGGTGGCATCAAACAGGTCAGCAAGGAACATTCAGCGAGTTATAGGTGTTACAAAAAGTGTCACAACTATCCCCGGTCTCCCCTACTACAGCTGATAAAAACGTACCTTCCATAGCATGATACTGTAATTAAAATACCTGAGCATTCGCATGCTGGACTTCAACATGTCCAATCAAAATATTCGTTGACCTCCCTTGATGCAGGATCCATGTGTAGATGATCTCGCAGTCTTTGATTGACACATCAGTGTCACCATCCATCATGAAGGACAGATAAGTGGAGTCCTTTATCTTTTCACTGGTCTTCTTTTTCAGTGAATCTGTGATATCTCCAATGAACTGCAACGTGACCCTTGAATTTAGTGAATGGCAGCTCTTCCTTCACAATGTGATAGGCTGTAGTGAATTTTATTGTCATTTCAGTCTCTTCTGCAGACCGATTAGTAGATTCCTGCCTTCAAAATGCTGCTGGCAGAGGCGCTGCAGTTCCATCAGTGCATCTGTCCCTGCATAGTTTATGCTTCATGCTGTTTCATGTTTAAAGTGTGCAGTCAAGTCGGCAAACTTAGTTTTGCCCGCAAATGTTGGGCCACACCGAGAGCAGTAAATACAATACATGTCGTTCCTTTCTTGGCAATATCTCAGCCACATAAAGTGAGTGAGCCATTCCTGTCGAAAGCACGAGATCACCTGCTGATTCCTCGTCTGAATTGTCCTCACCAGGTATGTGGGAGTGTAGTGGCACAGGAGGGTCTGAATGATCTTTTCTTTAAAAAAAACGAATCAGTAGTTTGTTTCATTGTCACCAAAGCCAGGGCCAAGCAAGAGCGAGAGCACCTACCTACCGGACACAGGTAGATGGCCTCCCGTGCAGAATTGTCCCCTTCCCGCGTTTTTATCATGAGAGCCTCGCATTACCCTCCACCTCTCTCTATCTCACTCAAACACACTCGCACACACACCAATTCTTTGATGATGTAATTGATCGGTCAGCCATGTTTTTTAGTTTGAAAAAAGTCTTAATTTAAGTCTTTGAAAATTTCGGGATTGCGTTTTAGTGAGGATGGGCGGAAACAGAGACATTTTAAAACGATGACGCAGACACCCAGGTTCGCTTCCTGATTGGGTCTTATTAGTCACAGCGTGTCCTTCCCTGATTCGTCACGCCAGTATCACGTGACCCTTTTCCAGAAGAAAACAAACATCTGCCTTGACTACCAGCGGTTAATTCAACATGGATAATGGATTACAGGCGCTGCTGACCTTGTTGTCTATGCTAGCAGCTGCTATGCAGTTAAAGTTGTAATTTTATAATTCTACTACTGCCTACATGCAACTGCAACCAAGCAACCAACCGCAGAGTAGACAATCTGCTTCTTGTTTACACTGGCATGTGCATGCACAGTGCACGTGAATGGTCATGTGATATGTGTTTTCAGGCGTGTAGTATAGATGGAGATTATTTCTGAAACTGTGATAAAACTCTTGTGTGTAAAGAGAGCCTTTTCATTTTAAAATGAAAACGTATTACTGTGGATGTAGCCTCAGTTGTTCACATGAAAAGTGACAGAAGTAGATGTTGCAGCCCCCCCCACAGACCTTTTCACAGGAGACATTTTGACTTGTCATAGCAGGAAAAGCACAGGTGAAATGAATAACATTAATGATGGCTCAGTTCCATTAGGTGTCCTAGTAAGCTATTCCAGTGAGCCAGCATGTACAATACCAGGACCTCCCCTATATGGAATGCAGCCATCATTAATGTTATATATATAATAGACTTGTGCTTTTCCTACTATGACATGTCAAAATATCTGCTGTGAAAAAGTTCCATTCCAATGTCGGGAAGGTGTTGGATGGGGGCTTCAGCCGCTGTTTGACATTCCAAAAGGCATGCTCCCATACCTGCTTTCACCAGGAGGAAGTAGTACACAATAAAAAGTACAGGTACTCATGTAGGGAGAAATCAGCCTAGTCTGTACTGGGCACCGGCCCATTTCAAGAACTGAGTCTGGGATTGTCAAACTACCACCCATGTGTGAAGGAACGAGCAACCACGGTGTGGTTCAAACTGGCTTCAGGCTGCACAGTGGAAATTAACAGAGTCTATGAGAGAGAGAGAGCTAGACAGACAAAGCATGAGGAGGAGAAAGTGAGAGGGGGATGATCTTTCTTACACAGAGAGAGAGAGAGAGATGAGGCGAATGATAGAGCGAGCCACATGATTAGATGTTTGTAGATGGAGAGAGGAGGGAAGGGAGAGAGAGAGAGAGAGTGATGTGCTGTTATGTGAGAGCAGATCAAACTAAAAGGGCCTCAGAAAAATACTAAGCTTCTGTGGCTGTGTATGTGTGTGTGTGTGTGTGTGTGTGCGCGCGCACGTGTGTGTGTGATGGGCGTGTAGGAGGACTGAAAAGCCTGTCTCCTTTCTTTACCATCACACACTCTTCTCCCTCTTGTTATCTCCTTTCTACTCAGTTTGTTATTCTCTTTCTCATGCTCTTCCTAGCCTCTCCCTCCTCTTATTGCCTTAACTGCTCTCTTTTTCCTGTCCTTCCATTTCCCCTCCTCTCTTTCTTGACAACAGCTGTCATCTTTCATTCTCCTCTTATTTCCTACATTTACTATACTGACATTTTCTCCCCCTGATTTCCTCTCCTCTCCTGTCCTCTGTGTGTCAGGGTGACCAGAGCAACCAGGCTGGTGTGGGGTGGTTGACCTGTCACCAAGATAACACTGCACAGTGTGTCTTTTTACCTTCCCACAAGCCCTATATTAAAATTCACCTCAAGTAATCACATCATAACCACACTGCTAAGAAACACAGGTGTGAATCACTATAAGCAGAAATATGGTAAATGGACTTCACTTACATATAGCGCTTTTCAACCTTCACGCACACATTCACACACAGACCTGCAAACTCACAAGAGGTGAAAAAGGTGGCATGTTTGTAAAGTCAACCCCTGTAGGGGGATCTGGAGGCATCGTCCCCCAGAAGAATGTTTTTTGTGATTTTAACATGTAAACGAAGCACTCTGAGAAGAAAATAAAGGGAAAAGACAACATGAGGGCATGAGAGCCCTTGTTGCTGTAATTCATTTCTTTTGTGCAGAGGCTGCATTTTGCAAACCCTGCTTTATAATATATATATATATATATATTTTTTTTTTTTTTTTTTTTTTTTACTGTGACAGCGGGAAGCTGTTATGGACTCCCTTCACCTCTGTTTTCGCCTCAACCTTTAGCCAGGCCCAGGTCTATCTTCACTACATAAATAGCCTTCCTCTTTAAACTCTCTCATTCTGAAAAATAATTGTCTGGATATTATCAGCTGGCTTCATGGCCTCCTTTTTCATTATCATAAATGTTTGTTAAGGCTAACCTCAACTGCATCAGTCAAGGTTAAATGATCCGCCAGAGCCGGTGTTTCCTTACATTTTCGTTTATATTTCCCTCGTAACTTATGACAATGACAGACATTAAAAAATATATATATATATATATATATATATATATATATATAAATATAAAGACATTTTAGTCCAGATTTTAGTCTTATTTTAGTCATGCATTTTTAAGGCTTTTTAGGCAACAGCTGTCGACATCTTCCTTTGTACAGTCACCATGGTTACAGGTGTCATTCTTGTCTATCGTGAGGTTAATGGAAAAGGCACTCTTTACTCGTTCACACAGTGTCCATGTCACACTAATACAGTCTGACTCTCCTCAATAAATCCAGTTGAACTGAGCTCTCTCTCTCTCTCTCTCTCTCTCGCTTTCTCTCGTCAGCTGTTTTTTTGGTGCTTATTGTCAGGCTCTCCATAAATCAGTTTCCTCTGATTTACTTTGCATTAAAACAGTAATTATTTCATTTGTCCATTGTCTGTCTTTCACATTATCCATCAACGAAAAATGTAATACCTTTCACCATAGTTACGGTTTTCAGTGGTTACTTTTTATTTAGTTTGTCTTGTATTTGACAACATTCAATGTTTTATTAACCCAACCTTTATCAGTGAGCAGCCTTTATATCTATTCACTTTTTGCCGTTATTTGAATACTATCTTTTATTTGACAGTTTACAGTATTTAAGATAGTGCTAATTATTTAGCTAATACTACGTTTCCCCTAAGTTTGAAAGCTTAAAGTTTCCCTCCACTCAAAAACATGTTTTTCTTCTTGTTCCTACAGTTGAGTGTTTGATCTTCACTGTACAGAATGGTGTGTGTGCAGAGTTTGACACTAGAAGGATGTTTTCACATTCATCTACTGAAAGTGGAAAGTTTCTATGTGCTCACTGAAATTCTGATTTTAAGGGGCGGGCCTACAAGCATGATTTGTGACATCACAAATAGTTAGGAAGCCAATCCTGGTCCAGTATTCAACTTGCAAAAGTGTGATGTGGAAACATGAAGCCTCCAGTGCACACACACTGAGAATGGACTTTACAGTGAAAGAGGAAACACCTGTTGTCCAGCAGGAAAACTTTAGAAATGAACAAAATGTGCATATTCATAGATTCTGGAACTTTTAATGAGCTGGAAGGAGTAGATGCCTTTTATGGGGATTTTAATGTGGAAATTATACTTTTTTTTGTGGAAAAAACATATCAGACACACATTATTGTTCCAAGCAGACTTGTATATATGTTTTGATACGTCTGGATGGGATCTTTAAGATAATTGTTCACTTTCTTACTGCTGAATGACTTTGAACCCCAAATAGTACAAGACATTCAGTAACATTTCAGTGGCAGCATTGTTTTTCTAAAATGCCTATAACGCTTTATTTGCATGTATGTCTACTGAAGACTTCAAATCTTCACTATCAATTCATCTTCATTTATTAAAATTCAACAAAAACAAAGTGAATTATTCAATGGCAAACTCTCTCTACACACATACTGTGTGTGTGTGTGCATGTACATAACCGTTCTTCTCATCTCTTCCTCCCTAAGCTAAATATACGCAGATAAGACCTGAAACGCGCCTGTGTGCCAGAGGCTCGTTAATCTATTTTCTACTTCCATGCAGCTACCCTTTCTATCCCCCCACCCATCTTTCGCTCACTTTCTTACTTGCTTTAAACTGTTACCTTCATCCCCATACACCTCTCTTTCTGTGCTGTTCACTTTTTAATCTTTCTGGTAAAAGAAAAAACAGAGAGATGAAGCTGGAAGAAGACAGTGGGAGGGGAAAAACAACACTATTAATAGGTAGAAAAATGAGTAAAATGTGTGAAAATATGTAAAGCACTATAGCATACATTATAATATAGTATAAATATATTCCATATACAGAGGGAAAAAACTGAAAGAAAAAATATTAAACAAAATAAAAATATTCCAAAAAGCTTTCAGCATAATTGAAAAAGTCTGGTGTCAGTGTGGAGGAAGGAGATGGAGAGATGGAGAAGGAGAGCCAAGAAAGACAAGAACAGATTAACTGGGAGGAGGAGAGATGAAGAGATCAAAAGGAGAAAAGGAGAGGAGAGAGAGAGAGAGAGAGAGAGAGAGAAGCCGAGACGAATGGAGAGAGGATTAGAGTCATTGTGTTCAGTAAAGCAAACCAAGCATTATACCGGCGGAGTGAGGGTGGGGGTGTGGGGTTGTTACTGTTGTTACTGAACATTTTCAGTTGAAAGTGCTTTACAAATTGCATGATAAAACAAATAAGAAAAAAACATTCAATACAGTAAAACATTATAATGAGATGATTAAATAGTATAAAAATCAGCATAGCATAGTGACAAAATGCAGCTTCCCTGTGTTTTGTGTTGACTCGAGGAACTGACAAGTCACAAGACCTAAGTGTCCTAGAAGGTTCAGAAAGCTGCTCAGAACAATTATTTGGATCTAGCCCAGTAAGTGATTTGTAGATCAGTGGCAGTATTGTAAAACTAATTTCCGATTTAGTGGCAATCAATGCAGAGACTAGAATGGGCGTAATATGTTCATATTTCTTTATTTTTGTTGCTCTGGTAGCTACATTTTGGACAAACTGAAGTTGCCTGAAAGCTTTCTTTGGTAGACCTAAGAAAATATTGTTTCAGTAGTCTAATCTCCTTGAGATAAATGCATGGATTCAAGTTTGCACATGAGTATCCTTACTCTAGCGATATTTTTGTGATGATAAAAGGCTTATGCTGTAGCTGACATAATTTGACTACTAAAATTTAGAAGACAACACCCAGATTTATGACTTGACTCAGTTTTTAGAGATAAAGACTTGATAAAGAAAAAGAATAACTGTTTTTGCTGTCCTCCAGTGGTTTAACTTCTCACCTCGGTGCAGTGATGTACAGGTGTACTCCAGATACCTGTGACAACACTGTGGGGTGTGGTTACAAGTGCCTAAAGCACACTTTTGACCCCACCCAACCAGTCAGAGGTGAAACAGTCTTGAAACATTCAACCAGAGAGGGCAGTCAAAGTGTATAGTTTATATCATACCATACATATGGTATTAATGTTTTTTTTAAAAGTCTGTCTTAAAGGCAGCATGAATAGGACTGAGGGGGGCTGAGTATCGATCCTTGTGGTACTCCTCAGGTCATGCTGACCGTTTTGGGAGAAAGATTGCCAATGTACTGTAGACAGAAAATAATTCCTGTCTTGCAAATAGAACTTGAACCAGGACAGAACGGTGCCTGAGAGCCCAACCCACTTTTCCAACCTGTCCAACAATAGGGTGTATTCAACTATGTCTAAAGCAGTGGTGAGATCTAATGAGGCTGCCAATATTCTATATTTTTTACTGTCAACAAATCCCATGAAAAGATCAAACCATTCTCACTAGCACCAAATGTAAATAAGTCCACTGCTGAATACAGTTCCCAACTGCTGTTTGACTAACGTTGGCTAAAGACTATAGTGCCCAGTTGTTTTAAAAATGAGACTATGCAACTCTTCTCCCAAGAAAAATGAATGCATCAGTTGTTTGTTCAAATGTCTAAAAATGGCATGTGTTTACTTTTAACTGTCAAATACTTTAATTAGTGGCAGTGTCAATAGCCCTATTTGTTCTTGTCATTTCAAGTTTCTCGTATCCAGATAAAGTACAGGTGTAATTTAATACACTTTTGTTTAGACTTAGCCAGGGGCTTGGGGCTGAGAGCCACAGACAGGGTAGAAAGGTCAGAAAGTCTTGAGAGACGCACAAACACATTAAGAATAAGAAAAATATAGAATAACACCAGCCTTAACCTTAACTTCTTCATCATTTTGTGGTTGAAGAGATAAAACTCCTACTTATGCAGCTACATTCAGTCATTTTAGTTGCAAGTTGCTAAATTCTAACTCATGTGGTGACGATCATAACACCATGAATCAGTCAGTAAGAACCATGGAGGCTGTACTGCTTTACCTCCTCCTGCGGTGAACATGAAGGTTATGTTTTCATTGTTAACAGGAAATCTGACACAGTTACAAATGGATGTGGCAGTTTGAATTGACAGATAGTCCTTGGCTCAAGGTTCAGATGGTTAGATTGTGTTGTTTATCTGATTCTGGTATTTCTGCCAGTAGACCATTTATGTTTTTCAGCCATCACTATTAAAGCTGACTTTATTTGCTGGCAGAAGGGTTCTGCACTTCTAAGGTGGCTGCTAAGATGCTACTGTAATCATCCATTCATTCATTCAAAAGAAAAGAAACAATGAATATAAACTGTTATCAGCTTTGCAAGTTGGTGACCTGTTCTGGTTGAGCTGAATCCTGGCTGTGCACTGACATTTACACAGCTAATATCAGTACACCATATTGTTTGGGTCACATTGTGTTTGTTCTTGGTTTTGTTGTTCATGTTGGTACGATAACAAATTCCAGACGGTTGGCTGGTGTTCCTGGTGGACGTTAGTAATGCCAGGTTTTCTCTACTATAGGTGATCTCAAAGTCAGCCACAGATTGGCCATCCAACCAGCTGGATGTGGTTTGTGTGTGTGATTGCATTTGCCCTGTGTGGGTGTTGGCAGACAGAGCAGGCCTCACATGGTGTATATTATTTCTAGAGAGAGAGCAAGGATGCAAAAGAGAGAAAGAAAGATGGTGAAAGAGCAGTGAGGACCATGAGTGAGGAAAAGAGGAAAAAGTCAGAGAGATGCAAAGAAAAGCAAGGTAATGACGGGCAGAGATGGATGGGAAAGAACAAGGCTGAGGGAGGGAGGGTGAGATGGAGGGATAAGGAGAGATGAGACATGACAGTGGGAGAGGCAGACAGACAGAAAAGAAGAGACAGCGGAGATGTGGAGGGACAGGCAGCCATTGTGTGCTGGCCCTGCAGTGAACCTGCTGTTTGAAGCTTAATGCTAACACCTACACACGCTCCCACAGCTAATTGCTGTTTCCATCCATATTACCCTTTCTGCATTACTATATGTGGGGTGTATAGTTCACTGTCTCTACATATGTGCAGTAATATGGATAGAAGGATGCCCAATTTAAGTCATGCTAGAAGAAGGTGAAAATTCAGGGTATCAAAGAAATATTGCATTCTGAAAATACTATGAATTCTCAGATAAGAGACTCAAATAACAGGCAAAAGCCATCAAAAACACTGAGAGTGAGTGGAGTTACCTGAATAGTTCACATGGTAAATTCAGCGTGATGTTTATTTCATTTCTACTTTGCCATTTTTTTCCAGGTTTAAGCTACTGTCACTGAAACTCAGTAAATCCTGCAAATGTTTCACATTAAAGGTGCTGTGTGGAGTTTTCAGAAAGTCGTTGTTTTTGGTCACGCCGGTGGCCGTTCTCATGCTCGCACACAGTAGGTGCGAGCGAGCATCCTGGGCAACGGTCAAACTTATAGTAGACTGAACGTGATCATGTTGATAGATGAGGTTGTAGTGGAAATTGTGTATTTCCTTTGGAGAAGTGAGCAAATAAAATGAAGATTCAACAAACCGTTGTCTTTTGTATATTTAATTAAGAAAAAAATGAAATAATCAGATGAAATGGTAAATAGGAATAAAAGAGGTAAATGAAAGGAGGGTGCAGGCGAGCACACAGAGTCAATCCAATTCAGCTGAAGGACAGAGATCATACACCAAAATGCATATGAAGCGTCTGACCAAGAAGGAGAGCAGCTGTCACATACACATACCTTACAATCCACAGACAGACATATCAGAGTACAGAATCACCTCTAACAAAGATAGTCTGTCTCCAGCTAAGCTGGCAGGCGAGGGCCTGGCAGCGCCGGCGAGAGGCGGTGGGAGAGCCCGGTGGTGGTGGCAGTTGTGGAACTCGGCTCCGCGGAGGTGGCTGTGTTCGGCTCCGCGGAGGTGGCTGTGTTTGACTAAAGCTAACGGCCGGAGCCTCTTACGGAGGAAATACGCCCGGCGAGGGCCGGGGAGAGGCGGTGGGAGAGCCCGGTGGTGGTGGCGGTGGTGCTGTTTGTGCAAAAGCCTTGAAACAGAGAGGGCAGGTGGAGGACTTCTTTGGAAGTGTCATTGCTGAAGAAAAATGATTAGACCGCTGTGATAACGTGAAATTTTCCATCGAAATCGGGGAGAAGAGAAACACAACCTACCTCCAGCGCGTTCTGCAGAAAATGAGGAAAAACCAAAGCCGAAACGTCACTCTTATTTGCGGAGTGAATTTCCAAATCCGCCTGGAGACGGCCTGTGACTGGCTGAGACCAAAGACAAAGGTGAAACCGTTTGCCATTTGGCGTGCAGATAATTGAGCCGTTCCAGGCCACCACATGAGCCAAAAACACGCCCTCGTTGGCCTCACTTGAGCCAGGAACGATGCCTCTATCCTGGGCAGATAATTCTGAAGCACCCCCTGAATAATAATTAAAAATAATAATAATAATAATCACGGTTCTCCATAGGCCCCCCCCCCCCGCGCCGCATGTTTTACTCACGGGAGACGCACTCTCTGCTGGGTTGTCTCAGCCGAAGCGCATTCACAGCCGGCTCCAGGGCGAGCCAGGAGCGCACGGGTCCCTTAGCCCGTCAGCTGGTTCCAGGGCGCCGGGGCAAGCCAGGAGCGCACAGGTCCCTTAGCCCGTCAGCCGGTTCCAGGGCGCCGGGGCGAGCCAGTAACGCTGGCTCTATCCCGTGCGGATGACTCTGAAGCCCCCCCGCTGAATTAAATTAAAAATCACGGTCCTCCACTGGCCGTGGCGCGGCGAGTTTTACGCAGGGGAACATGCACTCTCGGCCGGGCAGGCTCCGCCAATGCGCCCCTGACATCTCTGGAGGTGGTGAAGCGCATTCACAGCCGGTTCCAGGGTGCCAGGGCGAGCCAGTAACGCTGGCCCCTCGC
This sequence comes from Macquaria australasica, assembly GCA_005408345.1. NCBI lineage: Eukaryota > Metazoa > Chordata > Actinopteri > Centrarchiformes > Percichthyidae > Macquaria > Macquaria australasica. Next base: position 19,148 of record SEMN01001329.1, on the reverse strand, counting down.
GATTTTGACATTTGGGAAACCGCTTCACGTTTGGCGTGCTGACAAACGGGAATGTATTTGTTTCCCAATTGTCAATTTGACAATTTCCCAAATTGTCGAATTGTCGAAAGGGGCCGCTTTCTGACAGGGGGGATGACAAAGGGGCAACTTTCTGACTGGGGGGGGTGAGAAATGGGAACATTCTTGACACGGGGGCGGTGGAAGGGATTTGCCGTTTGGGAAACCGATTCAAATGTGTGCTAACTGTCAGCCCGCGCCCTACGTGAGGTAAGTGAAGTTACACTGTTATTATAGTTTGACTAACGTTATTTAAAAAAAAAAAAGATTTATAAAGCGCAATATCGTTATCAGCTTGCTAGCTTGCACAAAATAGGTTAGTGACTTTGAACTAATCCATTGTCATTGCATGATACATTGACTGCTTCAAGCATTAGCTAACGTTAGCTAGCCAGCTGTATCAATCACCATTTGTATAGCTTTAACCAAGAGACTCAGCAACGTCAGCATAGCTAAATCTGCTGGATGACAAAGCCAACAGTTAGTGAACTAGACACTCATTATTGACCTGATAGCTGAATCGATTTTTCTAATGTTTCTGCGTAATAGATGTGACTTTTTTATTGTCAACTAACATTACTTTTCTCAATGGGTCTGGCAGTGGGTTTAGACAATGATAATACTAAACTAATGTCAGTTATAAATAGGTGATAGGAGTGGGATGACTAACGTTAGACTGGAGATAATGCACATAAAGTAAAGAACAGACGTTTTTGGCAACATATCCTATGTATACATCAATTCGTGCATCATTGTAGTTTATCTTGCTTTATCATTACAGATTACCATTGTGTATTTCACTGTTACTGTCAATCAGCATTCCTCAAATATGGAAGGCATCATAATAAAACTACCCATTTTATACATTTTGATTTTCTTTCATTTCAGGATTCAAGTTCTGAAGATTATGCAGCTCTACTGGAAGAAAGCAGTGACAGTGAGGCTAGAGGGGTAAGGGGGCGAGGCAGGGGGAGAGCAAGGGGTCAAGATAGAGGTGCAGGGCAGGGGAAGGGGCAGAGGCCATGGTAGGGGGAGAGGAAGAGCAGGAGCTGGTTCTGTCACTGAAGAGGACAGACTGCGGGTTGCTCAGCTGACTGCTGCCAGGACAGCAGAGATGCAGGTTGGTCGAAACATGGGAAGTTTGGGGCCTCTAGGACAATGTACAGTGAAGTTATAAACCACTTCCTGTTTGGCGGCGAAGGTAAACAAAGGACAGTGCGAGTGTGTGCGTGTGTGCGTGTGTGGGAACACAAGATGTGAGGTACAACAGTCACACACACGTAGAGGAGAGCAGAGGGAAGCTGCTGCATGTTAGACTATAAAACGTGTCATTTCCTGCCGTCACTAGGTGGCGCTATGACTGTGGCCAAAAATGTACATGTAGACGCCTTCAGGGTGGGGGGGTCATGAAACATGGCAAGTTTGGGGCGTTTTGGACAATGTACAGTCCAGTTATAAGCCACTTCCTGTTTATGGCGAAGAAGGCGTCATGGAAACGCTGTTTGATGAAAAGTCACAATCTTCACAGTGAAGCATCATCAAGGTCTTAAGTGTATCCTCACCAAATTTGATGTGGATGTGGTTAACCTGCTAGGAGTACTGATTAAAAGTATTGAGCGTGTAACTTCCTGTTGTCAACAGGTGGCGCTATGACTTTGATTCGATATTGACCCCTACGTGTGTTCAGGGCGGGAATGTCATCAAACATGAGGAATATGGAAAAGATCTGGTCAATTTCAGCCGAGTTACAACAGTTTGATTGTTCATGATGGAACATCGAAATTCGCCGCTGTGACTTTCGCCCTCTGGTGAAAAGTCACAGTTTTCACTGTACAGCATCATCAACATGTTTAGGCTTTAGTGGCCAATTTTGAGGTTGTTCTGCTCAACGCAGTAGGAGCTGCATGTCAGACTGTAAAACGTGTCATTTCCTGCTGTCACTAGGTGGCGCTATGACAGTGGCTGAAAATTTGCATGTAGACGCATTCAGGGTGGGGGGGGTCATGAAACGTGGTAAGTTTGGAGCCGCTAGGACAATGTACAGTTCAGTTATAAAGCACTTCCTGTGTGGCGGCGAAACACCAAACTTCCACGCCACCTCACGGGCACACCGTGTAACGAAAACAAAATCCACAAGTATCGTTTGATGGCCATCTTGTTAAGAAGGCATGGTCCAAGTTTGAAGACGATCCCATAAAATCTGTAGGACGAGTTCGCAAAAGTACGAGGCCAGGAAATGGCCAACAATGAACAGTTTATTAAAAATAACTGACTTCCTGTTGGGTTTAGGGGGGGGGGTCCCACAGGGTTTTTTGTAAGTCTGGTCATGATACACATGCATACCAAATTTGGTGCATGTAGGTGAAACGTGTAGTTTGTTATACGTCTGTAGGTGGCGCTACTGAGCCATTTTGCCAAGGAAGACCTATAAAATATAAAATTGTTTGCCATTTCTGACGCATGTGCAAAATTTCACGAGTTTTTGAGCATGTTTAGGGCCTCAAAAGTGCGATTGAATTGGACAAAAAATAATAATAATTCCTTCAGTTACAATAGGGTCCTACGCACTGTAGTGCTCGGACCCTAATTAAAGCTGGAAGCAGCGATGAACGGGACCTCACACCTTCCCGCACGTTGGGGTGCTGGCGGAACACCAATGGCTGTGGATTTTCACGACTGTTGGCAAGACATGACATTTGCACATTTTCTATCAGTTTCTGTTTCCCCTATGTGGCTCTAGTGAACACACTCTAAACACGCATTATGTTTCTGTATGTCAAGTGTGGGCCACACAACGTAAATTTCATGGAAATCGGATGATGTTTGTCACACAAAGCTTAATTCCTGGTACCAGTAGGTGGTGCTATGACTATAATTCAATATTGCCACGTAGATGTATTCAGGCCAGGACTATTATCAAACATGTTAAGTTTGGGGCAGACTGGACAATGTACATTTGAGTTACAACAGCTTCCTGTTTCATGGCGGAACATGGAAATTCGACATCACGCCACTGGCACGCCAATCAACAAAATATCAAACTTTTAACTTTTCATCATGAAGGTCTTTATATTGCACTGCCAACATTTGAAGATGATCTAATTTATTCTCTAGGAGTTTGTTAAAGTACAGAGCCTGCAATTGCCAAAAAATGGCCTAAAATTGCACAGAAAATTCAACATGGCTGACTTCCTGTTGAGTTTAGGGTATGGCTCCAAGAGACTCTTTTTTTAAGTCTTGGGATGATACATCTGCCTCCCAAATTTCATACATCTACGTCAAATTTAAAGGTGGGGGCTTTGATTTTGAAATTTTGTAGGGGGCGCTATCGAGCCATTTTGCCACATCCATATCCAAAACCCATATCAGATGTAAATTCTCACCACTTCTGTTACATGTGCAAAGTTTCGTGAGTTTTCAAGGATCCTAAGCCCCCCATAAAGGGGTTCCTGTTTCATTGCGAAACATGCAAATTGTCCACCCCGCCACGGCAACTGCATTCCACAGAAACTCAAAAGCTTTGCAATTTAGCATTACACATGTCTTAAGGTTAAGCCAACCAAACTTAAAGTGAATCTGCTGAATCCTCTAGGAGCAGTTCGAAAAGTTCCATACTTGTAAATTGTCTAAAATGGCAACTTGTCTCATGACCTATGACATCATCATTTAAAAGGGAGTTTTTCCTTGCCACTGTCGCATAGTGCTTGCTCATGGTGGGAACTGTTGGGTCTCTGTAAATATAAAGAGTCGGTCTAGACTGGCTCTATTCGAAAACGTGCCCTGAGATAACTTTGTTATGATATGACGCTATATAAATAAAACTGAATTGAATTGAATCATCCCTATTTATTACTTTATCCCACTGCACTTTATTTAGTTCACTCACCAGAATTGGAAGATCACATTTTAGAATAGCTAGTACATAGGTTTTAGATTGACTTGAAAGTTGGGAAATGTTTTTTAAGCTTGGGTAGGCAGTTTTCTTTTGGCGTCATTGGGCAAAAATGCCATATTAACCATGCAGCATATTGTAATTCAAGTGGTCTGAGAGCAGACCTCTACTTCAGCCCCCCCTCTTGCTTCTGTTTTCAGGCTTCAGAAAATCTAGCCCATGACAGTAGACTTTAGCCTATCACAGGTTATTTCGGAGAGACTGTTCATTCGTATTGGCTAAGCTACAAGAGCAGATGTGTGTGCACGTCCCTTCAGACGGTGAAAGCCTGACTGAATGGTAGATAATCCTGCCGAAAATCCTGCAACATGTGATAAATTTCCAATACCTCCTTTGCCTACAGCAGTGTATAGTACAAAACAACACGTCCCGACTCCACACAGAGCTTCAGGCTCATTACATATCAAATATTATATCATTCTAAAAGGTGTACTTGAAAACAGGGGTTTGTATCTGTAACCATAGTTTTGCAAACTTGTACATTTATGTTAGTATCTGTAACCTTAATTCTGCAAACTTGTGCATTGAAGTTTGTATCTGTAAGCTTAGTTTTGCAGACTTGTACATTTTGTTTTCTGTCTGCAAACTCTGTTTTGCCAGTCTGTGCATTCAGACACAGGCTTGCAAACTCATTTTCACTATCGCAGCGGCAAAAGTACTTACGTGCGTGTGCTCACACAAGCTTACGGACTTTTGACACATTTACTATGTGGTATGTTTTGTACACAGGGTTTCGCAAAAGAAACAGAGTATCCGCAAGGGAGAGAGGGCGGGACCTCCAGCTTCTGACCAATCAGTGTCTTTGAAATTGCTAAGCACAACGCAATTGGCTGCATTTTGCAACTGTATTTTGTTCATGCTAGAGAGGCCGTCTGACATTATACAAAATATTATAGAAAACCATCTGGAAAGCTTGTGCTGCTTTCATTGATTTAAATGAGATATTGTGGGTGACAGGGAGAGGTGGGATGTAATGTGACCAAAAACAAAAAAAAAACACACATATTGTTTTTTTACTTGAACATTTCTTTTGAGGAAGTTGGGGGGGGGGGCACGCGATGCACCACAATTGCACCCCAGTTGCACCCCAATGGCGACGGGCCCATCTGCACATTTATTGGTAACTAAGAAAAACAAGCTTATTGCTAAACAAGAATGTTGGTTTTGGACAAAACCCCTGATTAAAGGCTTTTTTTTCATATCTAATGCTGATGCTGATGATGATGAGTGGCAACATAAAATGGCATCTAGCCTTGTGCTGTTGGACAGTTTGTAACAGCCCCGTGACAAACTCATGACAGCGGAGGAGTTTGATGAAAACTGGGACAAGTTTCTGGTGGATCAGTCGTCTCTCTCCCTCTCTCTTCTTCTTTATCTTTCCCAGCAGGGTTAATAGTGCAGGATTATCCATAGTGAAGCTGAAAAGGGTTTAATTTCCCTCTGAGCTTCCTCTGTGTGTGTGTGTGTGTGTGTTAGGAAGGGTACACTGTATTATATGATAGCAGCCAAAATGAGTAATTATCTGCCCTCTCTTTCTCACTGTCTCTCTGTGTCGTGCTGTTTGTCTAGTTTCAATCACTCTCCATCTTCGCTTTTCCCTCTCATGCCTCTCTCCCATCACTCTTGTTGTTTTTCTAGATTTGTATCCCTTATCTTTTTTTTTTACTTCTTATCTCTTCCTTCCTGTCCGCCCTTACTCTTTACCTACGTACACACTAAGCCGGCTAATTTCAAAAATGCTGTTTACATATTAAAATGACATGTGTCCACACTAGGTTTTTCATATAATTTTCAGAAAGATGTCCATCCACACTGAATTGCCAGAACAGTGAAATGGCTAAATCTCTTCTTCTTTGTCCTCTTTTTGTTGGCAAACAGCAAAACTGTGCATCATAGCCAACATCTGGTAAGAAACTGGACAGATACAACTAGGACAAGCTGTTATTTATGCCTGACACAGCATTCCAAGCACAAATGTGCACAAACCCATAATAACGTCATCAGCATGTCTTGGGTGCCAAGCACTTTGGCTCCACAAACCATTGCAGTTCACCTCATAAAACGTTTAAGTTGGCATTCCCAGTTGACAGTTCGTGAGGTACTTTTACTGAAGATCCAAGAGATCACTAACAACTAGACCTGCAAGACAGGCATACCAGAATCAGAGCACCTGATGCAACCTGGAACCAAAGGTGCACTGATTCTGCACACCACTGCTGAATAAAACTTGAACAGGAGGTTTAATATATGTTAAAATATGCAAAATACTAATAAACCTACATTACCTTGAAATAAATGTGTTAAATTACTGTCCAGAAAATGACCATAAGTGCTAACATCACCAAGCTTCCAACATCTTCTATTTTGCGAGGACCTGCAAATTAATTTCACTGGGCCTCCTTCTGGTGTGACCAAGCACTAATTCTGGAGCTTTCTCTAAAAGTAATAAAGAACATGGACCCATTAGTGATCAGAGTGTAGTCCCTACAAATTACATCTATATTTAAAAAAAACAAAAAACAAATGGTCACGTCATTTACACTGATACATATGTTGTAACAAAAAACATTTTCATGTCTTCCTGCTCACCTCCATGCACAGAAATGCAGAAACAAATAACTATGCAAGTAAACATGAACCTATTTATGTACAAATACACACACACTGACACACACACACACACACACACACACACACACACACACACACACACACACACGCTACATGGCAATGCTATACATATTTGAGTTGTCTCTGAAGTATAGCCTCCAGCTTAGTATGATAGCAATGTGAAGTGGCAGAGAGCACATACACTGTCATTGTGGTTGTTGTGAGTGTGTCATTAATAACAACCTACAGGGTCAGTGTGTAGAAGTCCATTAAATCTCTCCATAAACACAGAGAACATGTCTGCTCTTACAGCCAGCTTAAACCAACAGTACGGTGTGTGTGTGTGTGTGTGTGTAAGCTGAATTGAAATATACATACAGATATTAATATACACAACAACCAGACATGCCTGCCTCCTCCCTCTTTCTGTCTGCGTTTATTTTTTATTGGCTTGAAAACTGCAATGGTGTCTTAACAGGTCTTTGGAACAAAGTACAACGACAATTCCACCATTTCAATAAAGTTTTGCACAAAAGGACAACAAAATGATAATAAAATGACACACACATTAAGCCATGTAAAAGGACATTTAGTCTGTTTCTGCAAATGCTGTTTCAGAGAAATTCTGGTGTCTGTGTTTGTGCTTTTTATTGGCAGCAGTGGATAGTTGTAATGTCACGTTTCCTAAACACAGCTTTATCCTTGAGGCCATTTTCTTATTCAGTTTTACACAGATAGCACCCCCCCACCCCCCCCACCCCCTTCCTATTAATCCATCCTCCTAATAGCTTCATCGGTCATCATAAGAGTCTCAAGTCAGCTCCTCATCATAGGCTAACGATTAGCTGACTTCCTCTCCTCCGGCTGCTTAACCTGCACTACCATTAGCTTTTATCACAAGCTTTTAATTAAAGGGATGTTTCCGTTTACACTAATGGTTGGCATTTTAAAATGGCTAGAGACTTTTGTACATTTCCCACAGTTGTATTTTCAGCTCCAGTGATTAGATATACTCTCTATGTGACTATGCAGCAACATACTGGTGCTTGTTATTACATAATAATAATAACAAAAAGGCTATTTGAAGAGTTGGAAAGAAAGAGCTCCAGTATATTTTATGACAAACTGTCCAATACACTTGTTGTGTACAATTGAAACGTGTGGCATGAAAGCACAAACGAACATTAGGATTCATCCTCCAGGTACCATAAATATTGACAGCAAACTGTGTGGAAAGTCATACCTTGTTATGGACCAAAGTGATGAAGAACCAAAGAAAAAAAAATCTGAGCTTTTTTCTTTTAATCATGGTTTAGCATCTAATAATAATTAGAAACTGTTCTCCCCAACAATACATCTGTATAGGTTGTCTGTGCAGCAGCTTATTATGGCCCATATTTTGGGACTCATTGGAAAACGTCCTATTCAGTTGTTTTTGGAGTCATATCTCCTGCCACTGGTAATTTAGGAAACGCTCTTGTGGGTCGTATTAGAGGTTAGGAATAAATGACCTATGTGGTCGTTAGGGTTGGATGATTTGTTGGATAATTACTAAAGTACTACTGTACTACTACTAAGTGATTGGTAAGTTTTGGAAGGCACAGACAAATGATGTCATCCTGCCAACAGGGGCGCCAGATCAGAAAACGTTGTTCTAAAGGGCGTGCACAAAGGACGTACTTTGTCATTTCACTTGAAGGACTTGTTGATAGAAACTGATGCTGTAGATTTTGTCTACAGATTTTGTCTACAAAGTCATAGGAACTGATGTTGCAGATTGTTGGGGTTGTCACCTATCTCATAATTAAGAGATCTTTATCTTAAATTATGGGATTCAGTCTCGTAAATATGCGACTCCTATGACTTGATTAGATAGGCTAAAGATATCATAAGATCTGTATCTCATAATTACATAATACTAAGTTATAATTACAAGATAAGCTCTCCACTTTTTCTTCCTTTGGTATGCAATAGACTTCCTTAAAAGGAAAGGTTGGCATTATCTCATTAATTATCATAAGAGCTATTTCAGACATCATCATTGCTAATGATGAGTTAACTTCCTCTCCCTGGCTGCCTCTATTGATCAACCAGCAGAGCTACCAGACCACCTGTCGATGTCTCAGTGAACAAGGGATCATATTCTGGTTGTCAACAGTCATTAATTTTACAGTGATTTGCTGGGCCAGATGACTAAGCGTGTTTGCTCTTCTTCTGCTCTTCTTCACTTCACTTTCATACAGTTACATTCTACCCCACCTGGTTTCAGGGGATTTGAATGCAGGGGTGATAAAGACAAGTGGTACAAGTGGTACTTTCTTGCATACCAGAGGAGCCCACCATTATCCTCTCTCCTGTCCAAAGCTGGTGATTACCATTCACAGTCTGCTTTACAGAAAGTCTGCTGTGAAAGTTGGTCAGCTTTTTGCACATTAAAGCAAAGACACTTAGGACAGAATGTCTGAAGAGAATCACTGCTGTCATAGAATAAAAACACACAGATCCAAATGTATACTACCTTGGTATTTTAGTTTTCTTTACTTGGATAGAAGTCTGCATGCCGCGGAAACCTTTTAAAATTAATCTCAAAATGTCTGAGGTAGTATTTTTCAAGTTGCAGATAGACACTGTCTTTCTGTCGTATCCAGCATGACAGTCGTACATTTGCAAATGTTCATACCTGAGAGCTTATGACCACTTCAGAGGCTTTTCATTCATATCCAACAGAGCATAGCAGCTGGTGAAACTTTATTGATTTATGGATGCTTGACAAGTTTGTCAGATAAGTTCTTAGAGTCAACAGCTGTCAATTGGCAGTTACACTTAAGGGCGTCTTCCTTTTCCTTGTTGATGGGAACCTCAGCTTTCTCATCAATTGTGTTTGGTGACAGAAATAATGAAAGGCTGTGTGGAAGCTGGGTAAAGAAAACTCAAAATTAAATAAGAAGTGTAAATTGTGTGTGGTCAGCTCTTAGAGTTTGTCCACATTAAGCTGGTTAAATGTACCTTGAACCTTGAAAACCACAACATATCATCTTTACACTTGAGTCCTGTACAGATTAAGCTATCCCATGTCAATTAGTGAGCTTTGGAGGAGCTGGGAGGTGGATTTTGTTATCTTTGGACAGAGCCAGGCTAGCTGTTTCCAGTCTTTATGCTAAGCTAGGCTAATCGGCTGCTGGCTTAGCTACATATGTACTGTACAGACATGACATTGTTATCAATCTGAACAGCTAACTCTCGCCAAGAGAGCAAATTAGCTTAATGGTGTAGGTGTCAGATCATTTTGGAAGGCAGCTACACATAAAAGAGGCCTATTTTGTCTCATAGTTTGACATTTTTTGTTCATTTTCATGCTCCTAAGGGAATAAACCCCTTTGATTGGAGTAACCCCCACGTCTCTTCCTAGTATCACCACAGGACAAACGTTCTACTTTTAGGCACACTACTCATAAGGATGCACAGCAAACTATTCATAGTCATTTAGGGAATTCAACCCCAGCGCCTGGATGCTAATGAGTTAATGCATAATCCGTCTTCATTGATGTATTTGGATGTGCAGTGTTTTTTCCTGAAAACAGCCAAGTGATGTGTTAATTAGTGAGAAAAGTTGCCCTGAGGTTTCAGCTGCAGGAGGAGTGTTTTGATGTTGACATTCCCATTGATGTGGGTGATGATAGTTCCTACTGCAGAGGCTCTGAAGTCTGCAGGGAGAGACTGGCTGTCACTTCCCTGCACTAATACATACATATGATCAGATATACTCGTACTCGCATATAAATACACACACATACATGAAGAATATACTGTTTATACATGAGGCTGCATAAAAACGCACTTTTCTATACAGGAGGAAGGCTGTTTTATCTTTGTAAATAAAGTTGATCTCTCCCTCTCTCTGACACACACACAACACACACACACACACACACACACATATACAGTAAACATGGTGCACCCCATGGGGTGTATGTGTGTGTTGAATTTAACTTCTTTAAAAGCAGGAAAGTTTCTAAGTGTTTATGGAGAGTTTCAGACTCAGTTTCAGACTCATTCACTGAATACTAGACTCTTTGTGTGTGCGTGCACACGTGTATGTCTGTGTGTGTGGATGGAAACTGTTATCGTCGTAGCTCCTTCTTGCCTATCATCCTCCCCTCTTTAAATTTCTTTAATGATTTTCCTCCCTTTTTACATTTTTCTTTAATGGATCATTCCTTTCTTCATCCTGCCCTGTGTCCCTCTCCATAGTCCATCCTTATGCTTCTTCTTCTGGTCCTCCATCACTTCATATGTTCTTCACACTCATTCTTTCCATCTTTCCTGCCAACATACTTAACATTGCCTTCCTTCTTACAATCCTTCACTCTTTCATGTCATCCCTTTATCCCTTATGTCTACCATTCTAGCCTCCTTCCATCCTTTCTTACTCCCCTCCATGATTCAGCTTAATGAAAATGGCAGCACTGTTATTTGAATTAAATCAATCTTGTAGCATTTCATGTTTCACCTATCTTTATTGCTCTCTAGTGAGTAAGTGAGTCCCAGAGGAGACAGATGTTCTGAACATCCCACAAGTCATGTGTCTGTAATTTATTCTTGGTTATGGCTGTTGTGAAAAAACTGCCTATACTCTTAAGTTGAACAAAACACAAGACACACTTACAGGTCATTGACAAAGATGTACAATATGAGACAGACAATCAGAAGTCATCAGATATCTCCAAGAGAAGAAACAAGAATACAGCTTTTATAGTATCCTTGAAACAAAGAAACTCTTTTCCATTGGTCAGTGTTACATGGTTCGATAGATTAAAAACTTATAGGAACTTCCAAAAACATACCAGGACCCTTCTGGAAAGCATAAAACATCTCCATACTATATTGCTGACCTTTTGACCTCACGTTGAGTCACGTTGCTAAGCATACACGCACAGAAACCTGAAGACATGAAACTGGGTTGAATAACTAAAATTACTAACTATTTGAATCCATCCATTTTCTTCCGCTTATCCGGGGCCGGGTCGCGGTGGCAGCAGGTTAAGCAGGGTTGTCCAGACGTCCCTCTCCCCGGCAACGCTTTCCAGCTCCTCCTGGGGGACCCCAAGGCGTTCCCAGGCCAGATGAGATATATAATCCCTCCAGCGTGTTCTGGGTCTGCCCCGGGGCCACCTATCAGTTGGACGTGCCTGGAAAACCTCCAAAGGGAGGCATCCACAAGGCATTCTAATCAGATGCCCGAACCACCACAACTGGCTCCTTTCGATGCGAAGGAGCAGCGGCTCTACTCCGAGCTCCCTCCGGATGTCCGAGCTCCTTTCCCTATCTCTAAGGGTGAGCCCAGCCACCCTGCGGAGGAAACTCATTTTGGCCGCTTGTATCCGCGATCTCATTCTTTCGGTCACTACCCAAAGCTCATGACCATAGGTGAGGGTTGGAACGTAGATCGACTGGTAAATCGAAAGCTTTGCCTTCCGGCTCAGCTCCCTCTTCACCACCACGGTCCGGTACAACGCCTGCATTACTGCTGATGCTGCACCGATCCGCCTGTCCATCTCACGCTCCATCTTACCATCACTCGTGAACAAGACCCCGACATACTTGAACTCCCCTGTCCTGGGCAGTAACTCACCTCCAACCCAAAGGGGGCAGTCCACCATTTTCCGGCTGAGAACCATGGCCTGAGAACCATCCCAGCCGCTTCACACTCGGCTGCAAACCGCCCCAGTGCATGCTGAAGGTCACAGCCGGATGAAGCCAACAGAACCACATCGTCCGCAAAGAGCAGAGATGCTATTCTGAGACCACCAAACCGGACACTCTCCTCCCCCCGGCTGTGCCTTGAAATCCTGTCCATGAATATCACAAACAGAATTGGTGACAAGGGGCAGCCCTGGCGGAGTCCAACACCCACTTGGAACGTGTTTGACTTTGTGCCGAGAATGCGGACACAGCACTCCCCCGAGCACTCACTTCGGTTATATAGGGACCAGATGGCTTGTAGCAGCGACCCTGGTACACCATACTCCTGCAGTACCCCCCACAGGACCCCCCGGGGGACACGGTCGAAAGCCTTCTCCAAGTCGACAAAACACATGTAGACTGGATGGGCAAACTCCCATGAACCCCCCAGCAGCCCTGCAAGAGTAAAGAGCTTGTCCACTGTGCCACGGCCAGGACGGAATCCACATTGCTCCTCCTGGATCCGAGGTTCGACAATCGGTCATAGTCTCCTTTCCAGCACCCTGGAATAAACTTTCCCGGGGAGGCTGAGCAGTGTGATACCACGGTAATTGGAGCACACCCTCCGGTCCCCCTTTTTGAAGACGGGAACCACCACCCCGGTCTGCCACTCCACAGGCACTGTCCCCGACCTCCATGCGACACTGAAGAGGCGTGTCAGCCAAGACAGCCCAACAATGTCCAGAGCCTTCAGCATCTCAGGGCGAATCTCATCCACACCTGGCGCCTTGCCACCAAGAAGCTCTTTGACTACCTTGGAGACTTCTGCCAGGGATATGGGTGAGTCTTCCCCCGAGTCTTCAAACTCTGCCTCCTCCACTGAGGACATGTTGGTCGGGTTGAGGAGTTCCTCAAAGTGCTCTTTCCACCGCTCGACAACATCCCCAGTCTGGGTTAGCAGCTCTCCTCCCCTGCCGAACATGGCCTGGGCCAAGCCCCGCTTTCCCTTCCTGAGTCGTCTAACGGTTTGCCAGAACTTCCTTGAGGCCAACTGAAAGTCCTTCTCCATAGCCTCCCCAAACTCCTCCCACACCCAGGTTTTTGCTTTGGTGACCACCGAGGCCGCCGTCCTTCTGGCCTCCCGGTACCTGTCCGCTGCTTCTGGAGACCTCTAGGCTAGCCAAGCCCGAAAAGCCTCCTCCTTCAGCTTAACGGCTTCCTTCACCGCCGGTGTCCACCAGCGGGTTCTAAGGTTGCCGCCTCGACAGGCACCGACGACCTTCTGACCACAGCTCCTAGCGGCCGCCTCAGCAATGGATGCTTTGAATATGGCCCACTCTGTTTCCATGTCCCCAACCTACCCCGGGTTGCGCGAGAAGTTCTTCCGGAGGTGGGAGTTGAAGATCTCGCGGACAGGGCCCTCCGCCAGACGTTCACAGTTCACCCTCACTACACGTTTAGGTTTGCCAGGTCTGTCCGGCAGCCGTCCCTGCCATCTTATCCAACTCACCACCAAGTGGTGATCAGTTGACAGCTCTGCCCCTCTCTTCACCCGAGTGTCCAAGACATATGGCCGCAGATCTGACGACCACAAAGTCGATCATCGACCTGCGGCCTAAGGTGTTCTGGTACCAAGTACACTTATGTGTTTGTTATGGCCAGTCCATGGCTAGCACAGAAGTCCAACAATAAAGCACCACTCGGGTTCAGATCGGGGAGGCCATTCCTCCCAATCACCCCCCTCCAGGTTTCACCATCATTGCCCACATGGGCGTTGAAGTCTCCCAGCAGAACTATGGAGTCTCCAGGTGGTATCCCTTCCAGGACGCCACCCAGGAACTCCAAGAAGGCCGGGTACTCTGAACTGCTGTTTGGTGCATAAGCACAAACAACAGTTAGAGCCTTCCTCTCAGCAACTTTCAGTCGCATCGAGGCAACCCTCTCGTTCCCCGGGGAAAACTCCAACACAGTGGCGCTCAGCCGGGGACTCGTGAGTATCCCCACACCCGCCCGGCGCCTTTCATCCTGGGCAACTCCGGAAAAGAAGAGAGTCCAGCCCCTCTCCAGGAGTTTGGTTCTAGATCCTGAGCTACGCATAGAGGTGAGTCCAACTATATCTAGCTGGTACCACTCCACCTCCTGCACCAGCTCCGGCTCTTTCCCTGCCAGAGAGCTGACGTTCCACGTCCCTAAAGCCAGTCTGCGACTCCGAAGGTCGGCACGCCCAGGTCCCTGCCCTTGCCTGCCGCCCGGCTTACACTGCACCCGGCCCCGATGCCTATCCCTGCAGGTGGTGGGCCCACAGGGTGGCGGCTCCATGTCGGTTTTTCGGGCTGTGCCCGACCGGGCGCCATGGGTCAAGGCCCGGCCACCAGACGCTCGCCATCATGCTCCCCTCCCAGGTCTGGCTCCGGGGGGGGGGGCCCGGTATCCCTCCTCCGGGCGAGGTGCTCCAGCTCTGCATGGTCCGACTCATCAGGGGTTTGTGAATCGCTCTCAGTCTGTCCCCTCCCCTGGGACCAATTTGCCTTGGGAGACCCTACCAGGGGCCAGTGCCCCGGGTCACAGGGGCACACAAACCCCTCCACCACGTTAAGGTGGCGATTTGAATATAAATACATAAGCATCTAATTATTAAATACACCAGCCATAACATTATGACCACCTGCCTAATATTGTGTAGGTCCCCCTTTTGCCGCCAAAACAGCCCTGACTCGTTGAGGCATGGACTCCACTAGACCTCTGAAGGTGTGCTGTGGTATCTGGCACCAAGACGTTAGCAGTAGATCTTTTAAGTCCTGTAAGTTGCGAGGTGGGGCCTCCATGGATTGGACTTGTTTGTCCAGCACATCCCACAGATGCTCGATTGGATTGAGATCTGGGGAATTTGGAGGCCAAGTCAACACCTTGAACTCATTGTCGTGTTCCTCAAACCATTCCTGAACCATTTTTGCAGTGTGGCAGGGCGCATTATCCTGCTGAAAGAGGCCACTGCCATTAGGGAATACCGTTTCCATGAAGGGGTGTACTCGGTCTGCAACAATGTTTAGGTAGGTGGTACGTGTCAAAGTAACATCCACATGAATGGCAGGACCCAAGGTTTCCCAGCAGAACATTGCCCAAAGCATCACACTGCCTCCGCCAGCTTGCCTTCTTCCCATAGTGCATCCTGGTGCCATGTCTTCCCCAGGTAAGCGATGCACACGCACCCGGCCATCCACATGATGTAAAAGAAAATGTGATTCATCAGACCAGGCCACCTTCTTCCATTGCTCCGTGGTCCCGTTCTGATGCTCACGTACCCATTGTAGGCGCTTTCGGCGGTGGACAGGGGTCAGCATGAGCACCCTGACCGGTCTGCAGCAATGCAGCCCCATACACAACAAACTGCGATGTACTGTGTGTTCTGACACCTTTCTATCAGAACCAGCATTAACTTTTTCAGCAATTTGAGCTACAGTAGCTCTTCTGTTGGATCAGACCACACGGGCCAGCCTTCGCTCTTCACGCGCATCAGTGAGCCTTGGCCGCCCATGACCCTGTCGCCGGTTCACCGGTTTTCCTTCCTTGGACCACTTTTGGTAGGTCCTGACCACTACAGACCGGGAACACCCCACAAGAGCTGCAGTTTTGGAGATGCTCTGACCCAGTCGTCCAGCCATCACAATTTGGCCCTTGTCAAAGTCGCTCACATTCTTACATTTGCCCATTTTTCCTGCTTCCAACACATCAATCAGACCAGGCCACCTTCTTCCATTGCTCCGTGGTCCCGTTCTGATGCTCACGTGCCCATTGTAGGCGCTTTCGGCGGTGGACAGGGGTCAGCATGAGCACCCTGACCGGTCTGCAGCAATGCAGCCCCATACACAACAAACTGCGATGTACTGTGTGTTCTGACACCTTTCTATCAGAACCAGCATTAACTTTTTCAGCAATTTGAGCTACAGTAGCTCTTCTGTTGGATCAGACCACACGGGCCAGCCTTCGCTCTTCACGCGCATCAGTGAGCCTTGGCCGCCCATGACCCTGTCGC
Source organism: Macquaria australasica (assembly GCA_005408345.1). Lineage (NCBI taxonomy): Eukaryota > Metazoa > Chordata > Actinopteri > Centrarchiformes > Percichthyidae > Macquaria > Macquaria australasica. Next base: position 2,814 of record SEMN01001329.1, on the reverse strand, counting down.
CGGTTCACCGGTTTTCCTTCCTTGGACCACTTTTGGTAGGTCCTGACCACTGCAGACCGGGAACACCCCACAAGAGCTGCAGTTTTGGAGATGCTCTGACCCAGTCGTCCAGCCATCACAATTTGGCCCTTGTCAAAGTCGCTCACATTCTTACATTTGCCCATTTTTCCTGCTTCCAACACATCAACTTCGAGGACAAAATGTTCACTTGCTGCCTAATATATCCCACCCACTGACAGGTGCCATTGTAATGAGATAATCAATGTTCTTCACTTCACCTGTCAATTCAATTCAATTCAGTTTTATTTATATAGCGCCATATCATAACAAAGTTATCTCAGGGCACTTTTTCGAATAGAGCAAGTCTAGACCGACTCTTTATATTTACAGAGACCCAACAGTTCCCACCATGAGCAAGCACTATGCGACAGTGGCAAGGAAAAACTCCCTTTTAATAGGTAGAAACCTCGAGCAGAACCAGGCTCAAGGTGGGCGGTCATCTGCCTCGACCGGTTGGGTTGAAGGGGGAGGGGGGGAGCGGAAGAGAGAGAGCAGGAGGAAAGAGAACATACAGCAGCACAATACAGTTCCACATAGGGATGTAAGGCAATAGATATGGTAATGGAATTGATGTTAACACCAACAGAAACAACACTAAGAGCAACACTATAATAGCAATACTAATAACAAGAGCAACAACAGCAATAGCAGCAGCGGGTGCAGAGCAGGAACACGGGGGCAGCAGGCGGCAGCAACCACAGACCCAGACCTCCACAGCTCCAGAGGCAGAAACACCTGCAGAAAGCAACAGAAGGGGAGGGAGAGAGAGAGAGGAGAAAAAGCACACAACTACGGGAAGAAGTTGAATTAATAACAAGCATTGATGGGATATGAGGGCGTACAGATTGAGGGGAAGAGGAGGAGAAAGGAGCTCAGTGCATCATAGGAAGTCCCCCGGCAGTCTAGGCCTATAGCAGCATAACTAAGGGGTGGCTCAGGGGTCACCTGAGTCAGCCCTACTATAAACTTTATCAAAGAGGAAAGTCTTAAGCCTACTATTAAATGTGAGGAGGCTGTCCGCCTCCCGTACACAAACTGGGATCTGGTTCCACAGGAGAGGAGCTTGATAGCTGAAGGCTCTGGCTCCCATTCTACTTTTAGAGACTCTAGGAACCACAAGGAACCCTGCATTCTGGGAGCGCAGTGCTCTAGTGGGGTAATAGGGTACTATGAACTCTTTAAGATATGATGGTGCCTGTCAGTGGTCATAATGTTATGGCTGATCGGTGTATTAATAATTCAGAACAAATGATTATGAATAGGTAATTAACATGTGAATAAATGATAAGTTATAAGCTTACAACTAACTTTCACATGGCATTACTATAAAGATCTCTGTGTGGTCCCAAAGGCTTAGCAGACTAAACATAGCACTGTGTTTAAAAAAAAAAAAAAACAAAAAAAAAAAAAAAAATGCAAGGGGCTGTGTTGGTGTTTTACTACAGGTACTGATGAGAAGATAAAATACAATCTTGAAAGTTCAGTTTTAGTAACATTTCCACGAGTTTGAAGGCTTATCAAACCAAACCGCTGCTGATAACTCTGGAGAGTTATCATGCGTAATCATTTTATCGTCGGTCATAATTGTGAGATGCAAAATAATCTACTAGGAATTTACACGTGCACATATTTGATTGGCCAACAGTGCACTGCTGAATGAAGTCAAAGATGAGACGCTTGATAAGTATGGGCTCTGATGTCCTTTTTTGTAGGATGTCTGTTTTGTTGGTAATAATGGAAGAATATAAATACATCCTGTTGCCAGTGGTGTAGTGGTGCCCCCACCACACCCCTTCAACTTAAGTAAGAGTATAATACCACACTCGGAAAATACATTTACATTACATGTAAAAGTCCTATACAGAAAGTGTTAGGTAACAGTATGGAAGTACAGTATAAACAGTTAACAGTTATATTATTTGATTGGATCATAATTTCTGATGCATTAACATGTAAAGCAGCATTTTAATGCTGTAGCTGGACAGCTGTCATAGGTATCTTTAACAGTGTATTATATTTTATGAGATTATCAAATGTTTTTATATGTAAAATCTTTATCAAAGGAACTGTCAAAATGTAGTGGAGTAAAAGTATAAAGTAGCAGAAAATGGAAGTACCTCAAAAATGTACTTATGTACAGTATTTTAGTCAATGTACTAGACCAACCGAATTAAACAACAAAGTACGTTGTTTGTCCATGCCCTCTCAAACAACAGATGGCCTCTATCAGCAGGACAACATCATTTGTCTGTACCTTCCAAAAACATTATATCATGGTCACAGGTTATTTGTCATTTTTCATTGGTTGTCAATCTCAGGAGGATGGGTCTCACCTAATATGAGCCTGCCAGAGGGCAGACAACAGGGGGAAAGACAAGAGGAGAGTGGCGTGCTGCGGGAGCATGACTCTCTTTGTTGAGACCGTTGCATAAAGCCTTTTGTGTCCCCAGAGGGAGCTATACGAAGTTTGATAGATTACCACAAATGATGTCAATTGAGTCAGTCACTGAAGAGTTGCATTGTGGGTAATGTAGGTGCCAGATTTTGACCAAGTAGAAGAATGCATGTGTGGAATTAAAAAGACAATATTTCTGGTTCTGCTGTGTCGATTTTGATCTTTTTCTAAAAATTGTCCATTGTGAGTCCAACAGCATTAAGAGTGATAGAACTGCAGTGCTAAATCAGTGGAGTACTCTTTTAAGGTTATGGGTCATGCTTAAAAGAACAAGACAACACTGAAACAGGAAATGAATA
>SEMN01001328.1:0-69565 GCA_005408345.1 Macquaria australasica | reverse complement strand
CTATCTGCCTCCAGAAAACACACAGACCCGGACACGGACCCGCGCTGCCTGACTGTCTGCTTCCAGAAACACGCAGACCCGGACACGGACCCGCGCTGCCTGACTGTCTGCCTCCAGAAACACGCAGACCCGGACACGGACCCGCGCTGCCTGGGACTGTCTGCCTCCAGAAACAGGCAGACCCGGACACGGACCCGCGCTGCCTGGGACTGTCTGCCTCCAGAAACACACAGACCCGGACACGGACCCGCACTGCCTGGGACTGTCTGTCTCCAGAAACACGCAGACCCGGACACAGACCCGGACACGGACCCGCGCTGCCTGGGACTGTCTGCCTCCAGAAACACGCAGACCCGGACATGGACCCGCGCTGCCTGGGACTGTCTGCCTCCAGAAACACGCAGCTGTGATGCTGAGGAGAGAGCAGCTCCTACAGGCTGAACACACACACACACACACATTAAAACCTGCTTCACATCTGCACATTATTTTCCAAATCATCATCACTTTTTAGATCGATTTCCTTCCTTCGAGGTAGCCATTGGTTTCAGATTGTCATTATCGATTATTCTATTAATATAAATTGTTTAATTTATAAAATGTCCAAGTAAGTCCAGACTGGCGTCTTTAAAGATTCGGTTTAAAATGACAGAAAACTTCATCTTTAAAGCCACTGCCTTGGTTCACTGCTGGTGTTGGCCTTCACGTCCTTTTATTAACTCTTTCTGGAGCTTTCAGCCACATGTCACAGACTCCATCACCTGATGTTGGTGTGTGTTGTCATGGCGATGGATCTGTTGGCATCATGTGAGCCACTATGTAGCTTCAGTCACATGACGACAGGTGGGAGACCTCATGTCTCTGCTTAAGCTAAATACAGCTAATGCTAGAAAGCGGGGGTGTCCCGGGTGAGACGAGAGCTGCAACAGTTAATCGATGAATTGATTAGTTGGTCGACACGATTAATAGGCAACTATTATCACTACAGTCATTTATCAATAAACAAGCAAAGGAAGCCAAATATGAACTGGTGCAGCTGTGAGGATCTGATGCTGTCAATCAAAATCAGCTGCTGATCAGAAACCATGAATCTGATGTTCAGAGCTGCAGACAGGAAACATGTTCAATATTAAGTGTTTTTATATGTATTATATTATTATATATGATGTCATTATATATTATATGTAATATTACAGTTGAATTAGTGAAACGGGGCTTTGACTTCTGTTTCTCATAAATAATTCAAAGTGGTTTCAGATCAGTTTTCTGTCCATCGACTGATCAATTGATGAGTGAATGGTTTCAGCACTCGCTCAGTTAGTGAAAACTGTCTGATCAGATTGATTGATTGATTGACAGATAGTTCCTCTGATAGGATTTGGTTTCTTTGAGTTCTTGTTGGCTGCTGAGAAGCAGTGAGACATCAGTACTGACACCCAGCTGTCTGTCTGCACTGATATTAACAAGTATCTAATCAGACCAATTAATCGATTGACACACAATCAGTCTGTGATGATGGATTCGTCTGAATGGCTGCCGCTGTGCAACACGTTCAGGAACATAATGAGTGATCACCGAGCCTGATGTATGAAAGAACCTTTCTTTATTGATTAGATCGTTGCTTGGTAACAGGTTGAACGGTTCTCTTCTTCTGAGCCGATCACAGTTTGTCTGCTAAACTTTCAGACTGAACAAAGCTTCAGACGGCAGCTTATGCAGACAGGAAGTTGTTGTAACGTGAAGCTGGTCTGAGTTTCAGTCGCCTGCATTGTCTTCTGACACGATGACTGTGTACCAGGAGAACAGTCAGCAGTAAAGTGTAGCTGCAGCAGGTTCACTGTGTCTTGTTGTTGTTGGTTTGTCATTTTATTAAATGTTACTTCTGTGTGTCAACAGGAAACAACCAAATCTGCCAAAAGCAGCATGAAGAACAGTAACAGCGGCGGGAAAGATGCTGCCAGCGAGAACTCAGACGAGGTGAGCCGTCTGTTCCTGCAGCACGTGATGGAGTCACCGTGTTGAGTTCACTGTCACATGTTCTGAGGAACATCTGCAGGGCAATACTGGAACAGGGCTGCCGCTGTCCACAGCAGGCAGACAGACAGGCAGACAGACAGTCCCGAGACCTTAAACCTGTCTACAGCGCCAGCAGCAGAGTAAAGGGCTGGATATTATTACTGTCACACTACACTGTCTGTCTGCTCTGTGCAGACACGAGGAAACTCAGTCACACTTAAAGCAACTGATGATGGTGATGATAGTGATGAAGAGTTTAATAGTGAAGAAAGCAGTGAGACGCTGGAACTGTTACTGGACAGGGACAGGAGGCGGTCCTGGTCCTGATCTCATTTTCCTCACAGACTGTTAATGAGCAGCTGGTGATCAGGTTCAGGTGTAGTTTACCTGCTGGCTGCTGACAAACAAATCATTTCTTCAAAGTCTGTTTCAGATTCAGACATTTATCACTGACAACAACATGTTGAACTCCCAGGATGCATCACCGGGGGGCTATTTAACAGATGTTCAGAAATGAAGCTGTCCTAACATTTAAACCTGTGTGCGTGTGTGTGTGTGCAGTCCCAGCAGCAGCAGAGTGGCAGTAAGCGTCCCAGTAACAGCACGCCTCCTCCCACTCAGCTCAACAAGATCAAATACTCTGGAGGTCCTCAGCTGGTGAAGAAGGAGCGCCGCCAGAGCTCATCCCGCTTCAGCCTGACCAAGAACAGAGAGCTGCAGAAGCTACCTGCTCTCAAAGGTAACCCACAACAACCTACACCCAGCACCAACACTAACTCTTTTTCTGTGGTGCCGGCTGACCCCCCTGTCCTCCTCAGACTCCCCCCTGATGGAGCGCGAGGAGCTGTTTGTGCAGAAGCTGCGTCAGTGCTGCGTCCTGTTTGACTTCGTCAGCGATCCGCTCAGCGACCTCAAATACAAAGAGGTGAAGAGAGCCGGCCTCAACGAGATGGTGGAGTACATCACTCACAACAGTGAGGTGGTGACGGAGTGCATCTACCCCGAGGCCGTGCTCATGGTGAGACACACACACACACACATTTATATCAGTCCTAATAAACTGAGCTCTACCTTGGAACCCAGTCTGAACCCTCAACAGGCCTTTAAGAAGTGAGGAAGAGCAAAATGTCTTCAGCTCTGACTTTAAGTTGCATCATCAGGTGAGGAGGACCAAACACCGGTCCTCCATCAGGACCTGAGATACAAACAGCCATTTATTTCACATCAACAATGAGGGAAGGAGAACATGGAGTGTGTCAGTGCCGCTAAATGGTTCTGTTTTCACACAAACTCTCTAAATGTTCTGTAGTCCTTCTTTTAACAACAAACATCTGCATGAAAGAGTTCGTTTCTACAGCAGCAGTACAGCAGTAACACCACTGTGTACAAATACTCTGTTTCAAGTTACAGTCCTGCGTTCAATTTGTACTTAAGTACAAAAGTATCAGCATCAAAATATACTTAAAGTACCAGAAGTAAAAGTACTCATTATGCAGAATAATCTAATGATATTACTGGATTATAATTATTGATGCATTCATGTGTTCATCTCTTTAATCACTTTATACTGCTGGTAGATTAATCTGTAATAATACATCATTTATTAGTTGATTAGATTTTGTATCAATAATCTGAATCTGCAACATAACTGAAGTTATTAAATAAATGTAGTGAAGTAAAAAGTACAATATTACCTCTGAGGTGTGGAGAAGTAGAAGTAGAAATACTCAAGTAAAGTACCTCAAAATTGTAGTTAAGTACAGTACCTGAGTAAATGTACTTTACATTAATATCTGACCACTCTGAAGGTCCTCACAAAGATAGCATTACAAGTGCATACACATTCAGAGGCTGCAGAGTCTGGTACTAACAGCTGTGTGTGTGTGTGTGTGTGTGTGTGTGTGTGTAGTTTTCAGTGAACTTGTTCCGGACTCTTCCTCCGTCCTCCAACCCGACTGGAGCCGAGTTTGATCCTGAGGAGGACGAGCCGACGCTGGAGGCTGCCTGGCCTCACCTGCAGGTACCCTGAGAGAGTGTGTGTGTGTGTGTGTTCCTTGTTCGGTGAACCGTTAACTGCGGCAGCTCCCGACCCGCGGCCGGTGCTCAGCTGCTGTGTAAAGCACAGATCATACTGGTGTGTACCAGGCGAAAGAGGTGTTGGTTGGTTTCTACCAGTAGAACATTAGAACATCAGAACAGGCCGCAGCTTCTTTTTGTAGTTTTTGACATCAGACAGTCTGAAACATGTTGAGTTGAAGTCAGTGAGTTGAGAAAACATACAGGTGTTTTTAATGAAGGTGTTCCACAAGGACCAATGTTAGGTCCCCTGTGAGTTACTCCTAACCACCATGGATGCCGGCGCTGAACATCTGGTCTTCAACGTGTTTCCATATAATGACGGTGTGTTGGTGTGTTTCCAGAGTAACATGTCTGCTGCGTGTTTGTCTCCACAGCTGGTCTACGAGTTCTTCCTTCGCTTCCTGGAGTCTCCAGACTTCCAGCCAAACATCGCCAAAAAATACATCGACCAAAAGTTTGTAATGTCGGTAAGATCTGATCCCTGAGCTTCAGAACGAATCAAAGACGTCCTGATGTGGAACTTCAGGCAGAACTCTGATGTTCTGTTTGATATTGTGTTAAAGCTGCTGGAGCTGTTTGACAGTGAGGATCCCCGAGAGAGAGACTTCCTGAAGACCATCCTCCACCGGATCTACGGCAAGTTCCTCGGCCTCCGAGCCTACATCCGCCGTCAGATCAACAACATCTTCTACAGGTCAGAACACAAGCACCGCCACAAAGACCAGATCATATAAAGACCCTGTACAGAACCACAGACATGTAGAGAACCAGAGAACCACAAACATGTAAAGAACCACAACATATAGAGAACCACAAACATGTAAAGAACCAAGAGAACCACAGACATGTAGAGAACCAGAGAACCACAAACATGTAGAGAACCACAAACACATAGAGAACCAAGAGAACCACAAACACGTAGAGAACCTAGAGAACCACGGACATGTAGAGAACCAGAGACATGTAGACAACCACAAACACGTAGAGAACCAAGAGAACCACAGGCATGTAGAGAACCACAAACACATAGAGAACCTACAGAACCACAGACATGTAGAGAACCACAGACATGTAGAGAACCACAGACATGTAGACAACCACAAACACGTAGAGAACCAAGAGAACCACAGACATGTAGAGAACCACAACATGTAGAGAAGGCAGAGCTCGCCCTGCGGGTGACATCATGTTTCGAGGTCTATAGTGATTGGTTTGCAGGTGATGGATGTGTCAACACATGAACTCTGTGAAGTTAAATCCAGTGTTCCCAGTCTGTGTGTCTGACTGGTGCTGTTTTACAGATTCATCTATGAGACTGAACACCACAATGGCATCGCTGAGCTGCTGGAGATACTGGGGAGGTAACGCACACACACACACAGACACACACACACACACATGTGGTATGTATTAAAGTCAGAACAACAGAAGCTGCATCACATGTACAGTGTTACTGATGGGATGCTACAAACAGCAGAGTCACCTGCAGCTGTTCAGAGCAGCTACAGAGTCAGCTCAGGACGCTTTTATAATGAAGCCACTGATTGGTTGATTTAAGTCCTGTCTGTCTGGCGTCGTCCCAGGTGAAGTGTGCGTTGGTGCTGATCTGCTTTCTCTCCTCTTAGTATAATCAACGGCTTCGCTCTGCCGCTGAAGGAAGAACACAAGATGTTCCTGATCCGAGTCCTTCTGCCGCTTCATAAAGTCAAGTCTCTGAGCGTCTACCACCCACAGGTCAGAGCTCAGCCTGTCTGTCTACCTGTCTGTCTGTCTGTGAGCCTGCCTGTCTGAATGTGAGTCTGCCTGTCTGTCTGTGAGTCTGCCTGTCTGTCTGTGAGTCTGTCTGTCTGTTGCTGACGCCTCAGTCAGTCTGTAATAAAGCTGTCTGTCTGCAGCTGGCGTACTGTGTGGTCCAGTTCCTGGAGAAAGACAGCAGTCTGACAGAGCCGGTGAGTCTGCTGTTTTTATAGTAACAGGCACATTAACACCTCTCTGAAACACACCTGTGGACCAGTTGTGGAGGGCTGTGGTCTGACTGCCTGTTGGTTCTGACCTCTGACCCCTGCAGGTGATCATGGGTCTGCTGAAGTTCTGGCCAAAGACTCACAGTCCGAAGGAGGTGATGTTCCTGAACGAGCTGGAGGAGATCCTGGACGTCATCGAGCCGTCAGAGTTCGTTAAAGTCCAGGAGCCGCTCTTCAGACAGCTCGCCAAGTGTGTCTCCAGCCCGCATTTCCAGGTACCAGAACCAGAACCCGAGCTACTGCCTTACAATAAAAATCCAGAATTAGATCAGAATCTGAACCTAAATTACAACTTAAATAAGAAACTAACCAGGAACCAGGTCCAAAACTACATCACAATCAGAACCTCAGGATTGGCTATGATGAGGATGATGGTGGTGATGAAGAAGATGATGATGGTGGTGGTGATGAAGATGGTGGTGGTGATGAAGATGGTGGTGATGAAGATGGTGGTGGTGATGATGGTGATGAAGATGTTGTATGTGCAGGTGGCAGAGAGAGCTCTGTATTACTGGAATAACGAGTACATCATGAGTCTGATCAGTGACAACGCCGCCAAGATCCTCCCCATCATGTTCCCCGCCCTCTACAAGAACTCCAAGAGCCACTGGAACAAGTAACACACACACACGTCACGCTACCCTCAACAAAACTCAGCACTTCCTGCTGTTTTTTCACATTAAAAGCCTGCCTGTAAAAGGCTGATCATTACGCTGATCATTACACTGATCAGGACCAACAGGGATACGTGGAGGAGGTGATAGGTTTATGTGGACCCGTCTCTCTGCCACTGAGCTGAATAACGGAAATCAATATGTGATAATGATCATAAATGATCAATGATCTGTTCTGGTTTCCTCAGGACCATCCACGGTCTGATCTACAACGCTCTCAAGCTCTTCATGGAGATGAACCAGAAGCTGTTTGATGACTGCACGCAGCAGTACAAGGCTGAGAAACAGAAGTAACACACACACACACACACACACACAGCCAGCTGTTTGACCTGTTACCACACAGAAACATCCAGGTTGTGTCAGGTTTGACAAGAAGCAGGCACAATGAGCCAGGTGTCGTAAAGTGTTGTAAAGTGTTCATTCGTGGAGTAAATATTGATCTGGTTTGTGTCTGCAGAGAGAAATATAAGCTGAAGGAGAGAGAGGAGGTCTGGCACAAGATAGAAGAGCTGGCCAGACAGAACCCACAGGTACTCCACTCACCTGTCTCGTCACCTGTCTGCTCCTGTGGATTAGGCTTCAGTAACGAGTGAATCCTCATTATATACGTGTACAGAGGAGGAGGAAGTATTCAGATACTTTACTGCAGTAAAAGTACTAATACCACACAGTACAAATACTGTGTTCCTTCACTAACAGTGTGAGTACTCAGTAAAGTGTAGTGTTGAGTATTAAAGCAGTAAATGTTCTACTGTTCTGTCTGATCTCATTAGATGATTCTTCCTCATTCATGTAAAAGCAGGATTTTACTGTTGGAGTTTGGTACTTTGGTGGTTTAGTTTAGAATAGAATGTCGTTATTGTCATTGTACAGGTACAATGAAATTAAAATGCAATCTTTAAGGTCCACACAATAATAAATAAGTAAAAACAATACTAAATAAGCAATAAATAAATAAAACACATACCACACACAAAAACATTAACATTCCGCAGGTATTGCACAATCCCTTAATATTGCACCGTGAAATATTTTACAAAAAAAAAAGTTCAAATTTTGTTTAGTGTAGTTATGGCTCTGGCATAAAAACTGTTCTTCAGCCTGTTAGTCCGAGCTTTCAATGACCTGAAACGTCTGCCTGAGGGCAGCAGTTCAAATATCAGATGTCCTGGGTGAGACGGGTCCATAAGAATATCTTGTGCTTTCCTGCTTTAGTTTTGGTAGTTTAGTTTTGGTAGTTTGGTTTTGGTAGTTTTAATATATTTTACGTACCAAACGTGATGACCGTGATTGTTATCACGTTTTATAAATTCACATTTGTGAATCTGAGGAGTGAGTAAAGCTGTCAGACACATACAGTGGAGTCGCACAACATTTACCTCTACTGTGTAGTCGAGTACAGTACTTGAGTACTGCATGTGTGTGTGTACATATTATCTGACTTACTGCTGTGTTTGTTGGTTTGTTCTTGTGGTTTAACAGTAATCTTGGGTTTTTGGATCGTGAAGCACTTTGAAGTTTTTATTGTCATTATATCTAATCATCTGTTTTCTTTCTGTCAGAGCAATAAGCTCCACCCCCTCCGCCCCGGGCTCCACCCACAGGAAGAGGTCAGTTTTCCAGGGTTTATCATCTTTATGATTGGTGTTTTTTTTTAATGTAACTGATGTTCGTAAAAGGGGGCGTGGTCTTCATACCTTCACAGCAGGGAAACGAGCGCTGGCCTGTCACACAGCGAGCCCGTTGCATTATGGGTTGTTTGTAGCCTCAGTGTTGCTGGGCTAGTGAGTTTCTGATGGCTCATGTTACAGACATTCATCTGCCTGTTATTCATAACTTTTCTGTGTGTGTGCAGTACATGCTGTACAGTGACAGTACCTCTGTGGCTGTGTACTCGATGGAAACTGAGACTCCAACAGCTGAAGACATCCAGCTGCTGAAGAAGACTGTGGAGAGCGAAGCCTCACAGGTACTGTGACCTCATCATACAGTGTGATCAATCAATCAATCAGTCAGACCTCAGATCAGACCAGACTACAGCTCTGTGTGGTGCCTCAGATATCAGTGAGACAGGTGATGCAGGAAGGTCCATCAGACACTGAGCGGAGGTCTCAGATCCTCACAGACAGGAGTTTACAACTTTGAAACGTTACCATGGTGACAAACATTTGACCTGTCATCACTATGATTGGTCACCGCAGCAGGTGATTTGTTCTTTATTGTTATGGGTGACCACATTTATCCGTCCAGACTTTAGTGCAGATATCATGCTGCAACAAAGCTGAAGTATTGACGAGGTCCACACTGTGATTTTTACACATTTTACGCAGTAGTTCCTGATCTCCTGGTCTCTCTCTGTCCCCCCTCCTCAGGGTATGAAGGATCTGAAGAAGGACAAGGTCCTGATGAGGAGGAAGTCGGAGCTGCCGCAGGACGTTTACACCATCAAAGCTCTGGAGGCTCACAAGAGAGCCGAGGAGTACCTGACAGCCAATCAGGAGGCTCTCTGACCGGAGGAGGCGGTCCCTTCTGAGCCTGACTCCGCCCCCCTCCTGTCCGTCTCTCTGGGGAGGAAGTTGAAGCTGTCGTGGAGAAACTGATCTGAGGTCAGACCAGGACGGAGCTGACGCTGCGTTCACCAACAAAACAAAAACACAACCTTGTCACCTCTGACCCCCGATAACAAGCAGGAGACGCCCCGTCTGCCCCGCCCGCCGCTTCACAGGGCGTCACATGACGATGACAGCACCTTCATCCTCAAACACCTGCTGCTGTTTGTTTTCAGCCTCCAGGTGACCAGCTGTGTGACCTGAACGCACCTCAGGCATAAAGACTGGAGGTCCCTGAACGCATCACCAACCTGCCTTTTCCACTGCGGGAACTTAAGGACCTGAAGCTCCTGCAGTGGAAAAGAGGTCCAACACATCACCTCTGTCCTGTGACACCTGAACGCAGCACAGATGAGTTCACTGACTCGCTCTGCCCTCCGACAGCAGCTTCACTCCAGAGCCCCGCCCCCTCCACTTGACCTGACCAATCACCTGTCAGCATGGATCTGTGGTGGACTCGAGACTGAGGCAGTTTCAGACGGGCCGATGATGATGATGATGATGCGGAGGAGACACAGTGAATGTAGACGTCCAATCAGCATCCAGCAGAAGCAGGAAGAGAATTCTTCCAACATGATTTATTCCTGTTGTTTGTTTAGTTTTAATGTTTGTCGTCATGACGTTATCGAGTTTAAACGTTTGCACGAGGAAAAAAAAAACTCTTAAAGAACAAAAACCTCTAATCTGAATGTTTCTGTCTGCACGATGGCGCTGATGAAAGGTCAGAGGTCAAACACTAAACTGTCAGATTCAGTTCCACGGAATTTGGACATGCTCCAGCTCTGCGTCTCTTTGGTCACACGGAGGCTTTTATTGTGAAGCAACTACAGGAAATGAGCTGTGTCACAGGAGTTGGCGCTGCTGTTCGCTGTAACGTGGTGACACAGTCGGGGGGGTTGTTACCTGGACTGGCTGACTGGTTTCATTCAGTCAGTAATCAACCTGTTCAGCTGCTGAACCAAACCAAATGAAAGTTTAACCCCAGACGTCATCAGACAGGACGTTGTAACAGATTCAGATTATAATCTCGCCAAAATAAAAGCTCTGATGAACATCATTGTTTTAAAGATGGAGTCAGCATCTCATGGAGCTACAGATGAGATTTAACATTTCTAATAAAGTTTAAGACCAGTTTCACATTTGAAATCAACATATTAAAAACTAATCGTCCAGAAACCAGCCGCTCAAAACAACAAGTTCTTAAATAATGTGAAAGCTGAATTTTAATGTTACAGATTCACGTAACTGAAGGCTCAGATTCCCATGATCCTTTGCTGTCTCGGTTCTGTTTACAGTGTTACCTGCTGCGTCACATTTTGTGCCATGAAAAGTTTGTAAGGTGATTATTTCAGGACGCCGCGTCGCTCTGTGTCCAAGTGTTGCAGCATTTCACTAAAAACAAAATGTCTCCAACAGTTCATTAATATAACAGGCAGGAAAACCAACATTGCTGCTCACAGAAAGGATTTTCTTAACAAAAACTTGACAAATGTCTTTAAAGTGCAAATGTTCTCGTAGAAAACATTCAGTGTCTTTAGAGTTTCTGACAAACACAATGAATGTCGTTAACGGATGAAAACATGTTAAAGTATTTGATAAATGTCTGTTTGACAAACAACTGCTCCACTCGTGTATTTCATGAAAACTTGGGACAAACATTAATCGCACTTTTAAGAAATGAACTGAATGTTCACAAATAGTTTATTAAAAATAAAAACCTTTTGATGTTTATTGCACCGACATCGTGACATGAAGAAATCACCAAATGTTCCAAATGAATGTGTTAACGAGCTGATTAATAATCCAGGTTCAATCATCACAACATGTTCAGACCGTTGGCGTTAATCGAAACGAAGCTTCGTGAACATTTAAGCGTGTGACCGACAGGAGCTGTGAACTACATACAGGAAGGCCTGACGGACGCTCCGCCTGCAGTTATTCGTGTATATTATCATGTATGTTGTCTCTAGGCCACGCCCTCCCCACAGGCCACGCCCTTGCGGTTTAAGCCCCTCCCCTTTCTATTCTTATGTTGTCGTCAGCTGGTTTTTGTTGCACATGGTCCTCAACTCGCCATCGTGTGATTCGCTGTCAATCAGTGACCATTCCAGTGGTGGCATAGCCCCGCCCACCTCTCACCGCTGGACAAAATGGCCGCCACAGCTCCGAGTTAAGAGTTTGTTTTAGATGTTTTTGTCACTTAAACCTGAGTCTATTTTTAATCTATAAAATATATATTTGTACTTCAGGTCCTCCAGAATATCTTTATTGACAACTACACATGGAGACATGAGGAGGTTCAGAGTCTGTCCACCAGAGGGCGCTGACAGGTCGACATCTACACTGTAAAATGTTGCGCTCTATTGATCGATCAGTTTAAAAACCAAATGTATCCGTATCAGGATTTTACTATCAGCTGATTTTAAATATAAATATATGAAACGTTCAGTTCTGCTGTTTCTCAGTTTGTAAATGACGTCGCTCCACTGCATCAGATTTCATGAACAATGAATAAGTTCTCACAGAAGACGACATTATTATTCTATATTATTCTATATTCAAACGCAGACTGTGAAGGACGTTCAGTAGATTCTGCTTTTATTTCATTGTTTATGATTTTGATTTACAGCATTTTATTTCTTCAGTGAGACATTTGAAGAAGACTGAGGTGATGAAGGTCAGATTCCTGACACGTTTGATTTGTGAAAACCGGCGTCAGTTAAAGCAGAATCTGTCAGCCGACCGATCAGCTGAACCAAACTAAATGAACATTTCTGCGATTGGTCCCAACATGTTGCAACAAACCTTCAGATCAGAATAAATGTTGGGAGGAGCTTTAACTCGACGAAGAGGAGGTCCGTCTGTCACTCCGACGCTAAAACCTCAACGCTGCTTCCTGTCATCCTGTACATGTACTTTATTACTTAGAACATTACATAGTCTGAAAGTCTGATTTTGTACAGATGTTCATGTATGTACAGAAGAAAATAAAAGGAAATGAAGTGGACGTTTGACAGAGCGTGTTTTATACCAACACACACAATCAGATGAATTCATGCACAATCAAAACATTAAAGATTTCATTAAGAGGCTTTAAGGTGGAATGTGACTTTAACCTAAATATTAAACATTTTACACTGAAAATCCCAAACAGGAAGTTCTACAGAAGAAAAGAGCGACTGCAATCAATGATTTTCGTTATCGATTGTTTTCTTGATGAGTTGAAAAATAATGTCAGAAAAATAACTAAAACCAAAGATCTGCAGTTTACAGCCACGAAGAGAAAAACGGGCAGAAAAGAAGTGAAATAAAAAATGTTTCTGTCAGTCGACAGATCCTGCAGTTCGATCACAAGTCGATCATGTTGCGATAATGAAATTATTTACTCGCTCTCGAGAAAAACCTTTCGTTTTCTTTCCGAACGTGCTGAAGGACGGAGGCTTGTTTTAAATTCCAGTTGGAAACTCATCGCAGATTAGAGTCAAAGTTACATGAAATCCCAGAAAGACGACGTGTAGAAAAGGTTTCTCAAACTGATCAGCAACATATGGGATCAAAGAAGGGACACAAAGATTTAGTTTGTTAAAGTTATGTAGAGAAATCAAGTGTCATATCAACGTCGATCTGAACAGATTTAAAGCAGAAAAGTGTGAAACTCAAAGTTACTTCTTTAGTCTTTATATATTTATCTATATTATCAGGGTGAAAAAACAACTTTAAATGTACTTTTTAAAACTTTTACATTTTGTGCTCAGATGTTAACAAAGCAGTAATAATATATATATATATAATATATAACCCTAAACTACAAACCTTTCTCTCCTGTTTGACTTCTGAACGTTATGTGATCGACACTCAGGAACAGTTGAAACCTGATTCAACACGTCGGACGCAGAACAAAGACGTTTCTCACTAGCAGGAAAAGGAACTTATGCTAACGTTAGCTAGCAACTCGTTACAGCAGAAGATGATTCAGTTTGACTAAATATTCATGAGAAGAAGAAAGAAAGTGAAGCTGCAGTTAATAACATTAATATCACAGCACATTAAACACATGCCGAGTCTAAAGAAAACACGTACCGGCCGCGACTTCAAACACTAAAATATCCTGACAGACAAAACTGAGGAATCAATGACTCAGATTCAGTTACAGCAGCTTCACGAAGTTTCACGTTGGACTGAATTTAACTGGTTCACTGGTTTGTTACGACTCTCAGATGTTCATTGTATGTCTATAAAGTCACCTCCATTCTGTTATTTCCCGACCCGCTGAAGGGGTCGTGGTGCGTTCAAGGTCTGCTGAAGCTGTCGTGGTGCGTTCAGGGTCACTTGATGTTGTTGAAGTGGTCATGGTGCGTTCAGTGTCCATTGAAGTTATGATGGTGCGTTCAGGGTCAGTAGAGGTTGTTGAAGCTGTGATGGTGCGTTCAGGGTCAGTAGAGGTTGTTGAAGCTGTGATGGTGCGTTCAGGGCCAGTAGAGGTTGTTGAAGCTGTAATGGTGCGTTCAGGGGCCATTGATGTTGCCCCTGCGGCTGAGTCGCAGGGCACCGGCGCTCTGCCGGCTCTGCAGTGTGTTCTGGACCATGTCCTTCCACTGGTCGTCGGAGATCTCTGTGGCCCACAACGGCACGCCAAGAGACGGCAACGCCACGGCCGCCATCGTCCTCTTCACCAGCTCCACGTGGTCTGCAGGGCGACACAGGAAGTGATGTCAGTGGACAGGAAGTACTTCTCAGAGTTTTAGTGTGTAGTATGAATAAACTGTATAAATAATGTTTGTGATATTTCTTTTAACAGAAACAACAGTTTATGTGGAAATTAAGAAGCTATACAAAGATAAGACCAATAAAGATTAAAAACTGTTTAAAGACTTAAATCTCACTACACTTTTCAAAGTTTTGAAAATTGATATATGTTCAATATTTAGTTGATTAGAAGCGTTGGTTTACTGTGATCGATGATATTTAAGAGTCGGTCATTTTTATTGTCCATATTTAAAGGCTGCTGTTTTATGTTTCACACGTTAGTGAAGAGAAATGTTTTTGACCCTCTGCAGCTCCCGTAGTGTCTGTGTGAGCTCTGATCGAAATTACTGATGACTGTGATGTCGTCAGGAAGCTGAAACCTGTTTCAGAAACACTACGGAAGCCCGTGGAGGACAAATGGAGGTCTGACCTGCATCCATGGGGATGGAGGCTCGGCTCCTCTGGGCCGCCGCCCCTTCAGGGTCCTCCTCCTCGTCGCTGTCTGGAGGAGGAGCTTCAGGGAGGTGGAGACCCATCACCTGCAGGAGAGAGAGAGACAGGTGATGCCCACAGTATATACCTGTCTCTGCCGCCATGTTGCAGCGCTTCTTCAACCATAGAAACTACGATCAAACAGCTGAGGCAGGAAACATAAAGCTGAGACCAGAGGCCTGGACTACGAAGCAGGATTTGTGGTTAGCGAGATAACTTCAGGTTTAACTCTGGGTTTTCAGTACGACGACGGTGGTTCACGTCTTACTGGGGTACATCACCATGGTAACTGATGCTGCACACATCACCAATAGAAAAGAAGCGGAGCTCGGTACGTGGATCATGAGAGGAACTCTGTTTATCTGAGAGTTTCTGTGTCGTCCTACAGCAGAGACTGAAGCACTAAAGCTTTGTACTTAGAAGAGATGAATGTAAGTTTATTTACCGCTAAATTATGTTTCTATATTTATTTTTTGACATCGCCGGGGCTGCAGCTGAAAGAATCAGGATAAAACTGTCAAACACTCCATAAGAACATCTGAGCAACACATTAACTTAATGGATACTGCTGACGGGCAGTGATCTTATAAACCTGTTAATTTAATCTTCACAGTCAGTGATCTTATAAACCTGTTAATCTTCACAGTCAGTGATATTCCTGCCAGCTGTGTAGCTTTCAGCCTGGATGATGTTTAACTTCTTCGTATTTCTCTAATATTACAGTTTGCTCTTGTTTGTAAAGTATGCTGCTCTGCTGCCAGCACACCTGTCATGTTTGTGATTGGTCACATGCTGCAAACCCCGCCTCTTTCATGTGAACGCACTCATTGATTGGGAAACCCTGGGTTGACTTATCGAGCTGATAACCAGCGTCATGTGACCGTGGTTGTTCGGCTCAGTGAAGCCAGATAACGAACAGAGATCCTGGTCTGTTGAACTGGGTTCGTGGTTCAGGCCTCAGGTCAGTGATCAGCATCACTGCTGCTGCTGCTGTTGTTGTTGTTGTTGTTGTTGTTGTTGTTGTGTGAACCAGTGAGTCAGCTGTTGCCGGGCAGAACTCACCTCTATCCTGTGCTGCACCTGCTGCAGCTGCTCGGTGTGGGAGGGGGCCTCCTCCCCCCCCTCCTCCCCCGGCTGCTCGCTGCTGTTCAGACCGTCAGGGTCCTGGTTCAGAGGTTGGTAATAATATCCTCCGTTATTGACCTCCTCCTCCTCCCCCTCCTCCTCCTCCTCCTCCTCCTCCATCTCTCCCCCCTCCTCCTCACCCCCCCCCTCCCCCCCGCTCCACACCGGCAGCAGCGCTCCGTCGGCCGGACGCTCGTCCCCCCCCAGCTCGTCCTCAGAGTTCGGTAAGACTCTCTCCGGTCCCATCGCTGAGCTGCAGACTTCCATCCACAGACACACTGAGAGAGACAGGCCATGACAGTGAATCTCTTGTTCTTCACTAATCAATAACAGTTAGACCTCGTTAGTATCACGATCAGAGATCAGAACTACACCAGGTTCTCTTTAAACCAGGTTCTCTTTACACCAGGTTCACTCTAAACCAGGTTCTCTTTAAACCAGGTTCACTCTCTAAACCAGGTTCTCTTTACACCAGGTTCACTCTAAACCAGGTTCTCTTTAAACCAGGTTCACTCTCTAAACCAGGTTCTCTTTACACCAGGTTCACTCTCTAAACCAGGTTCACTCTCTAAACCAGGTTCTCTTTAAACCAGGTTCTCTTTAAACCAGGTTCACTCTCTAAACCAGGTTCACTCTCTAAACCAGGTTCTCTTTAAATCAGGTTCTCTTTAAATCAGGTTCAATCTCAACCAGGTTCTCTTTAAACCAGGTTCTCTCTAAACCAGGTTCTCTTTAAACCAAGTTCACTCTCTAAACCAGGTTCTCTCTAAACCAGGTTCACTCTCTAAACCAGGTTCTCTTTAAACCAGGTTCACTCTAAACCAGGTTCACTCTCTAAACCAGGTTCACTCTCTAAACCAGGTTCACTTTAAAACAGGTTCTCTCTAAAACAGGTTCTCTCTAAACCAGGATCTCTTTAAACCAGGTTCTCTTTAAACCAGGTTCTCTCTAAACCAGGTTCACTCTCTAAACCAGGTTCTCTCTAAACCAGGTTCTCTTTAAACCAGGTTCTTTCTAAACCAGGTTCACTCTTTAAACCAGGTTCTCTCTAAACCAGGTTCTCTCTAAACCAGGTTCTCTTTAAACCAGGTTCTCTCTAAACCAGGTTCTCTTTAAACCAGGTTCTCTCTAAACCAGGTTCTCTTTACACCAGGTTCACTCTCTAAACCAGGTTCACTTTAAACCAGGTTCTCTCTAAAACAGGTTCTCTCTAAACCAGGTTCTCTTTAAACAAGATTCTCTTTAAACCAGGTTCACTCTCTAAACCAGGTTCTCTTTAAATCAGGTTCTCTTTAAACCAGGTTCTCTCTAAACCAGGTTCACTCTCTAAACCAGGTTCTCTTTGAACCAGGTTCTCTCTAAACCAGGTTCTGTTTACACCAGGTTCACTCTCTAAACCAGGTTCACTCTCTAAACCAGGTTCACTTTAAGCCAGGTTCACTTTAAGCCAGGTTCTCTCTAAACCAGGTTCTCTTTAAACCAGGTTCACTCTAAACCAGGTTCACTCTCTAAACCAGGTTCTCTCTAAACCAGGTTCACTCTAAACCAGGTTCTCTCTAAACCAGGTTCTCTTTAAACCAGGTTCTCTCTAAACCAGGTTCTCTTTAAGCCAGGATCTCTCTAAACCAGGTTCACTCTCTAAACCAGGTTCTCTTTACACCAGGTTCACTCTAAACCAGGTTCACTCTAAACCAGGTTCTCTCTAAACCAGGTTCTCTTTAAACCAGGTTCACTCTCTAAACCAGGTTCTCTCTCTAAACCAGGTTCTCTTAGTTTCTAGGTTCTCTTAAACTAGAGTTCTTCTGCAGTCCGGTTCTTCTAAAAGTTCACTTCAAACTTCTCGTTCTCTTTAACCACCAGCCAGGTTCACTCTCTCTAAACCAGGTTCTCTTTAACCAGGTTCACTCTAAACCAGGTTCACTCTAAACCAGGTTCACTCTAAACCAGGTTCTCTCTAAACCAGGTTCACTCTAAACCAGGTTCTCTCTAAACCAGGTTCTCTCTAAACCAGGTTCTCTTTAAACCAGGTTCTCTCTAAACCAGGTTCTCTTTAAACCAGGTTCTCTCTAAACCAGGTTCTCTTTAAACCAGGTTCTCTCTAAACCAGGTTCTCTCTAAACCAGGTTCTCTTTAAACCAGGTTCTCTCTAAACCAGGTTCTCTCTAAACCAGGTTCACTCTCTAAACCAGGTTCTCTTTAAACCAGGTTCACTCTAAACCAGGTTCTCTTTAAGCCAGGATCTCTCTAAACCAGGTTCACTCTCTAAACCAGGTTCTCTTTACACCAGGTTCACTCTAAACCAGGTTCACTCTCTAAACCAGGTTCTCTTTAAACCAGGTTCACTCTAAACCAGGTTCACTCTCTAAACCAGGTTCACTTTAAAACAGGTTCTCTCTAAACCAGGTTCTCTCTAAACCAGGATCTCTTTAAACCAGGTTCACTTTAAACCAGGTTCACTCTATAAACCAGGTTCTCTTTAAACCAGGTTCTCTCTAAACCAGGTTCACTCTCTAAACCAGGTTCACTCTCTAAACCAGGTTCACTCTCTAAACCAGGTTCTCTTTAAACCAGGTTCTCTCTAAACCAGTTTCTCTTTAAACCAGGTTCTCTCTAAACCAGGTTCTCTTTAAACCAGGTTCTCTCTAAACCAGGTTCTCTCTAAACCAGGTTCTCTTTAAACCAGGTTCTCTCTAAACCAGGTTCTCTCTAAACCAGGTTCTCTCTAAACCAGGTTCTCTTTAAACCAGGTTCTCTCTAAACCAGGTTCTCTCTAAACCAGGTTCTCTTTAAACCAGGTTCTCTCTAAACCAGGTTCTCTCTAAACCAGGTTCTCTCTAAACCAGGTTCTCTTTAAACCAGGTTCTCTCTAAACCAGGTTCACTCTAAACCAGGTTCACTCTAAACCAGGTTCTCTCTAAACCAGGTTCACTCTAAACCAGGTTCTCTCTAAACCAGGTTCTCTCTAAACCAGGTTCTCTTTAAACCAGGTTCTCTCTAAACCAGGTTCTCTTTAAACCAGGTTCTCTCTAAACCAGGTTCTCTCTAAACCAGGTTCTCTCTAAACCAGGTTCTCTCTAAACCAGGTTCTCTCTAAACCAGGTTCACTCTCTAAACCAGGTTCTCTTTAAGCCAGGATCTCTCTAAACCAGGTTCACTCTCTAAACCAGGTTCTCTTTACACCAGGTTCACTCTAAACCAGGTTCACTCTCTAAACCAGGTTCTCTTTAAACCAGGTTCACTCTAAACCAGGTTCACTCTCTAAACCAGGTTCACTTTAAAACAGGTTCTCTCTAAAACAGGTTCTCTCTAAACCAGGATCTCTTTAAACCAGGTTCACTTTAAACCAGGTTCACTCTATAAACCAGGTTCTCTTTAAACCAGGTTCTCTCTAAACCAGGTTCACTCTCTAAACCAGGTTCACTCTCTAAACCAGGTTCTCTTTAAACCAGGTTCTCTCTAAACCAGGTTCTCTTTAAACCAAGTTCTCTCTAAACCAGGTTCTCTTTAAACCAGGTTCTCTCTAAACCAGGTTCTCTCTAAACCAGGTTCTCTTTAAACCAGGTTCTCTCTAAACCAGGTTCTCTTTAAACCAGGTTCTCTCTAAACCAGGTTCTCTTTAAACCAGGTTCACTCTCTAAACCAGGTTCTCTCTAAACCAGGTTCACTCTAAACCAGGTTCTCTTTAAGCCAGGATCTCTCTAAACCAGGTTCACTCTCTAAACCAGGTTCACTCTAAACCAGGTTCTCTCTAAACCAGGTTCTCTCTAAACCAGGTTCTCTTTAAACCAGGTTCTCTCTAAACAAGGTTCTCTTTAAACCAGGTTCTCTCTAAACCAGGTTCTCTTTAAACCAGGTTCTCTCTAAACCAGGTTCTCTTTAAACCAGGTTCACTCTCTAAACCAGGTTCTCTCTAAACCAGGTTCACTCTCTAAACCAGGTTCTCTTTAAACCAGGTTCACTCTAAACCAGGTTCTCTTTAAGCCAGGATCTCTCTAAACCAGGTTCACTCTCTAAACCAGGTTCTCTTTACACCAGGTTCACTCTAAACCAGGTTCACTCTAAACCAGGTTCACTCTAAACCAGGTTCTCTCTAAACCAGGTTCACTCTAAACCAGGTTCTCTCTAAACCAGGTTCTCTCTAAACCAGGTTCTCTTTAAACCAGGTTCTCTCTAAACCAGGTTCTCTTTAAACCAGGTTCTCTCTAAACCAGGTTCTCTCTAAACCAGGTTCTCTTTAAACCAGGTTCTCTCCCAAGCCAGGTTCTCTTTAAGCCAGGATCTCTCTAAACCAGGTTCACTCTCTAAACCAGGTTCTCTTTACACCAGGTTCACTCTAAACCAGGTTCTCTCTAAACCAGGTTCTCTCTAAACCAGGTTCACTCTAAACCAGGTTCTCTCTAAACCAGGTTCTCTCTAAACCAGGTTCTCTTTAAACCAGGTTCTCTCTAAACCAGGTTCTCTTTAAACCAGGTTCTCTCTAAACCAGGTTCTCTTTAAACCAGGTTCTCTCTAAACCAGGTTCTCTTTAAACCAGGTTCTCTCTAAACCAGGTTCTCTTTAAACCAGGTTCTCTCTAAACCAGGTTCTCTCTAAACCAGGTTCTCTTTAAACCAGGTTCTCTCTAAACCAGGTTCTCTTTAAACCAGGTTCTCTCTAAACCAGGTTCTCTTTAAACCAGGTTCTCTCTAAACCAGGTTCTCTCTAAACCAGGTTCTCTTTAAACCAGGTTCTCTCTAAACCAGGTTCACTCTAAACCAGGTTCACTCTCTAAACCAGGTTCTCTTTAAACCAGGTTCACTCTAAACCAGGTTCTCTTTAAGCCAGGATCTCTCTAAACCAGGTTCACTCTCTAAACCAGGTTCTCTTTACACCAGGTTCACTCTAAACCAGGTTCACTCTCTAAACCAGGTTCTCTTTAAACCAGGTTCACTCTAAACCAGGTTCACTCTCTAAACCAGGTTCACTTTAAAACAGGTTCTCTCTAAACCAGGTTCTCTCTAAACCAGGATCTCTTTAAACCAGGTTCACTTTAAACCAGGTTCACTCTATAAACCAGGTTCTCTTTAAACCAGGTTCTCTCTAAACCAGGTTCACTCTCTAAACCAGGTTCACTCTCTAAACCAGGTTCACTCTCTAAACCAGGTTCTCTTTAAACCAGGTTCTCTCTAAACCAGTTTCTCTTTAAACCAGGTTCTCTCTAAACCAGGTTCTCTTTAAACCAGGTTCTCTCTAAACCAGGTTCTCTCTAAACCAGGTTCTCTTTAAACCAGGTTCTCTCTAAACCAGGTTCTCTCTAAACCAGGTTCTCTTTAAACCAGGTTCTCTCTAAACCAGGTTCTCTTTAAACCAGGTTCACTCTCTAAACCAGGTTCTCTCTAAACCAGGTTCACTCTAAACCAGGTTCTCTTTAAGCCAGGATCTCTCTAAACCAGGTTCACTCTCTAAACCAGGTTCTCTCTAAACCAGGTTCACTCTAAACCAGGTTCTCTCTAAACCAGGTTCTCTCTAAACCAGGTTCTCTTTAAACCAGGTTCTCTCTAAACCAGGTTCTCTTTAAACCAGGTTCACTCTCCAAACCAGGTTCTCTCTAAACCAGGTTCACTCTCTAAACCAGGTTCTCTTTAAACCAGGTTCACTCTAAACCAGGTTCTCTTTAAGCCAGGATCTCTCTAAACCAGGTTCACTCTCTAAACCAGGTTCTCTTTACACCAGGTTCACTCTAAACCAGGTTCTCTCTAAACCAGGTTCTCTCTAAACCAGGTTCTCTCTAAACCAGGTTCTCTCTAAACCAGGTTCTCTCTAAACCAGGTTCTCTTTAAACCAGGTTCTCTCTAAACCAGGTTCTCTCTAAACCAGGTTCTCTTTAAACCAGGATCTCTCTAAACCAGGTTCTCTTTAAACTAGGTTCTCTCTAAACCAGGTTCTCTTTAAACCAGGTTCACTCTAAACCAGGTTCTCTTTAAACCAGGTTCTCTTTAAACCAGGTTCTCTCTAAACCAGGTTCACTTTAAACCAGGTTCTCTCTAAACCAGGTTCTCTCTAAACCAGGTTCTCTCTAAACCAGGTTCACTCTAAACCAGGTTCTCTCTAAACCAGGTTCTCTTTAAACCAGGTTCTCTCTAAACCAGGTTCACTCTAAACCAGGTTCTCTCTAAACCAGGTTCAGGTTCATGTCTTCTACTCTGGACTCTGAACCTCCTGACTGTCTCCCTGCTCTGTTTGGACCCGGTTCTGGACCGGAGCTGCTCTTCTTCTGAAGAACCTGACTGTCAGCAGGTGGTGATGACGACGATGATGACGACGATGACGACACCTGGAGCAGCTAACAGCTAATGAAGCTAACCGCTAACTCTCGTTTTATCCGGTTTTTAAACTCTTCTTCTTCTTCTCCTCTTTGTTGTTTTAACCCCAGAAGAAGAAGAAGAAGAAGAAGAGACCTCTCCAGGTGAAGCGCTTCGGGTCTTACCTGTCTGTCTTACCTGTCTGTCTCTCTGTCTGTCTGTTGTTCGAGCTGCTAGATGCAGCTGCTGAGCAGACACTTCCGGATACGTCACGACGCCGCAAACGTACAAAACTGACGCCTGACGCAAAACAGATTTTTTTAAATACAGAACTTTATTAACAACATGCAGAGAATCATTTTCAAATGGTCAAATGGAATTACAACAAATCAATAAAACAGACAACTGATCGATAAATACAGATGTGACGTTACAAAGGCTTAGTTTACATTTTGTTGTGTCTGCTTGTCTCATTATAAAATACATCATCAGAATATTGATCTATTTTCTCCAAAGATTTCTTCTGTTTCTCTGTATGACTGAACCAGAACCAGAACCAGAACCAGAACCACCAAGTCTGGTTTAATCCAAATATTAAAAGAATTCTCAGTTATATTTTCAGTTAGAGGTTCAATCAACATCAATCAAAGATCACAACCAGTAACTCTGATCAAATAAAATCAATAAGAAGAAATACACAAATAAAAGTAATCGGTTCACATTATTTTGAAAAGCAGGACCGGATGTTGTATTAGGTGACCGTGTCAGGTCTGTTTGTCATCAGGACAGAAACGAGCTGATCGATCAACAGCAGCTTCTGATCATTAATCAATAATAGTGCCACTAATAAACAGTATTGATAACGTTAAGTCTCTTTCAGCGCGTGACGACACAGGCCGAGACTCAGCGGGCTGTGACGTAACAACTGTATAGATCGTCTATCGATGAGGAGGCGTCACTATGATCAGAGTCTGAAGCCAGTGTTTTTAACTGTTTATAAAGAATCGATTAGGAGGAATTAACAAACAAACTGATCTAAATCAATATTCCAAATATAATCAGGCATTGATCTGAGACATTAAAAGAACACAATAATCAAACTGTTTTATTGTTAGATTCTTTTCATAATTTATTAAAATATATTTGATCACTTTGTTTATATATCAGCACAGTCCTGAAATACTTATAATATATAATAACTATATAACCTGTATGCATCATATACCCACTATTGTCTTTTTATTTTTTATTTATTCATTTTATTTTATTGAAATCGAATTTTGTTTTTTTTCAAATAAGTTTAAACAAAGAAGTATTCTTGTCTCAAGGTCCACTTACTTAGTTTTTCACAATGTTTCTCATTATCTGGTTATTATAGAATATAATTCTGTATTATTATTGTTGTAGTTCAATTATACGTCTGTGGTCCCAGGAAACCGCTCAGAGTGAGCCCTCCTCCCTCCCTCCCCTCTCTGGGTCTCATAGTAACGGTCACCTGCAGAAACACACCGGGACTCGGAGCTCACACCGACCGACAGACCGACCCCCGACACCGACCCCCCGCTCCGCTGCCCGCCTCTTTGCTGCTGATCAAACCCGATCAATCGATACCGGGATCGATCGACTCTGATGTCAGCCGCGGTAGAGCAGAACCGGCGCGTGGCCTGTGGCGGGATCAGAGGCACCGGAGCAGCGAATGATGACATCAGCGTGTGAGAGTCCCGATCCTCCGCGCGTGAGCTGATCGATCATTTATCAGGTTAATTAATCTCTTTATTGCAGAACCAATCAGACCCTGAGTTCATGATTGATCAGTTGATTAGTCTGATCAGCTGATGGATCCAGACAGATCAACAGATACCAGCTCGCCAATAGTTCAGCTTCACTGATTATTGATTAGCTCCGGTGTGTGTTTATTTAAACCGAATTATCTGAAACTGATCAGCTGAGCAGCCCCATCATGATCGGCACATATTGATAATTGATCAGTAACTAATCAGCTTATTTTACAGTCTGAACAATGAGAACAGGAGTTATTGATCACAGAGAGAAAACTGATCAACAATTGATCTCTTCAAACTTATTTATCAATTAGTTTATCATTGGTGCATCACATCTATCGATCTATCTGTCAATCAGTAATGAAAGTTGATTGATCTCGTATCAGCAGCAGGTAACAGATCACTTACATTAGCACGTTAGTGTGCTAAAGTTAGCACGTTAGCATGTTAGTATGCTAAAGTTAGCACGTTAGTATGCTAAAGTTAGCACGTTAGCATGTTAGTATGCTAAAGTTAGCACGTTAGTATGCTAAAGTTAGCACGTTAGTATGTTAGTATGCTAAAGTTAGCATGTTAGTATGCTAAAGTTAGCACGTTAGTATGCTAAAGTTAGCACGTTAGTATGTTAGTATGCTAAAGTTAGCACGTTAGCATGTTAGTATGCTAAAGTTAGTATGCTAAAGTTAGCACGTTAGTGTGCTAAAGTTAGCACGTTAGCATGTTAGTATGCTAAAGTTAGCACGTTAGCATGTTAGTATGCTAAAGTTAGTATGCTAAAGTTAGCACGTTAGTATGCTAAAGTTAGCACGTTAGTATGCTAAAGTTAGCACGTTAGTATGTTAGTATGCTAAAGTTAGCACGTTAGCATGTTAGTATGCTAAAGTTAGTATGCTAAAGTTAGCACGTTAGTGTGCTAAAGTTAGCACGTTAGCATGTTAGTATGCTAAAGTTAGCACGTTAGCATGTTAGTATGCTAAAGTTAGTATGCTAAAGTTAGCACGTTAGTATGCTAAAGTTAGCACGTTAGTATGCTAAAGTTAGCACGTTAGTATGCTAAAATTTAGCACGTTGGTGTGCTAAAAGTTAGCACGTTAGCATGTTGAGCATGCTAAAGTTGGCACGTTAGTGTGCTAAAGTTAACACGTTAACGTATTGAGTACTAAAGTTAGTATGTAAGTTAGCACGTTGGTAATGTAAAGTTATGCGTTAAGAGTACTAAAGTTGGTATGCTAAGTGCTGCGTTAGTATGCTAAGCAATGCGTTGGTATGCTAAAGTGTACGTTAGAGTACTAAAGTTGGTATGCTAAAAGTTGTACGTTAGGTACTAAAGTTGGTATGCTAAAGTTAGCGTTGGTATACTGAAGTTAGCATGTTGGTGTGCTAGAGATTATGCGTTAGTATGCTAAACTTGAAATGCGTTAGTATGCTGAAGTGCTTGCGTTAATTGTGCTAAAGTTAGCACGTTAGTGTGCTAAAGTTAGCACGTTAGAGTACTAAAGTTAGTATGCTAAAGTTAGCACGTTAGTATGCTGAAGTTAGCATGTTAGTGTGCTGAAGTTAGCATGTTAGTATGCTAAACTTAGTACGTTAGTATGCTAAAGTTAGCACGTTAGAGTACTAAAGTTAGTATGCTAAAGTTAGCACGTTAGAGTACTAAAGTTAGTATGCTCAAGTTAGCACGTTAGTATGCTGAAGTTAGCATGTTAGTGTGCTAAAGTTAGCACGTTAGTATGCTAAACTTAGTACGTTAGTATGCTGAAGTTAGCACGTTAGTGTGCTAAAGTTAGCACGTTAGTATGCTAAAGTTAGCACGTTAGTATGCTGAAGTTAGCATGTTAGTGTGCTAAAGTTAGCACGTTAGTATGCTAAAGTTAGCACGTTAGTATGCTGAAGTTAGCATGTTAGTGTGCTAAAGTTAGCACGTTAGTATGCTAAACTTAGTACGTTAGTATGCTGAAGTTAGCACGTTAGTGTGCTAAATAATTAAAATATAAATATTGTTCTTGTCTGTGTGTTCAGCACAGAGAGTCAGGACATGGTTAGCTTAGCTTAGCATAAAGACTGGGAGCAGAGGGAAACTGTTAGCCTGGCTCTCTCTACAGTTCAAAAATCTCACGTTTCATCTGGAAACAAACTGGAGTGTAAAAACATTAAGTTGTAGTTTTACGTGTTGTTGTCACCACGAGGTTGCCAGGCAACTAGTGTAGATGCTGCACAGAAGTGCTGGGCGGATGAATACACTGTAAACAAATAGTTCTAGCGCATCATTGTTTCGTCTCATTGTTTTACAAACTTCTAAAATGGCTGCTGTGACTGTAACATGTTCCGTACGAGAACAGAAAGACTGACAGGCTTAGCAACAGTAACTGGGGGGGGGGTGATATTTCTCCCTTTGCTGTAGAGTGTTACTGATCTTTTAGGGATTATTTTATATACTTCATCACTGATTATCTTCTAACAGCACAAGGCTAGATATTATATAATAGGAGAGAAACAGTTGCCATGATGTGTAATGATCTATGATACACATGGGAGCAGAAAAGCTTCATGGGAGCTGTAGTTTTAAATTGCTAACAAATTATTGGTAGTTTCATGTACAATAATTCTCAATGAGAGATTGTGTTGAGGCACAGAAGCTAGTGGAACAGAGGCTAGACAGGAAGTGATGTCAGGACTTTGGGTCTCTACACAACAGATGGTGACATCACGTGGCACCAACCAATGGGAGGTAGTCAGTTCAGTACCTGCTTTTCGCCAGTAGAGGTCAGACTTTTGGGTTTCTATGAGATCTTATTCAGTGTCTGACAGTTTGTTTTTCCCTCCACGTATCTCCAGGTGTTCCAGTCCTCCCAGTGCTCCCAGTCCTGTCCAGGATGCTGCCAGCCTCCATCCAGATCACTGGGGAGATGCTGTCGGCGGCCGAGGTTCAGGACATCTGTGAGAGTCTGAAGGAGGACAGCGTCCGGCTGCTGTCCGTTCGTGGCTGCCAGCTCTCCGACCGCGACTTCGGACGCGTCTGTCGCAGCGTCGCAGAGTCGCGCTCGCTCGCTCAGCTGAACCTCAACCTGGGCGTTGTCTCCAGCATCAGCCGGGCACGACACCTGGCCGACGCCCTGAAGACCAACCGATCCCTGCAGACCCTGTTGTAAGTACAGAGAGGTGTTTGTTTTACTGCTTCTAGAAGAACAAGTGCTGACAGACTAAGTAACACACTGACGAATCCTAATGGTTCAGGTGACCTGCTGACCGAAAGGTCACAATGTGATTGGTTTGTAAGGCTCTGTCCCTGCCCCCTCCAGTCTCCATGGCAGCCCGCTGTTGGACGCCGGGCTGGTGACCTTGAACTCGGCCCTGTCGACCCACCCAGTGCTGGTCTGTCTGGATCTGGGAGACTGCATGCTGGGAGACGAGGCACTGGGTCTGATCTGTGGGATGCTGCCACCCGACGGAGCCAAGTCAGGTAACAAACACCTGAAAACCCCCAGAGGACACCGGGTTTAGATCTGACTTTCAAACATGTTTCTACTGGATCTCTGTGGTCTGCTGTAAGTGGTAAAACTCTACCAGACTGGAGCCTCAAATGTACAAGTGTTGACAACAACACCTTGACAACTACATGGAAACCTTCAAGTTACACCATAGTTACCTCCTGGAACACCCTAGCTACCAGCCCAACACTCTACCAGTGACCCTAAACACTCACGCAGACCACCCAGAACAACACAGAAACTACCTGGTACCTCCCTGGCAACTACCCTCAGCATTCTAGCAACCACCGTAAACATCATAGAAACCACCCACAACACTAGAAAACCTTGGCAACCAAATGAACACCACCTAGTTACTAGTTACACCAAAGTGACCTTGTGAACACCCTAGAAATCACCATAAGAATCTAGCAACTACTAAACAACGCTGAACACTTCGTAACACCCACACAAACA
The DNA here is from genome assembly GCA_005408345.1 of Macquaria australasica. Lineage (NCBI taxonomy): Eukaryota > Metazoa > Chordata > Actinopteri > Centrarchiformes > Percichthyidae > Macquaria > Macquaria australasica. The sequence continues at coordinate 41,791 of SEMN01001328.1, read as the reverse complement.
CAGCAACTACCTGGTACTATTGTAGCTTCTGCCCCGAACACCAAGCAACCAGCCTGCACAACCAGCACAGTCAGACGCTCATTAAATGCTTTAAGAAACATCAGATTTGGTGAAATTAGAAACTGGAAACCACATTTTCACACTAGTTCCTGTAAATCAGACGAGCATGAATCAGCTGGTCTGATAAAACTTCTGCAGTTTAAAGGAAGTTATTCAATAAAGCTCAGAGGACATTTTGTCTCCTGGGACTCGGTTATTTTAGGCTCAAATAACCTGAATTCATCAGCTTGGACGTCCACATGCTGTCACCACACCCTGGAGGATTCAGGAGGATTTAACTCTTCACTTTCAGATCAGCATCACGAGGACAGAGTTTATTATGGAAGCAAATAAAGGAAATCTTAACGTAAGGTGTTTTGTGCAACCGGCTCCTGAATCTTAAAAGCAACTGAGCACCTGTGTGTGGTTGTCTGCAGGTCTGAGGGAGCTCACTCTGAGCGCTAACCCAGGAATCAGCTCCAAAAGCTGGGCTCGACTGGCCATCGCTGTGGCTCACAGCTCCCAGCTCCGAGTGCTCAACCTGGACTACAACCCTCTGGGTAACAGCAGGAATACAAAACAGGAACAAAAACACACAAAAAGACACAAATATTAAAAACAGAAATCTACTACCAAATAAATCACAATTACAACTGTAGTATTAATACACATGAAGAGTTTATAAAATCTGATGTTTAGTTATAAATTAAACTCCCAACAGTTTAAACAAGTACAACTGATCGATCAGTCCATTCATCAGTCAGCTGATTGACAGAAAGAGTATTTTTTTACTTTAAGGACATTTTCCTGATTATACTCACAGACCTTTACTGAAGGAACATTTTCAATGTAGGACTTTTATTTGGAACCAAATACAGTGTGGCATTAGTAGTTTTACTGCAGTAAAGGGTCTGAGTACTTCCTCCAGAGCTGACAGACAGAAATAAAACTGAAGTTTATCTTTGAGCCTCTAAAACGGTCATGTTTGGATGTTATGCTAGCTTGTGATGCTACAGTGACTTCCTGTTTACATAGTTGGTTGCTCCTGATTGGACAGCGCTACAGATGTTTCCTTGCAACAGACTTACACAAAGTCTTTACTTGCTGAGACGTTTCTGAAGGTTTAAAGGTGCAACCTTATTTAGTGAATCACTGGTTAGAGACGAGTTACTGAGAACTCAGGAAGGACTGATGGAGAGCTGCTGCTCCTGGTTGTGGATGTTCTGGTTGTGGATGTTCTGGTTCTGTCTCCAGGTGATCAGATCGCTGGGATGCTGGCGGTTGCTGTGGCGTCCAGCAGGACCCTGGAGGTGCTGGACCTGGAAGGAACCGGACTGACCAACCAATCAGCACAGGTCGACCAATCACACGGCTCATTCCTCCTCCTCTTCCTCTTCTTCTTGTGTTTCATGCTCAGTGTCCCTGTCAGTGCTGCTCAGGTAGTCAGTCAGCTGTTTGTACAGCAGGGGGAGATGTTGATCTGAACATCCTACAGCACTGACACACACACACACCTGACTCCACTTTATTGATAATAACCAGTATCGTGAAGTTTATCAGCTGGTTGTGTTCACTGATCAGCTGCGAGCACGCTCATGTGCAATGTGTTGTTCAATACAAACAACACGAGAACCATGAAAGTATTTAATCTGAAACGAGATGAAACGTGAAACCTTTAAAAGCGACAGCAGGAAGTTTAATTCAACGAGGTGAAACTTAAACGATATAAAGACAGAATCGAAGAAGAAGCTGCAGAAACACTAGAAAGAACTCCCAAATATTAAAGTAAGGCTGTAAATAAGTGTGTGAATGATCATACATGTCTTTAGTATAGAGGTATTTATTGTTTTTAGTCTGATGAACAAACTGTGTAGATAAAACGTTAAAGTTAATGTGACTTGTATAATGAACAGTCTCTAATAATGTTTTTATTTCTCATGAGGTTCTGAGCTTTAAAAGCATCGACAGTCAGAATCAAAGAAACTTTATTTAAACTCAGTTTGAATCTTCATCTTGTATTTAGAGTCTGAACAATAATCACATCTATTCACCTTTATTCTAAACTCTTCTGTCAGGATTCTGTAGGAATGATCTCACTTTGTTTCCAGTGATTTGATTGGTCAGTAGTCGGGCTGTTGATCCTCTGAAGTTAACCCTCGATGTTACATGAATTAACTGACTCTTCGATGTGATCTGATCTTGAGTTACTTTAATAATCTGTTTTTATCTGTGATGAAATATTCTAATCTCAAGGGTCACTTACTAACTTTTCCAGAGCTTTCGACTCTATTTTCCAGTGAATGGATCTTGTGTTAAAAGCTGAAAGTGAACCTTGAATTCAGAATATTTTACCGCTGAGAATAAATCTCCAAACTCTAATATTTTATCTCCAAATTTTCTTTATGGAAATAACAATATGAATGACTGAATCTTACCTGGCAGAACAGGTGGTTACTGTGTGCTGATGTCACACAGGTACATCCTGCGTGACATCAGCTTGTGTCTGAACTTCCAGGTGAAATGTGTCTGTGAGCGTGAACCAGACCTGAAAGACAAATGCAGCCGGTCCTCACAGAGATAGAAGGACACACACAGTCTTTGATGTGTTTCTGAGTGACCTGCAGACCCTCACTCCTCCTCCTCTTCCTCTTTGATCAAAGCGTCTCCTCCTCATCAGCTCGGTGCGAAGCCTTCACTCGCTCCCTGTGTTCTTGTCGGATCAGTTCTTCACACTCTTTGAAGACTTGTCTCCGTCTCTGCAGCTCTAAAAGAGCTTTTGGTTCTGGTTCTGGTTCTAGTTCTGGTTCTTCAGCCTCTGTGTTTCCAGCCAAACAGCCTCTGATGCTTTCTTTTCTTTTATTTATTGATCTGTGGTCAGAGACCTTTTACAGCATCATAAACACACAGAGATTTAGGCCTCATTTCTACTTCTTTTGTTAAACTTATAGAAACCCCGGATTCTAAAATCTACAGGATTCATCATCTGGAGAGCAGGAGAGGATGTTCTTCAAAACATCTCATTAAAGATTCCACATAGAACAAGTTCGTTAAAACAGCTATAATTACTAACAATGTATGAAATGCCTTAAAGCCATTTTTATCTCATGTTGAATGCAAAATGTAAACCTGGAACGCCAGTAAAAGTACAATATTTCCCTCTGAAATAAGGGAGAAGTAGAAAGTCTCAAAATGGAAACATTCCAGTAAAGAAGCAGCATCTCTAACCTGGACTGAAGGACTCACCTGTTCTCACCTGCGGCATGTGTGTTGGATGAGTTTCGTCTCTGTGGAGGTTTCAGTCCGTTGTGTTTTGTAGTCCAACATGGAAGTCACCTCCTCTCATGGTGTGTTCCCACCAAAAGCGAATTGAGCGTTTCTCAAGGTGATATTACATACAAAGTCAATACAAAGACGCGAATAGACGCGAATTCGAGTTGGGCGGCGTGAATGACGCTACTTCTGCGGTGCGGATAGATGAAATTCACGTGTTCCGCCTGAGTTAAAAAAATTCAACTCGGGCGACATATTTGCATGATGCTGTGTCACGAAAGCCAATCAGCATAGAAAACATTTAATTTAACTGAGCTGTAGTGAACACACTGTGGGTGTCTACATAAAACATGGCTGCACAGCTGCTGTCATCAATAATAAACATAAATGAATGTGAGTTTAAGTTACACAGTATGGAGATATATGTGTGTATATACAATAACGTCGCTGCCGTATTTATGCCTGATTTAGATTACATTATTTTGAGTGTGTGATAGAGCAGCTATGTTACTGTAACCGAGGGTTTTGTGTGTGCCTATACTGAATATTAATAATAAAATAAAAACACGGAGGCTCCTTAGTCTGAACCGGGAGGGCCACACTTTACTGTATATCTTCGTAACAACTACAAAAACAAAAACAAAGCCAGCGTATCCCAGTACCACCACTTCCGTTTTGCACCCTTTACAATAAAAGCCCCAGATTGAGTCTGCAGCTCTCTAACAGACCACTCAATAAAATAGCTTACATACCTCCCCTCCTCCAAAAAAATACATGGTAATACACAGTCACAAATCGCTATTAATATTATTATTTCCTTTTTCTTTTTCTTTGTTTCAAAAACCCTGAACCCATCAAACAAGTCAACAATAAGTGACAAAGTCCTTGAAATGAACCGGCAATCTCACAGTCCTTCCAGAAAGAGACACAGTCTGTCGTGACTCACTTGTGTCCGAAACACGAACAGTCCCTGTGTCACCAGTGGCTAGTGGTACCTCAGCCACACAGTCCCCTTCTGAAGACCCCTCGTCCCGCAGCGAGGGAGCAGAGGGAGAAGAGGAGGAGCCGGGAGGCTACTTACCAGCAGACATCAGTAGTGTGTATGGTTTCAGTCTATCGTAATGGACCACCTGCTCCTGCCGGGTCAAAGGATTGACCAATACGATAGGTCAGTCCGGGTTCACCCTGAGAGTCCAACACAGCCAGGACCCTGCAGGGTCCCTTCCAGTGGGGAGAAAGTTTCATCCAGTCCTCCATAGGATTATGTAGCCATACCAGATCCCCTGCCACATACGGCTCGTGACGGACCGCTCCATCATAGTACAGTTTTTGCTTCTCGTGGGCCTCGGCACCACACTGCCTGGCACCACCAAAAGCAGTCTCCAGCCTCTCTGCCAGAGAGGTCACAAAGTCAGCATGAGAAAAAGGTAAGTCTGAGCGCACCAGTTGAGATGGCACCAAAACATCCACCGGGACCCGGGCTTCCTGTCCATGAGTCAAAAAGTAGGGCGTATAGTTGGTGCAGGCATGAACTGATGTAATCATCTCATTCACCGCCACAGGCAAGCAACGCTTTGGCCAGCTGATCAATGAGAGTCCGATTAAAGTGTTCCACCATTCCATCTGACTTGGGATTATATGGCGTGGTGCGTGTTTTCTTAATCCCTAGAAGTTGACACAGTCCCTGAACAATCCCAGCTTCAAACTGCCGGCCCTGATCACTGTGCACCACTTCTGGAATGCCATGTACCAGCACATAATCCTCAAACAAACACTGTGCTACTGACTGGGCCGTTTGATTAGGAAGAGCATACAGATTCACAAACTTGGTGAAGTAGTCTTCAACCACCAACACATATCTGTTCCCCTTTGAAGTCACCGGTAATTCCAGAATGTCAGTCGCCACCCTCTGAAATGGCCGTGTCACTTGGGACCCCCCCATTGGTGCTCGATGCTTAGGCACCACCACTTGCCCATGAGCATCCCCCATGAGAGAGGAACTCACCATCCGGCAAAGCAGTCCATTCACAACAGAAAGACGAGGAAATTCAGTCCATAATTTACGAAGCCACCGGGAGCTACCTCTCATCTGCCCCCGAGGTGGTCGAGATCCACTCCTCTCAATCCAATCCAACACCTTACCAATATCTGGATCGGCCCGTTGCAGTTCTTTCATTCCAGTTCCATCATGTGAAAGCGCATGCATGAAAGATAAATCATCTGACTCACCGTTTATTTCCACACCCTGCCCCCCTGTGGTGAGGTCTGAGGCCTGGGGGTTCACCATGGGTGGCTGAGACAACAAAGTTTCTGTCCGGGGAACACCTGACTCCCTGTCCGAGTCGATGGTATTCACCTGGGTGGTCACCTCCCGTGAAGTGTCATTTACGGCACAGGGCTCAGGATCCTGAGGTCGGCGTGAGAGAGCATCCACATTAGTATGCTGTTGTCCATCTTTGTGCTGTATGGCCCAGTTGAAAGGATCCAGTTCCAAAATAAAGGCTTATGATCCGTTATGATGGTGAATGCAGCTGATCCGATGTAGTGTCTGAATTGGCGTACAGCCCACACTATAGCCCACAGCTCTCTGTCAAATGTGGACCAGCGCCTTTCGGTGGCAGTGAGCGACTGACTAGCATACACCACAACTCTCTCTAGTCCTTCCCTGTCTTGAGCCAGCACGGCCTCCACTGCTTCCGTGGAGGCATCCGTGTACACCTTAAAGGGGATGTTGAAGTCAGGCATGGTGACAACTGGGGCCGATGAGAGCACCCCTTTCAGATGCTCAAATGCTGCATTACATTCAGTTGTCCATTGGAAAGGTGTGTCTTTACACGTCAGGCGGTGCAGAGGAGCTGCACGCTGGGCAAAGTCTTTAACAAAACGTCTATAGTAGGAGCATAGGCCCACAAACGCCCTCACTTCAGTTGGGTTCCGTGGCGTAGGCCAGGTCTGACTTTGTCTGTGTTTCGAGGGTCTGGCTGCAGGCCATGGCGAGAAACAACATGCCCCAGAAATATCACATGATCTCGAGCCAGATGGCACTTCTTTGGGTTTAGCAGGAGACCAGCCGCCTGGATCCTGGAAAAAACTTCACGCAGACTGGAGAGATGGTCCTCAAATGTGTGGCTGTATATCAGCACATCATCCAGGTACACCATGCACACCTGCCATGGAAGCCCTCTGAGCACTAGCTCCATCATGCACTGAAATGTAGCAGGTGAGTCCCATAGGCATTGACCGCCACTGGTAAAGGCCCCTGCCTGTCGTGAAGGCCGTTTTCTCTCGGTCCTCCTCAGCAACCTCAACCTGCCAGTAGCCATTAGAAAAATCTAACGTGCTGAACCACAGGGAACCCGCTAATGCATCCAAAGTATCATCCACCCTGGGAAGGGGATGAGAGTCTTTCACTGTTATTCTGTTCAAGCGACGATAGTCAATGCAAAATCTCCACTCACCATTCTTCTTCTTTACCCGGACGACAGGCGAGGCCCAGGGGCTGCAGCTCTCCTCAATTACTCCATCAGCTAACAGGGCCATCACCTGTCTGTCTATTTCTTCTCTCTTATCTGGTGAGGTCCGGTAGGCGCGCTGTCGCAGGGGAGGATAATCACCGGTTTTAATGTGATGTCTGATAAGTGTGCATTTGCCAGTCACCTCTTTCGACATGCTAAATATCTCCTTGTGTTCTGCCAGCAAAGCAGCCAATTGCGCCTTCTGCCACTGATTAGCCGGAGACTCCCCCAGCGACACAACAGGCACATTAGTGGATGAAATGGCGGAGACCGTCTCACGTGGGACCTGTGGAAGTGGCACAAGCTCAGACTCATCCACGGAGAAAAACTCCCCCAGATGCATGCCCTCTCTCAGTATAATGTCCTGATCTGTAGGGTTTAACACACGGGCTGTCGTAATCCCATCCTTCACCGACGTCACTGTGTGAGCCACAACACATTCACTTTTATTCTGAAGGTTGGGTGATAAATAGCATAGCATAGCTCTGATCGATCTGAACTCCATTGAGAAAACAAGCATTTTAAAAGTTGTTTGCTTGTTGTCTTGTGGACAGACCTGACAAAGCATCAGTTCAGATTTTTTACAATTTGGCATCATGATGTAGTTACTTCGGCATCCTTTTGATACTTTTATTGCAATTAAATCACAGCAAAACACGGATAATAACGGGTTTGTTGTTTGGTTCCAGTTGTGTTTCTAAGGATTGATCTGTCTCGTAGCAGAACAGACAGGACAGTAATATAATATTATTAATATCTAATATCATATTAACTTATCTGTGGAAGCCTCTCTGCTGTGATCTAATTACTGTGAATTTATCAGTGAAGTCTGGCAGCTCAGGCTGCTCCATGGTTATTTACAGACTACCAACTGTGAATGAGGTCTCTTCTACCACCGACTAAATTCATTTAATACTTTAAATTATTGCTTCGACAAATCATTGTACCAACCCAGCTCTTATATTCTGATGAGCACTGACACAGCCAAAACTTCTGTTCTGGTATTAAGACATCTCATTATACAGGTGATCACACCACGTTGTCTGACTGGTGGAAAACTGGGCTGGACTCTCTGGTGCTTTCTGAACCAATTCAGGTTCTACTTGCAGGAATCTCCAGACCTGTGGAGTTCAACAAGGATCAATACTCGGCCCACTTTCTATTCAGTCTGTACCATCTGCTGTTAGGACAGATTGATCACTATACTCACCGTATGCAGACGATAACCATGTCTACATTTCTCCTCCACCAGATGATCCCCGTCGGCAAACTCTGTCAGCACTTTAGATCAATGATTATGATTGATTATCTGGTGTTCAATAAAGACAAAACTGAGATGACTGTTGTTGCTGCTCATAACAAAAGACAGAACATCATCACACACTTTAACATGTTAGGGTGTTGTCTTTGACTCTGAAGTGAAGCAATCATATTAAATCAGTAACATATATCTAAACATATCTAAGGGATTGTAATGTAATTATATATATTTATATATATATTATATATCAGTGTCTTTCATTTATGTTTACTTATTTCATAAATGTGAATTACAGAGAATCAATAGTCTTATTTTATCTTACTTTGTTTTATCTGGAAAACTAAAAACAGGCGAAAATGAACCAGATAAAAACATGAATGTAAAAACATGCCTTTAAAGAGTATCTGCACCCGGTCTAATAATCCTGCTGCCCCCTCTGCAGCCAGCTGTGATGTAGCTTTGCACTACAGTACCATGTTACATCACAGCTGGGTGTGGTCACAGCCACAACAGACGCAGAGTTACTCTTTCATGTTTGAGACATTTTGTATAAATAAAGTTTTGACCAGTGTTTTGAATGAATGTGGTCTCTGTGTCCAGGTGTTCTTGGACATGGTGGAGAACTACCCGACCAGTCTGCGGGTTCTGGTCCTGGCGGAGAACGACATCAGTCCGGAGCTGCAGCAGCAGATCTGTGACCTGCTGTCTGAAGGAGAGGACGACGACGACAGAGAGGCCACGCCCCTCCAGTCAGGTCACGCCTCCAGTAGAGCCCTGCTGCCAATCAGAGACAAGTACCAGCCAATCAGAGACAAGTACCAGCCCCCTGCCTGGCTCCCCCATAGCAGTAAGGGCTGAACCCCCACCCGTCCTCACCTCCAGACTGTCCCCCGTCAGACCCCAGTCCCTCCTTACCCTCCAAACTGGTCCCCCAAAGACAAACTGGGTCCAGTTTACCATATTGGTTTTATGGGTCCAGTTTATCATGCTGGATCCAGTGGTACAGGATGCCATACTGGTTCTACTGGTACAGCTTATCATAGTGGTTCTACTGGAATAGGATACCATGCTGGTTCTGCTGGTGTAGTTTACCATACTGGTATTAGTGTTCTAGTTTTAGCTGAACTGTGCTGCACTCACGTCAGCCTGGTTCTGTCCCACTGAGCCCAGTATCAGATTGGCTTGTCCAATGTTGAGCCCAGTACAGGCCTGGTTGTGTTGCAGCTGACCCAGTATTAGCCTGGTTCCCTCCCGGCTGACCCAGTATTATCCTGGTTCTGTGGTGTTAGGTGTCCTCAGTGACAGTAGGAGGTTTTATGTTCTGTATAATAGAGGTCTAAGTGTGGATCTGGTTAAACTGGTTTTAATCTAATCCCAGTTAATAAAGAATATTCTGTATTTCCTCTCCTAATAGTAAATATTCATATTAATATACCTATTGAAGACCTGCTCTGGCCTGGTCTGTATGGGCAAAATAAATCTGCACAATAGCTTCGTAGCTTATTAGCTGTGTTGCTAACATCCAGTCTTATTGCAGCTCCTCTGTCAGAGTATAAACTGGTCCACAACAGAGACCTGGTTCACACACAGTCAGCAGACAGGAGGACATCATGCAGCTGTTAAAACCATGGAGACTTATTGTCCTGTTAGTGACCAAGCTAACTAGCTCGCTAACTCAGTCAGAGCTTTTATTCCGCTGCCTTTTTTCAACGAAGATGTGCAAATTAATCTTTTTGTCCTGAACGTCAGACATTTGGTTCTTGGTGACATAGTGACCACTCACAGGGCTCGCTAACTACTGTAGCCAGAGAGCTAACCATTAACATGCTAGCCAGCTGGGCTACCGCTAGTCAGTCACAATAGCTTTTCTCCATTCCCGCTGGCATTTTGTTTTTAGCATATCATTTCATTCAATAGACTTATTGAAGAGGTGAAATAAGGGTCAGTTAGCAAGCTCGTTAACCAGGTCAGCTAATAAGCTATGATAGCTTCCTCCATGTTGGACTAGCTGGCTTGTTATTGGTCACTGGCCCGACTTCACCCCCCCCCCCCCGCCCCGAGTGAATTGATCATGTATATATTTTTAGATTGATTTCCTTTAAAGGTTTAGTTCAACATTTAGTAAAATCCTGACTCTCATGTCTGTACGCTAAACGTAAAGCTACAGGCAGCAGCTGGTTAGCTTAGCATAAACAGCTAGCCTGGCTCCCTGATTGACACGTTATATCTCGTTTGTTTCACCTGAAACATGTCGTGGTTTTATGGGAAGTTATTTTGATTTTTTGAACTATTCTTTTCTCTCGAACTTTAAATGAATACTTAATTCAACACTGAGTGTAATTATCTCTCCACTGGTTGATTTTAGCAGAAATGAATTGAAATGGCTGTCTGGTGGAAGTAAATCAATGTAAAATCTGATCAATAATTTGGAAATTGATCAACAGGATGTGAAGTTACAGACTTTATAGTTAATGGTTCTAAAACATGCAGACTTGGCGGTCAGTGTGAGGCTCTAAACGTGTCCTTCTTTAATCCTACAGACTCCAGCCCCCAGATGGTCTTGCTGACATCAGGTCTAGGTGAGAGCTTATTGGCTGAGACTGAGATGTGACCCCTCCCACAAATACACCCACTTCCTGTTAATCTATTTTCACTTAATTCTGTTTTTAGTTTTTTGGTTTGAATGATCCTGGTTTGTTTCTCTGCACTGCACTTCTCTGGGTTGTCAGATCACCTGATGGCTAGCAGCCAATCACATGCTCTGCATGGTTTGATGTAGCACCTGTACATAGACTGGAACACAGCGAGAGGCGGCACAAAACCTTAACACACCAAGTGACTTACAGACAAGTGTTTGTTCCACAGGTGTGCAGTGTGTTTCTGATGAATGTACGCTCTGATGTCACAGTAATAAAACCGTTTACAGCTTCGTACGAACCGACGGCTCCGAGTCCTCATTCTAACCATGCTAGCGAAGATAAGATAAGATAAACTTTATTGATCCCACAGTGGGGAAAGTTCACCGTTACAGCAGCTCAAAAAAGAGACAAAACAACAATTAAGGAAAAAAAGAAAGAAGAAATTAAATAAAAGCAATTAAATAAAGAAACATTATATACACAATACAATAAATATAACAGACATAAATAAAAATACAAGGACCCTAAAGTGCATGATCAGTCATACTGTGATGTGAGTGGTGGTTACAGTGACGCAGCAGGTTGTAATGCAGCATTATACAGTCTGATTGCGGTGGGAATGAAGCGCTCCTTCTTACACTTCGGGTGTAGGAGTCTCACTGAAGGAGCTGCTTAAGGCCCCCACCGTCTGATGCAGAGGGTGGGAGGTGTTGTCCATGATGGCGGACAGTTTTGCCAGAAACCTCCTCTCCCCCACCACCTCGATGGAGTCCAGGGGGCAGCCACAGACTGAGCTAGCTCTTTTTATCAGTCTGTTGAGTCTGTTCTTGTCCCGCTCAGAACAGCCCCCTCCCCAACACACCACTGCATAAGAGACCACAGATGCCACCACAGTCTCATAAAAAGTTCTCAGCAGTTGCCTGCTCACACCGAAGGATCCTAGCCTCCTCAGCAGGTACAGACCACACTGACCCTTCTTATAAAGAGAGTCGGTGTTGTCGGTCCAGTCCAGTTTGTTATTTAGGTGGACACCCAGGTACCTGTATGTCCTCACTCTCCCTGGATGTTTACCGGTGCAGTGCAGGAGGGTTTTCTGTGGAAGCTAAAGCACAATCTGAGAGCGATGGACTGAGTGAACCGTTTAGAGAAGCAGATGTTTCACTGCTGTTAACATTTTCACACATGTTTAAAGGTCGTTGTTTAACATGCTAAATGTGAGTAAATGTCCGTATCTTAAAGAAGCAGTTAAACATCTTAGGACAGTTATTCGCAAAATGTTTAAGAAAACAAGACTTTAGTATCTCTGGTAGTAGAGATTAAATCTGTTCTGTGTGTTGGCCTGTCGGCCATTTGTTAATATTTATAATATAATTAATTAATTTACAATGTGATACATTTAAAAATGTGATTTGCACAAATCAACTCAGTGCCAGAGATGACTGTTGCTGTTACTCTGCTAAGCTAGTTAGCCTTTAGCATATTATTTAATCAAGATGTCGGTTCATCAAAATATATTTTTTTCAGTTACAGGAAACAAGGGGATAAGTAAGTAAATTTAGCTTTAGCTAAAGCTGACAATGTTTTTGGGCTTTCCTCTAATCTCTGTATTTCATTAACCTCCTCAGGCTCTAAAAACAAACTGCTTTAAAACGGTCACGTTATTTCTTTTTGAAAACTGATTACGTGACAAATAAAACCTGCTGAAGGTGTTTCCTCCTCCAGCTGTCAATCATATTGTCAGTCTGAAGAGGAACGAGTAACTCCACCCCTCCTTCCTGATGAAGCCGCAGGAGCTCTCTGACTTCCTGTAGTGATCCGGGGTCAGGCGGCGGCTCGGGGTCGGGTCGGGTCGGGTCGGGTCGGGGACCAGGACTGACTGATGGCAGAGAAACGTGAAATAAGCTCTTCAGTTCACGACATGATGAAAGTAACACGTTTCCTATCAGCAGTAACTAAATACATTTACTCAAGTGCTGAACTGAAGTACCAGTTTGAGGTACTTGTACTTTACTTGAGTATTTCTACTTCTACTCTGCAACATCTCAGAGGGAAATGTTGAACTTTTAGATGGATTCATCAGACTTCAGCTGTACAACAACGACTAACAGTGTTAGTTATGCTAGCAGTTTGTGGCTACCGTGGCTAGCAGTTTCCTCCTGCTTCTAGTCTTTGTGCTAAGCTAGGCTAAAGACATCCTGCAGATGGCCAAGAATCAAAAAACTCAAAATGAGAGTGTTTGAGTTTGTCTTCATTATCAGCTGATGTCTGAGAACACGCTGCTCTTTCAGTAGGGATGTGACCCACGTGAATCATGCAGAGCCGTTAAAAAAATAAAAGGGGGGGTCGAGTCGAGTCTCAGGCCAAAACACTGAGACAGGTTACTACTGTAACCCCCATCCTGTGAGTGTGGGCTGTTAAATGACTGGTCTGTGATATGTGCGCGATGCTCATCACGTGTTCACAGCTGTTCTGGCAGAAAACGCTGCGCAGAAGATGTTCAAGCTAGTGAGTGAAAGCTAAGTAGCTAAAAGTACTAGCCAGTGTGCTTATGTGCTGAGTTAATAAGCTAGTTAACGCAGCCAGCTGTCAGTTAGTTTAGACACATGCAGCACTTGGCTGAATGAATGGCTGCTTTTCAAGTGACGTTGATCCTGATGATCACTGTGAAGAAGCACATTCAGATAACAGCTTGATTAAAGAGTTTACATGGTTCGCTTGGCTGGCTCTGTTTCCTGCTTTTTGGTCCTTTGCCAATCACATGCCTATTTCAGCTCTGATTTTACTTTTGTCTCATGATCTTTATCCGTCTGTCTGTGCTGTTATATTTCCTGTGATTTAATTAACTTAACGTAGTGATTTCATCCCCAAGTGATGATCTGAAGGCTGTCTCAATACCCTCACATGTTGCTGGGGATGTAATTCAGTTTAATTATTGTGGAGATAAAATCATTTAATTTAATTTTTAAAAGATCTGCAATTTTTAATGTAATTTAATTAAATTTTGTTGTTTTAACCTGAAAACAGTCAAATTTACAGACATTGAATCTAAATAAATATGAGAATCAGCTTTAAATAAACCACCATTTGTAATTTCTGTGTAAAATGTAAAACTCCTCATCAGGACGTGACGTCAGTGGTTGTTTTTCTCATTTTACACATTTGATTCGTCGTTTCAGTCTGTCACGTCTGCTGGCTGCAGATAAAAACACCAGCTGACAGCGTTCAGAGCTCATCGTTCACAACTTTATTAAACACAGTTGGTTATAAAAACCTCACACACACACACACACACACTCATAGATAAATGACACCAATAAATTAGGTTTTAAAGCTGCAGAGAGATGCAGCGCTTCTGTTTTATCACCACACAGTGTGAAGAGCTCACAGAGGAAACATACAGCTCAGTGGGGGGGGGTACATATATACTGTGGAAGTACATTTATGCTAGAAAACTAAATAGAAATAAAAATATCTGAAGTGAATGACTAAAAATAAAAAGTCTCAGTTTTTGTAAATCATGAACGAGTCAAAAATCTTATTTCTTGAGAGCAAAATTAAAAATCAGTCACATTTAAAAATTACAATTTTTTGTTAAAGTCACAATTATGAACGAGTGGCTCAAAAATGTGAGATAACAGGTACGTTGTAATTCCACCATTCTCTCTTTATTTTAGTATTCTTACTTTCACGGTTTTATCCATTTATTTTTCTTCCTCCTGGATTAATGACGGGGAAGTTTAGCAGCCAGATTAACTGACGGCGTTCAGAGGATCCAGTGATTTTGTAACGCAGGAAGCGTTTTGTCTCGTTGCTCTCGTGCACACAAACAAGACCTTAAACTGCTGGATTCTTCCAGAAGACAAACGGCTGCTGCTGCGCTCTGACACGTTACTCAGCCATGTTTTTAAGTCTGAAAAAAGTCTTTAATTTACCCAGAATTCATTGCAAATCAGTCAAGAGCGACACAGCGTTGTGCATCAGGTGAATGTTTGAGGTCTGGCTGTTAGTTTCATCTAAACAAAGTCTGTTTTCTTCTTCTTCGTGTGTTTCTCTCAGATTAGATTCCTGCAGAACATACAAAAGACACAAACTTCGTTCTTCCTCGACAACGTTCACAGCCGGAGAGCAGCCGAGCGGCACAGCGTTACGGTTACACTGTGGTCTGAGAGGAACAGTTCAACATGCAGCTACCTCCTTCTTCTCTCCCGCTCTCACATCTGTAGCCAGCAGACGGTTAGCTTAGCTTAGCATAAAGACTGCAAACAGGGGGAAACAGCTAGCCTGGCCTCACTGATGTAAAAACCACATGAATGGGGGGGGTCATGTCCCGGACTGTTTCTGGACTCGTCATTTAAAAAACATCGTCCTCCATTTTGAATTTGTTTAGCAAAAACTGTAATTTTAAAAATATTATTTGAAATGTTGTTTGTAAAGTTTACAGTTAATGAAATTCATTTAAATGAAAATAAGGTGCAATATGTTCTGTACATGTTGTCATGTGTTTATGACCTTTATAAATCTGATCTTTTTATACAAAACGTCGGACCTGAACTTTAAGGATGAACTCCAGTTTCCAGGTGTCTCCAGGTGTCTCCAGGTGTTTCCAGGTGTTTCCAGGAGTTGTTTTAAAGTATAAAGCCTTCAGTGTCTCAGAGGGAGCTGTCCTCGAGTGATGTCACTTGAGTCAGAGTTGGTTGGAGTTAGAAAGACCTGCTGCTCAGCTCTGCTGCAGGCTACGTTAGCCGCTACTAGCATAACACACCTGAATCTCTGAATCTCAGCACTGTCAGAGGGGGAGGAGCATTGTGGGTAATGTAGGCGGCACGTTTTGGTGAGGAGGAAGAGCGAGTGGACAGTTTGTTTTAAAGTGTCCTTCATGACTTGCAGGAGTCACATGATGACTCTGTGGAGGGTAAGTTATGATGTCACAGGTAATTTGCATATTAACACCAGGTGCATGCTGGGAGAATCGGACCACATCCTGCTCAGACCTGAGCATGAGACAGGTGAAGCTGTCAGCGTCCTGTGGAGTCCACCTCTGACCTCTGACCCTGCAGTGCTGGGTGAGAGAACATGTCTCTCTCTCTCTGTTTGTTCCTGTGCTCGGACGCCCTCTATATGACCTCAGTGTTCAGTTTCTTCTTCTCTGGTTCTGCTACGTTCAGGAAGCTGATCTGACACTCCTGCTCGTCCTGCTGCGCTCGCTGGCCGCTCTTCTGTCCTCGTTGCTGTGATGATGATGATGATGTCAGCGGCCAGCAGGGGGCGTGGCCACAGTCCCTGCAGTGACCCTGCAGTACGAGGGTGGCGGTCAGCGCCACCACGCCCAGCGTCATCCCCGCCAGCACCAGCAGGATGATGAGCTGGACCTCCGACAAGCTGGTGGCGCCACGCTCACTCACCGTCACCTTAAACAGTCTGTCGCCATGACGACTGCTGTTACCGCTGCTGGTGGTGCTGCTCCTCTGGTTCTTACCCCTGGTGGTCAGGTGAGGTCTGACCCCGCCTCCTCCTCCTTCCCACCCCAGAGTCGTCCAGCTGGGCTCACGGTCATCGCGGCTCCTCAGCGGCGTCTCGCAGGTGGCTCCAGTGTAGCCGGGCCGGCAGATGCAGTGGAAGCCTCCAGCGCGGTCCAGGCAGCGGCCGGCGTTGAGGCAGGGCCGGCTTTCGCAGTCGTCCAGGTTGACGGTGCAGAAGCGTCCGGTGAAGCCGGCGGGGCAGAGGCACGAGAAGCGGTTGACGCCGTCCAGGCAGGTGGCGCCGTTGGCACACGGCCTCATCAGGCAGTCGTCCACGTCGGTCTCACAGCGCGGCCCCGTGAAGCCAGCCAGGCAGCGGCACGTCAACTCTGCCGCGAAGCCGTCAGCGTCCTCACACAGGCCGCCATTTTTACACGGAGACCTGGAGACAAAACCCATCAAGAAGAAGAGACCATCAATCTACAGGTGCCCATGGAAAGATCTGAACCACGGTTTGTTTGGTTTCAGTTTATTTAGATTATTTTGATGAACAACATTTTGACCAGACCTCCTCTGGTGACAGGGTCCAGTCTTCAGCTCACAGTTTCTGCCGTGGAAACCTTCAGGACACAGACAGGTGTATTCACCGCTGTCCTCCATCACACAGGTAGCTCCGTACTGACACGGCTGCTGCTCCGAGCACACCAACAGGTCTGAAACACCAAACATGGAGGTCTGACTCAGCAGAGGAAACACACATCGTCACTGTTTTCAGTTTAGAAAAAGTTTAAACTTTGCAAAAAAACGGGAAGAAACGGGAAAAAAAAGTTCAAAAATCTTGTGAAGAAAGTCTGAGTGAAAAGGTCAAAACCATTGATGGAAAGTAACAAAGTCAATTTAAAGTAAAGTACTGTACTTAAGTTCAGTTTTGAGGTACTCGTACTTTACTACTTCTACTTCACTACATTTATCTAACAGCTGTAGTTACTTTGATTTTACAAACAAAACATGTGACAAACTTATTAAACATGAAGCATCATTTCAGTGATGTTGCTGATTAGACCAATCAGTTTGAAGCTCTGCTGGGATTTACGTGACATCATCATGTACTTATAAAGTGGTAAATATATTTTTATCTTGTTGCACATGATAATGACTTTGGTGTACAAATGATTAACTTGTGTGCACAGTGAGAACTTTTACTTTTGATACTTTAAGTACATTTTGCACTTCGTACTTCTGCACTTTTACTCAAGTAGAATGTCGAATGCAGGAGTATTGGTAACAGAGTATTTGTACACTGGATCTGAGTACTTCTTCCACCGCCGGTCAAACCTGAGACATGAAACTTGAAGGACGTCTCTGACCTTTGTCACAGAAGCGCCCCCCCCAGCCTGGCTCACAGCTGCACTGCCATGGCTGCTGACAGGAACCGCGCAGACACCCAGGCATCGGCACGCAGTGCTCGCAACGCTCGCCGTCCCAACCAGGGTCACATCTGGAAACACACAGAGACACGGGACCACAGTTACACGTATGTAGACTCTGTAGAGTCCTGCAGGACTGAGTCCTGAACCCTGAAGTGAGTTAGCATGTTAGCATGTTAGCTCTTCCTGTTCCCTCGTCTGGAAGTCAGTGGGTTTCTTGAATGGGTTTTTGGTTCCTGAAATAAGGTCTGTGGTTAACACAAGCGTTTTGATCTGCGACATAAAATCCGTCAGTAAATCCTCCACTGGTGAGTTTTAAAAAAGTCGGTTGCTAACAAGAGTCTAAATGAGACTCCAGAGGTTGTCGGGACGTTAAACACAGAAACTCATCTACTCACTCGTCCTCCTTTACAGCCTCGTTGGGTTTATACTGCAAACTGTTCTAACTCAAACTTTCCCAAAGGCTTTTGTAGAAGAGGTCAGTGCTGGAAGCTCAGTGGTGGAGACGCTGAAGTCATGTGACCGTGGTGGAGCTGGTTTATAGCCTAACATTAGCTTTTTACTGCTGGAGGTTGACTTTACGCTTCAAACATCATAAAGTGGTGTTCATGTGTGAAGATTATCTTGCTGAACAAAATGTGTAAGAATCATAAACGGAAACATCCCATTGGCTGTTTGTGGAGGGAACCAGAGCGATGCTAACTTCCTGGTTGGACTACAGAAATACATCATCCCTGCAGCTCTCTATGAGATGGATTAAGATCACTTCCTGAAGCGTTCACAGCCAGCAGGTGAGTTTAACAAAGTTTAGTTTGATTGGTTGGTTCAATTTAACTGAACCAGACCAGGTGGGTCTGAGAGCATCTTGAATGTCTGTTCACACCTGGAGCAGGTGACATTAAAGAACCACATCTAGTGAACACCTGATGGGCCTACAAGCAGGTACATGCCATGTTAGAGTAAAACACATCTGGACGGTTTAGTGTCAAACACCCCGAAACGTCTCGTCAGTTTGTAGAACAGGATTATTGATCAGCGGACCATTGACAGATGTCTCACCTGCAGACTCCCGACTCATCACAGCGACTGTTGGTGACGTTACAGCTGCAGTTACTTCCTGCAGAAAAGAAGAAGAGGACAGATCAGAGACAGGAGGGACAGACAGACAGACGGATGGATGACATCACTGTGACATTTCCTGACAAAATAAAAGCTAAGTGGTAAAAAAGAACATGAATATGCAACAAGTTAAGAATCAGTTCCCTCTCTTTAGTCCTGTTTGTCTGGAAAACCTCAGTTCACTGACAGTAAGTGGAAGGTTTGACCGTCGGCCCAGGAACAAGATTTTGGTGTGGATCCAGATCCAGCAGAGCATTCAGTCAGAGAGTACAGGAGGAAACAAAATCAACATAAAAACATTGTTCATGTTTTTTTGACAAACTAATCTTAACTCAGCATCCTCTGTTACCCCTCTTCCACCAACATGGACTGGGTTCTGTTCCGGTTCGCGCACCTAATTTGAACCGTTTGGAGCATTTCCACCAACAATAAATTGGTTCTGAACCTGAAAAGTTGGTTCCCAGCTGGAACCAGAAAACCGCAGGTTTTCCTCGACCTTAAGTGTGAACCATGACGTCATCGGTGGGCGTGTCCTATTTTCCAGGTGGGAAAGAGAGAATGGAGAAGGCAGTAGTGGTCTCTGGTCTACTATGGTAACAGTCTTCTACATCTTCTTATCATTATTAGTTGGGCCAAAAAACAAATCTCTGTAAAAGAACAAAAGCTTGCAGGTGATCAATGAGATCCGCCATCTTGCTCCTCTTGCAGCAAACTGAATCGCAGCTTCACGGACGAGTTCTCGGCAGGAATATTTGCTCCGTGTATAGACCGCCAGCCGTGACCTCTGACCTCTCAGCTCTGAACGCAGGTGAAGTGAAGCTGATGGTGGATCGAGTGTCAGCTGGAATTTGGGAGGATTGTTTTCAAAGGGGGTCCTGACAGAGAGACAACAGGCTTGTCCTCAGAGCTCCATCCTGGAGTTCCGAGGAACGCCGGGAACGCCGACCACGTCTCACATGACTCCAACAACAGCTGGGAGGTGCTAAGTGTTATCTGAGAGGAGCCAGACAACAGCGAGCAGAGGGTTAATCTGACAGCTGGGGGGAGCCGGATTAATGGAGAACAATAAGCTGCCGAGCGCTTCTGAGCGCGCTCAGTGAGGATCCACATCCATCCCGCCGTGACTCAACGGTGAAGATTTACCGCCTCCTGTTTATACACTCAGAACTGTGGATACGTTCTTTAGAGAATCTTGAAATGAACAGTACTGTGTGTTATATTTGGCAAACCTGGTCTGAAGTACAACAAGGGCCCCGGGGTCACCAGGGACCACCAGGGGCCCTATAGATACTGATAATGTAATAACCAGCACAAAATGTAACAACTTATTAAGTTATGTGATCAATATTTAAATTACATTATCTGCGGTTTTTTAATGAATTTCATTTATTAATCAGCAGTTAATACATCAATTTCTATATGATATATATTATTATATGAGTACTTTTACATTACAGTATATTTTAATTTGGAAAATGTTGTAATTTTTATCAGGACTTTTCCATGAAAAGCTGCATTGAGGAATTCCAGGTTTTCCAGGATGTGGAAACAACTGTGCAGAGAATCAGAGTGAAACTGAGACTGAAGAAACCTCAGAGAGCCAGCAGGAGAGAGTGTGTGTGTGTGTGTGTGTGTGTGCGCGTGTGTGTGTTCTTGTATTTCGGAGGATAATTTTAGCTCGTGCTGCAGCGTTAAACATGAGTGCTCGCTGATTGAAGTCACCTCCCTGGCTGCTCTGCTGCTCTCTGATTGGCCAGGTGGGGGGCAGCACCTGTTCCCCTCATTAGGTGTCCAATCAGAGCCACTTAAGGAAGCGAGCCTGTGGTTGTAATAAAGGTTATTGTTGTGGAGGTGGTCGGTGTGTTTCCATGATTACAGAGAGAAACAGGAGCTGCTGTGAAGGAACCTGATCCTGCTGCCTGTGTGGCAGAGTGAGGCTGCTGCAGCACCAACATACATACATACATATATATATAACATATACAGCTCATATATAACTAATATATACATAGAGTATATATAACATTTATATAACTATATATAACTCATATAACCTCAAACATATATAAGATAACTCAGATAACTAAAGCTGGGTTGGCTCCAGCCCCCCCGCGAGTCTCTAAGGATAAGCGGTATAGATAATGGATGGATAGATAGATATATAACTAATATATATATAACTATTTATAACATATAATCTCTCACACACACACACACACATATATATATATATATATATATATATATATATATATATATAATATACAGTATAACCTTATATTTAATATTTGATGATATATGGTTTTATAAAGCTTTTTATAAAACAAAACTACACACTGGTTTTGTATTTTATTTTATAAGAATGTCAGATGTTAGTTTGAAAATTAACTGCAGCTGTCAGATAAATGCAGTAAAGTAAAAGTACAATATGAGTGTAGTGCAGTAGAAGTATATAGTAGCATAAAATGGCACCAATCAATCAGGCAGCAATTGATTACCATTAATTTCTGTACGCCACAAACATCAGTTAGCAGCCTGAGTTGTGTAAATCCATCATGAGTCGGCGTATTGATTTGAATGGAAATCAATGGCTGTGATGTATAGTGGTTTGTGGTCCTTTAAAGTATGTGACCGGATGTAATGATCACTGATCATAACTCAAACAGGTGATTATTTTACGGCCGTCCTGCTTGCTGGTCCTCTGGCTGGGGGATTCCTCCTAAATTTTAACGGCCAGTGAAGCTCTGAGCTCCGAGATCAGCAGCCTGTGGAGTTACAACAATATTTAGCCCCGATCCCAGAGTCTTACTCAGTCTGCCCCCTCACTCCCCTCACCTTCCTCACCCCCCCACCCCAACCCCACCTGTTTGTCCTCGACACCCTGAACGCCTCACAGCTGACATCACTACTTTATACTTTTACTCCTCTACATTTATCTGACAGCTTTTATAAAATAAACCACATTTTAAATATAAAACGTCTAAACTCGTTAATAACTGTTCAAATGATCAATATGTCACTAAAATACTCAAAGAGTCTACTGAGAAGAAGAAAAGTTTGTTGGTTTACATCGAGATCAATCTGCTGGAGAAGCAGCAGCCAATCAGAGAGAAGAATGGCCACTTTATTTTATAGGCCATCATTTCCCAATACATTTCTAATACTTCCTGGACAGAAACATGTAATTAATACAGATCTACTGGTTCTCTGACAGCTAATTAATTCCAATTAAAAATGATAATCTAAAGAGTATTTTAGTCATTTCACAGCAGGTCAGTTAAACGTACAAAAATTTGCAATTTGTACTAATTGCGTGACAACAATTCAACACATATAAAGAATAAAGTTTCCAGTAATGAATCAATAACGGATCAATGTTGAAACTGAGCTGTTAGCACAGCACCAAGGCTCAACCCACGAAATGTGATTCTGATTCTGAACAAACAGGATCTGAGTTCCAGCTGATTGAAGACACTCTGATTCCCCGCAGATGAAGGCCGTTTAGATCAGTGTTTCAGGTTAAACCTTAAAGCAGCAGTTTGTTGAATGAGGTTTGGTTGCTGCAGAGTAAATGTGATCAGGTGACCTTACCTTGACCTGCGCAGGAGGGGACGACGAGGACGCAGCAGCTCAGCAGCAGCAGGACGGCTGCAGCTCTGACTGAAGACATGTCGTGACCTCGAGGACGACGAGGACCTGAAACTGAAGACAGAGACGGTGAGCGGAGGCTCTGACCTGGAGTCGGTTTGTTAGATAAACACATGGAGGCTCCTGAAAGGTGAGACGGAGACGCCGGCTCGGTCAGCGGCATCTTCAGCGGAGCGTCTCGAGCTGTCATCGTCCTGATCAAAGGCCTGAACCAGGTGTGAGAGACATAAATCAGAGCTGCTGCTCCAGGATCAGCTGCTAACGCTCGGCTGTGTTCACACTGCACACTTTAGTCAAACACTTCCTGACGCTGAGCTCATGCATCTTCTTTTAAAGCTGCTGTCACTTTTATTATAAAAGACAGGAAGTTCTATGTTATTTATTATTAAAGCTATTTGACTTTATTATTACTTCAGTCTGTTAGTTCTCCACCAGTGAGGCCAAATATAAAGTTTCTTCTCTTGTGCTTATAGGAGTCTGTATAGACTTTATGTGTTTGTCAAGTTTGTCCTGAGGGTGGCGCTGCAGAGGAACGATCCCATGGCCATTTTAATCTGAAGGGTTCATCCTGTTGAGAGCAAGACGCAGATTTCACATCAGTTACAGACCAGACCCACCTGAGACCTGATCAGCTGATACTGTGAGTCTGGGGGCTCAATCCGGATTTATTGCTCAGACCTGTTTTTGTTGTTTGGCTGTTCACATTATGTTTTAAATGTGGCCAGTATCAGATTCTGAACTGGTCCTGAACCGACCCACGTGTTCAGAAGATCAATAACAGAGCCATCACATGCAGCACGCTGTCGTACAGAGGAAACATGGAGGCCCCTGAAGGCAGCGTTCACGGGTTCAGTTATAAATTGATGCTCAGTGGATGCCAGAGAGTCCCTAAGCAGGTGAGGACCAGGACCAGGACCAGGACCAGAACGAAGACGAGGAGAAAGAAGTCCTCCATGTTTGACTCCAGCTGGTGCAGAACTGTGACGACTGTCGATCCAGAGGGATGTAAAGTCGCATATATTCCGATCTGACTGTTCAGACTAAGGTCAGACCTGGATCTGATTAAGGACCACATATGTAAGAGACCCAAATCAGAAGGGATAAGATCAGAGTCCATGTGGTTTGTGCTGTTCACGCTGTCAGATCTGCGCCTCTTCAGTCTGAGAACCAGGGTCTGTGGCCGACAGGAAGTCCTGCAGGTGGAGCAGTTTGTGTTGTTGAATAATCATCCTGGTCTTTACGCCATTATTCACCGTTTCATTATTATTAAACTGTGAAGTGTTGTGAGGACGTTCTGTTCTATGTTCTGTTCTATGTTCTGTCACTCAAACTAGAATAAAAACGGATTATTTTCAGGATTTAGAAGAAACGGAGTTGATACGAGATCCATCTCGTGTGTTGGAGTACAGTCAGACTACATTTCCCAGAGTTCCCTTCACTTCCTCTCAGTGTCTCAGTTGTTCTGCTGTGATTCATAACAGGCTGATTAGAATCAGAGCCAAGCAGCTGCTCCACTTCCTCCAAGTATTACATGTGTGTATCCTGTTCCCCGTGATGAAGGAGAAGGACAGATGTTTGAGCTTCAGGTGTGGGTCTGAAGGAGTTAAACCCCAGTGAACCTGACGCTGCAGGAAGTTGTAGAAACAGCTGGATGAGGTGAGCTTTGTTTTCACTGATTAGATCTTCAGCTTCTCCTCGTTCTATGAGACGCAGCAGACAGCAACACAGCCTGACTAAAGACTGGACAGTGGTCCTCCACCCGTCCTCCTCCCTCTGTGGACTCTGTGTCTCTATGACAACTGCTCCAACCGACCAAACCTGCAAGTCTTTGACTGAGGGAGGAAACCCACATAGACGTGACAACAGACAAACACACGACAGCTAAGCTAACACTTTCCCCCTGCTTCCAGTCTTTGTGCTGAGCTACGCTAAACACCCGTCTCTGAGCTGGAGGACTCAGATCTTCAGACTGCACCTTTAACAGTGTCAGCACCCGGACCTGCAGCAGCCAGGACTTTAAACCATGTGACCTGTGACATGTTTCAGCTTCCTGTTCCTACCTGCTGCTGCTTCCTGTTTTTCTTCTTCTTCTTCTGCTGATTTGATCTCTTCACACCTCCTCCTGCTTTCTCCTGCCAGATCTCTTCATGTTGCGTTTCCTCTCCGTGTGCGTCTCTTCTTCTTCCTGCTCGGAGCTTCAGTCTGTTCAGCCTGTTGCTGTAGCGACGGACCTTCAGGTCGCTCTGCCCACACACTCGACTGGCAGGCGGCGGGAAATAACAAGCAGGATCATTTTTCCAGAGATTACAGCGACGCTCACAACCTCCGCAAAGACAGGAACTGACATGCCTGGATTACTGAGTGTGTGTGTGTGTTACTGAGTATCTTCCTCATTCACATACCAAAGCGCACACACACACACACACACACACACAGATCTTTTCTTTCAGTGTGTTTGCTTGAGAAAGAAAAGAATGAGGGGTGTGTGTGTTTGAGAATGGATGGCAACAGGTGGTCAATTTAATGGTTCAACATGTACTCACACACACACACACAGATATTTGCAGATATAAATCCTGTAAAAGTCTTTAACCTGAGTGGTGGAAAGTAACTGAGTGCATTTATAGACCATGATGCATTGCTGCAGATGAAACTGGCCAACAGGACATAAAGGAGTCCAGATGAGCTCCACCTGAAACATCTGCATTAATGCAGCAGGAACATTCACCCACTAACAGCAGGGACAAAACTTCAAATCTACAACAAGATTCAAACCAAGGTCCCGCCTCAGACCGGACAGCAGCCTCCACTGTTCTTTCTGGACCTACTGAGAGACGAACATCACTTCTCTCTGCGTTCCATCCCATCATCCAGTTATTCAACCTGACAAACGGAAAAACACCTGAACTTCCTGTTCCTGTTTTGTTTTTTTGTCTTCATCACAAAAGGAAAAATCTGTTTTCCTGTTTTCATATTGAAGCGGGAAATAAAATCAAATAGAAAACCAAAGCAAGTCTAATTTCTGTTTTTGAGATTTCTGTGTTTTAAGCTCATTAAAGTGTTGAAATGTGAGCTGTCAGAGTTGACCTTGTTAAAGAGAGGGCTCCTCTGTCTCAGCCTGCTACTACTTGTAGTTTTGCAGATGTTTGTAGTCGCTGTCGTGTTTGTAATGTTCTTCCTGTTTGTAGCTAATGTTTTGTAGCTAGCTAGTTACACTCTTTTATTTAGCTCTTTGCAACCGTTTAGCTAGCTGTTTGAAACAAGAACCTCCAGCTGATCAGTGTTTGTCCTTTTCACTGTAACAACAGTTTTACTGCCAATCTGAACGTTTCTGTCCAAATTCTCATTTCACAACGTCCATGTTTGCTTCTCATCCTCACAACACTGACTGGGATGGATTTTCTCTCTGTACGACGTTTCCATTTTCTGCTAATTGATTTTCATAGAAGTGAAGTGGAACCAACAGCTGCCTGGGAGGAAGGAGAGCGACCTAACCCTGATGGAGGGTTTGAGTAACAGGATCGGTAGCTGATGGGCTTAAACATGCAGAAACTATAGCTACAAACTGTCAGAACAAGGTTGCGTGAACCTTTTCCTCTCCGAGTGTTCGCTGGCAGGAAGGAAGAAGAAAACCTTTTCCAGAGAATAATACACTTACAGTAACGGTGCCTCCGGGGGAGGGGGGGGTTGCGCTGCCATGGCAACAGCAGGAGGAGGAGGCTGGTCGCTGTGGACACGTGCAGGATGTGGATCCAGAGTCGCAGCTGTGTGATGTTCTGAGCGTCAGACTGAAAGTGAAACGTCCTCCAGGCTTGTTTCTTGTGTTTTCATCACGGAGCGCCTCGTCTTCAACAGGGGTCAAAGGTCAAAACGTCACTTTCCAGTCAGCTGACGTGCTCATCCACAGAGACATGTTTTCAGGGTCAGGGTATCAGTTCCAGGTTTTAAACTGGGACACGGTCCATTACTGTGAAGATGTGTTTACTGGATTAACTGGAGTTCACATTAAAGGCCCCAACATGCTGCCGTTTGTTTGTGAGTACTTAGTACATAGTACTTGAGTACAATGTTGAGGTACTTGTACTTTACTTGAATCTTTCTACTTCTACTCCATTACATCTCAGAGGGAAATATTGTAATTTTACTTCACTACATTTATCTGACAGCTTTACAAATCAAGATTTAACACACAAAACATATGAAGAACTTTTAAAACATGATGCACTGTAAAAAATGAAACTACCATTCTTCCTGCAACACTGCTGCACTCTCATGGCCTGAAAGCTGCTCAATGCCAAATACTCAAAGACATGAAGAATGTCAATGTTTTATCCATATTTAGAGGTGCAGACCTGGTTTATACCGAGGCAACATAAAACCTAAATAACTGTAATAAGATCAACCTGACAGACCTGGACCTCTGTCCCTCTCTCTGTCTCTCATCAGACAGGCCACGCGGAGCTTTTATTTTGAAGTACTGGTATTTATGGAGTGATTTTTACAGACTGCTGAAGCCGAGTGAGTGTGTTTGATCCCAGCAGAGCAAGTCAGAGTGAATGTGTGTCAGGATAAACCTGCAGCAGGTCTGAAGCTTCTCTGAAGGATTTATAGGAAATATAACCTGTCAGAGAAGATCTGCTGGACTCTGCTGTCAGAGTCAGAGTAACAGAGCTGCACTCAAACCTTAAATGCTTCACTGTGTCTCTTCATACAGCAGTCGCTGTGATTGAATCTGATCAGCAGAGGTGGAGATATCCTGACTTGTAGTCCAAAAACAAACAAACTCAATCCTACATTTCCCATAATGCACTAGTGTCTTTCATAATGCCATATACACATTTTCAGAATTTAGAAGAAACAGTAAAATGTTTTTCTAGAAACTGGAAACCAGTAAAATGACTGTTCAAAGGTAAATTTGTATCCTGGCATTTCCAAAACATTTTTTTATTAACTCAAAAAAAAAGTAAGATTAGCTAATGTTAGCTAACTAATGCTAGCATGCTGTTTGCCTGCTGCACATTAAGAACACTGACTCACTAATTCTGGTTCTTATATTCGTAACATTAGCATATCCTGTTGTAGCTGCTAGTTTTAACTGCTTTATATACAGTTAGCTAGTTTAAGTAAATGCACTGCTAGAATCGCACAGTAGTACACTTCAGAAGCATAATAACATTAAATGCTATTATATAAATGTTGTATTCTGGCCACTTCCTGTTCAAATTTTAAAACAGTTAAAAATAATTAAAATACCGACAAATCTACAGTAACCCTAACCCTAACCCTACAGTAGGAAGGGGGGTCGCTGGTT
Organism: Macquaria australasica; assembly: GCA_005408345.1. NCBI lineage: Eukaryota > Metazoa > Chordata > Actinopteri > Centrarchiformes > Percichthyidae > Macquaria > Macquaria australasica. The sequence continues at coordinate 14,103 of SEMN01001328.1, read as the reverse complement.
TAAAACAGTTTGGGACCCGCTGGTTTAACTTAAGTGAATCTAACATTTCATTTTTCTGAGTGTAAAGAGTCTGAAACTTACCTTCATCTGACGGCTTCCTCCTCTGCTGCTTTAATGTCACAAACCTGTGTGTTTGCTCTCTGCTGCCCTTCAACACACACACACACACACACTCTGTTGCTCTGCAGGTTATTTTAAAGAGTGAGTTTGTGTTTGAAGCTGCAGACGGACAACAAGGAGACCCGTCCTCCACCTGTCCTCCACCCGTCCTCCCTCTCTGCAGGGTCTGACTCCGACACACACACATATATTGGAGTGTGTGTGTGTGTGTATGTGTGTTTGTGTGTGGGAGGAGCTGGTTGGTCTCCTGCTGTTTGTCAGATATCTGTGGTGTGAAATTGAATCTGATCAACACACACTGACACTGTGTGTATTCAGTCGGCAGCTACACAGTCAGGTGATAATAAGTGTTGATTGGACTCGTAAACACTGTCAGCGTCACGTTTAACACTTTCACAGTTAAAGTAAAAGCTGTTGTGATGTTGTGATCAGGGCTGCAGTTTCTGACACAAGTCCAAGTCTGAAACCAAATCAGACCAAATGAACAAAACAGTGCCAATTCAGTCTTTTTTATCCTGCGGTCTTACTGGTGTTCATCGAGAAGTATTACACAAAACAGAAAACAAGTCTGAGTCAAAACACCCACGAGACAGAGACGAGTTTAATTCAGTTCAATTCAGTTTTATTTATATAGCGCCATATCATAACAAAGTTATCTCTTCTAGACCGACTCTTCATATTTACCCAACAAGCAGACAAAGACGAGTCCGAGTCAAAGAACAAAACACCCAGAAGACTCTAAGAATAGAGAAATCATGAACCCTGCAGCCTCTAGGGGACGCTAGCAGAACCAAACACTGTTTCCTTGTTTCCATGTGGTGTTTGTCATTGTTTTATTAGTTTATATGTGGTGATTTGTTGTGTAACACAGTTGTTACTCAGGCTTTTTATATAAAGCTTGTTCTTCCTGTCAGTAACACTCCTGCTGGAAGTACTTTTGCCTGCAGGAAGTGTTTCTATCCCAGAGGAGACTGTTTCTCGCTCTCTCTGACTCCTATTTGTTGACAATCTCTCTCGTCCTTTCCCAGAATGCTCTGCTGTTTGTTCAGGACTCTCTTCCTCATATCTGATAATCCACACAGATCTGTTATGCCTGTCTATCAGCTCTCAGCAGGCCGAGTGTGTCGGCATCAGACGCCGTCTGCCTCCCGTCTGCTCGTGTTTCTACACGTCTGCGTTTGTTAAAAAGCTTCTGTAAGTGAATCAGATCTGACTTCAGATCAGCAGACGCCTCTCGGCCCAGCAGGCTGAGACTCGTCCTCACCTGGAACGAGGTGCAGCTTTTCAAATGTTTTCAGGTGAAAGAGTGAAGAAGCAGTTCAGAGACAGTCGATCCTGACAGACGGCACGCTGAGAAACAAGATGAAATCTTTTTCTGTCTGTACGCTTCATTGATTGGGTTGTACTATATGTGCTCATGAACATCCACAGCTGTTTAATCAGAACCTCTCTAGCCGGTTATAAACATCTGATTGGGAACCAACTGAAGACATCAATACTTCAATCAGATATTCCTTCGTTCAGTGTTTAAATGACGGTGGTGGAGAGACAGAGTCTAACACATCATTGCAAAATGTCCAATATGTGTTCAACCACCTGAAGGACAACCTACTAATGAACCTGTAGAACCTCTTCGGTGACTACTGTCACCTTCTAAACTATCCCAGAACCTCCTTAGGGGCTCCCAGAACCTCTTAAAACCTCCTAAAAAACCCCAAGAACAACCTACAGAAACCCTAGAACCCACTCAGTGACCAATAGAAGCTCTGAAAGGACCACTAGAACCTCCTAAAGGAACACTAGAAGCTCCCAAAGGACCAATAGATGCTCCTAAAAGACCACGAGAACCTCCTCAATGACCACTAGAAGCTCATTAAATACCCAGTAGAACCTCTTACAGGACATCTAAATAAAGGACCCCTAAAATCTTAAATGACCCCATAGAACCACCTGTAGAACCCCACCTGAAGGACACCTAGAACCAAATGTCCTTAAGGTCCACTGAAACCTCATTAGTGATACCTACAACATCTTAAAGAACCTCTAACATATATATATAATTGATATATTGATAAGATATTGATAAGATATTGATGATACATTGATGATTCACAGATGCTCGTCGCCTTGCTCTGAATGCAGCTGGTCCATTTGAGGAGTTAATGTGTCATAGCTAGGATACTGTCACCTGGGGTGTGGGATGTCTTTGATCCACAGCCAATAACACCCCCACCACCTCCAACAAACACCCTCCACCTCAACAGTTAGGCTGCAAAATGAGTGTGGAGCATCATGGGACATTAAAACTCTCCACTGAAAACATAACAGTGAAACATAACAAAGAAAGATTCACCAATTAATAACCAATAATCTGCCAATCAGTTGAGATTATTTCACCTGATTCTTGTTTGCCAGCTGCTGGTTTGAGGAACCTCTCTGGTTCAGTTGTCTGGTTGGTGGGTCTTTAGCTGTAACTGGATCTTTCTGTGACGACGTTTGGAAGCTAAATGTGACTGACGGTCGGCGTTCAACCGGCGCTCAGACGGCGGTGGTGGGGGGGTGTGGGTGGGGAGGGGTTGATGAGGGTCTAACCTGCTGAATGAACTGTAGCAGGAGCAGCTGGCAGATTCCTCTCTGCTCTAAACTGTGAGTGTATGTGTCAAACCACCTGCCTCACAATGCCTCTCTGTTTATCCAGGGAGAAGAATGAAGGGGGGGCAGCCTTGACCACTCCCTCACCACAGCAGCTGAGGACCCCCTCCACCCCCAACCCCACCCCCATCCCCGATTTAACATTCAGATGGAGTTTAAATGTAAGCATCAGGAGTCACATATTTCCTTTATTACCTCCTTCTTTCCTTCACTACCTCCAGGATCCAGGATCCAGGATCCAGGACCCAGGATCCAGGTCATTCTGCTCATCATGTGGACTCTATGAAGTTTTTTCTGCAAGTTGATGAAGGTTCATTTCTGCAGGTTCTTCCTTCAGTCTGAGCTTCTTCCTCTCTCTGAGAGTTCTTCTCTGGACTCCAGATGTATTGATCTTCTGATCGGATCAGAGAGTTCTGGTAGTTCTGGTTCAGAAACAGCTTTGGTAACAGAGAAACAACTGTAAAACCTGATGTGCATTTAGACTGCTTTTCTCCCATCAACCTTAGTCAACTAACTTCAATGATTTCTTCATCTAAGCCATCAACGTGTCTCTTAGACCCCGTCCCAACTAGGCTGCTTAAAGAAGTTTTACCCTTAGTTAGCATTTCATTACTAGATATGATCAATCTGTCCTTATTTAAAGGCTATGTGCCACAGTCCTTTAAAGTAGCTGTAATTAAGCCTCTTCTTAAAAAGCCCACTCTTGATCCAGGGATTTTGTCAAATTATAGACCTATATCTAACCCTCCTTTTCTCTCTAAGGTCCTTGAGAAAGCAGTCGCCAATCAGTTGTGTGACTTTCTACACAACAACAAGCTGTTTGAGGATTTTCAGTCAGGATTTAGAGTGCATCATAGCACAGAGACAGCACTGGTGAAAGTAACAAATGACCTTCTAATTGCATCAGACAAAGGACTTGTCTCTGTACTTGTCTTACTAGATCTTAGTGCTGCATTCGATACCATTGACCATCACATTCTATTACAGAGACTAGAACATTTAATTGGCATTAAAGGTACTGCACTAAGCTGGTTTAAATCCTATTTATCAGATCGATATCAGTTTGTACACGTTAATGATGAATCCTCTATGCACGCCAAAGTTAGTCACGGAGTTCCACAAGGTTCTGTGCTTGGACCAATTCTATTTACCTTGTATATGCTTCCTTTAGGCAATATTATTAGGAAGCACTCCATAAATTTTCATTGTTATGCAGATGATACCCAATTATATTTATCAATCAAACCAGATGAAACCAATCAATTAGCTAAACTTCAATCATGCCTTAAGGACATAAAAACCTGGATGACCTGCAATTTTCTGATGTTAAACTCAGACAAAACTGAAGTTATTGTACTTGGCCTCGAACACCTTCGAAACACATTGTCTAAAGATATAGTTTCTCTGGATGGCATTGCCCTGGCCTCCAGCACCACCATAAGGAATCTTGGAGTTATCTTTGATCAGGATATGTCCTTTAACTCCCACATAAAACAAACTTCAAGAACTGCCTTTTTTCACTTACGTAACATTGCAAAAACCAGGCACATCCTGTCTCACAAAGATGCAGAAAAACTAGTCCATGCATTTGTTATGTCTAGGCTGGATAATTGCAACGCTCTATTATCAGGCTGCCCCAATAAGTCCCTTAAGACTCTCCAGCTGATTCAGAATGCTGCGGCACGTTTACTGACAAGAACCAGAAAAAGAGATCATATTTCTCCAATATTAGCTTCTCTACACTGGCTCCCTGTAAAATCCAGAATAGAATTTAAAATCCTTCTCCTCACCTTCAAAGTCCTAAATGGTCAGGCACCATCATATCTTAAAGAGCTCATAGTACCCTATTACCCCACTAGAGCACTGCGCTCCCAGAATGCAGGGTTCCTTGTGGTTCCTAGAGTATCTAAAAGTAGAATGGGAGCCAGAGCCTTCAGCTATCAAGCTCCTCTCCTGTGGAACCAGATCCCAGTTTGTGTACGGGAGGCGGACAACCTCCTCACATTTAAGAGTAGGCTTAAGACTTTCCTCTTTGATAAAGCTTATAGTAGGGCTGACTCAGGTGACCCCTGAGCCCCCCCTTAGTTATGCTGCTATAGGCCTAGACTGCCGGGGGACTTCCTGTGATGCACTGAGCTCCTTTCTCCTCCTCTTCCTCTCCATCTGTACGCCCTCATATCCCATCAATGCTTGTTATTAATTCAACTTCTTCCTGTAGTTGTGTGCTTTCTCTCCTCTCTCTCTCTCCCCTTCTGTTGCTTTCTGCAGGTATTTCTGCCTCCGGAGCTGTTGAGTCTGGATCTGTGGTTGCGGCCACCTGCTGCCCCCATGCTCCTGCTCTGCACCCTATTACTGTTGTTGCTCTTATTATTAGTATTACTATTATAATATTGCTCTTTGTATTATTTCTGTTAATATTAGCATCAATACCATTACCACAGCTATTGCTTTACATCCCTATGTGGAACTGTATTGTGCTGCTGTATGTTCTCTTTCCTCCTGCTCTCTGCCCACCCCCCCCCCCTTCAACCCAACCGGTCGAGGCAGATGACCGCCCACCCAGAGCCTGGTTCTGGTTCTGCTCGAGGTTTCTACCTGTTAAAGGGAGTTTTTCCTTGCCACTGTCTCCTAGTGCTGCTCATGGTGGATCTGTTGGGTCTCTGTAAATATAAAGAGTCGGTCTAGACCTGCTCTATATGAAAAAGTGCCCTGAGATAACTTTGTTATGATATGGCGCTATATAAATAAAACTGAATTGAATAGAAGTTATGGATTCAGATCCTTTCTTCCCTTGGAATAAAAACAGATAGAGCAGTTAGACCATCCTCTCCCAAACCTGGATTTGATCCCAGATCACCTGGATGGAAAACAGGAGTCCAGATCACTAGACCATTTGGACCAACGGGACCAGGATCTGGTTTTCCTTGTAAATGATGAGACAGGCAGCTCCATAACAGAATGTCTGATGTGAGGCGTTCAGGTTTGTTTGGTTTTCAGAGAGTTTTTTAGACATGATGGCGAGTTGGATGATAAACACAGACGATGTTTGGATCTGAAGTCTGAAGTGGATCTGCTGTTCAGCTAATCTGTAAACGTGTTTAAAAACAGGAACCAATCAGTCACCAATAGCTGATAACATTTTCAGATCAGATTAAGTTATTGATCGGTACTGATCAGCTCTAAGAAGTCTGACTGAAGTTTACAGGTTTTTGATCCCGGTTTTGACACGTCAGAGAGACACCAGCAGCTGCTGGGACTCAAACCAGTGACATGTTCTCCATCACTCCCATAGCTCAGGACAGTGGGGGGATCTGCATTGTTGTGGAGCAGCTGGACATTGTCTTCGTCTTTCCGCTCTGCAGGGAGACGATAATCTGCTCAACAGCTGCTCTGTGTGTGTGTGTGTGTGTGTGAGTGTGTGTGTGAGTGAGTGTGAAGATGATCTGATTGGTGGAATAAAGACAGACAGAGAGGACAGACAGGTTGTTATTTCTCAACCTCCTTCACCGTGACCTCCTTTGAATGAATAAAAGTACCACAGCAACGTTTTCTGAAGTCTGTCCACGATTTGATTGGAATTATTTGTCCTTTATTAGATAGCAACATTGGAGAGATGTAACGTCGGCCTCGGGCTGGACTGTGTCGGCACAGGGTCACCCTGGAAACGTTTAATAGTTGTTCACACTGTCAGTTCTTCCTGCAGCATATTTAATACATTTGATTTGAAGTGTCTTTCATGTAACTCAAGGACATTAAAAACAGGCAAAAACCTCCAATAATGAAGTTTTTGGCTAAAAAGTCGAGTGTTAAGTCTAGATTTATAAACAGAGATGGACTCTGAAGGCTCTGTCCCCCCACAGAAACCAGCCTGCTGTGACGAGCAGGGCCTAGAAGTTATTAAGGACATTAACTCAAATACTGTACTTAAGTACAGTTTTGAGGTACTTGTACTTTCTTGGGTATTTTAATCTCATGCCACTTCATACTTCTACTGAGTCAACAATTCAGTGGGAAATTTTATTAATAGTCATTTTAATTGTTTATATGTTTTGTTTTGTTTTTTTCAGATTATTATTATTTCTATATATTTTTTATCTATTCAGTTTTTTTTGTATTTTTATCTTTTTCTTTTATCATTTTACATATCATCAAGTGTTTTGCATGTAAAGAGGTGACATGAAATGAGGGAGGATGAGAAGCAGATTTCTTTATTTCATTTCATTATTTTATTTTGGGTTGTTTATTTCTTTTTAAATTATATTTTTTGTTTGTTCCTCAGTGGAGGTTCCTTTACTTCCTCTGTCCCCACTCAGTCACTTCTGGTGTGTTGACATATAAAACCTCACTGTATCCACCAGTGTTTTGGTGTAAACAGACAAGTTCACAGTCTGGGGACACAACAACCCACCGGCAGACAGAACTGAGGGACTCTGGAACCTTTCGTAAATCATTCTACAGTTGAATTTACATAAAATGTGGATTTTGTGTTTTTGTTTGTTAAATACTCAGAAAATTGTACAGAGTTTGGTTGGTGACTTGTGGGGGTTCTTCTGCTGTTTACATGTATCAGAGAGAGTTTGTATCATACAGCAACTTTCCAGCTGCATTCACTCTCAGCTCCCTGCTCAACAGTTAAAACACTGCAGAGGAAGCTGCTGAGTCCACAGGGAGTTCACGGGTTCAATATGAACAAATCAATCACATCCAGATCCACGCACACACACTCTCTCTCTCTCTCTCTCTCTCTCTAGTCTTGATCCTACTGCCATCTACTGACGGTGTCTCTCTCTCTGTCTGTATTGACATACGGCTCAATTACAATTATGAAAAATGTTTAGAAATAATATTAACAAAAATAATGTGAATAACAAAATTTGTGAATAGAATACAATAGATTAAATAAAATCAAATAATGTGTATGACAGCCATTTGTCTGTGTGTCTGTTATTCTGTCTCAGGTGTCTCAGTCTGTCTCAGGTGTCTCAGTCTGTCTCAGTCTGTCTCAGGTGTCTCAGTCTGTCTCAGGTGTCTCAGTCTGTCTCAGTCTGTCTCTGTCTCAGTCTGTCTCAGGTGTATCAGGTGTCTCAGTCTGTCTCAGGTATCTCAGTCTGTCTCAGTCTGTCTCAGGTGTATCAGGTGTCTCAGTCTGTCTCAGGTATCTCAGTCTGTCTCAGTCTGTCTCAGGTGTATCAGGTGTCTCAGTCTTTCTCAGGTGTCTCAGTCTGTCTCAGTCTGTCTCAGGTGTATCAGGTGTCTCAGTCTGTCTCAGGTGTCTTAGGTGTCTCAGTCTGTCTCAGGTGTCTCAGTGTGTCTCAGTCTGTCTCAGGTGTATCAGATGTCTCAGGTGTCTCAGGTGTATCAGTCTGTCTCAGGTGTATCAGGTATATCAGGTGTCTCAGTCTGTCTCAGTCTGTCTCAGGTGTATCAGATGTCTCAGGTGTATCAGGTGTATCAGTCTGTCTCAGGTGTCTCAGGTGTCTCAGTCTGTCTCAGGTGTCTCAGTCTGTTTCAGTCTGTCTCAGGTGTCTCAGGTGTCTCAGTCTGTCTCAGGTGAGTCCCACAGTCACAGCAGGAGACGACACTACAGTTGAAAACACAACACTCACTGCATTCAACTTCAGTATTAGTGACGTGTATTTAAAGTATCACAGTAAAAGTACTGCTCCTGTCAGCGGCTGTATTATTATTACAGATGAATTAACGCTGAGCTGCTCATTTTAATATTCTGTTTGTTTACCATCATAATAACTTCATCTGCAAAGTAACTCAAGCTGTCAGATGAACGTACTGCAGTAGAAGTATAAAATACATGTACCTCAAAGTTGTACTTCAGTACTTGAGTAAATGTACTTAGTTACCAGTAATGGATTAAAAGAAACGTCTGTTGTGGTATCATTCAAAGATAAGCAAAGTTAAGGACAGTATATTTACTAGGTACTGGGTACTGGGACTAGGTCCAGTCCCTGACTCCACATGTCAAAGTGTCCTGAGTGAGACACCAAACTTCATTTTACTTTTTGATACTTTAAATACATTTAGCTGATAATACTTTTACTGAAGTAAAACTCTGAATGCAGTACTGGGAGTATGTTTTAATGGTAGTATTACTGCTTTTATATTTTGTGTCGTGATTTAGTGAAACCAGAGAAAATCGGGTTTCACATACAGAGGAAACCTGAGCTCCACCTGTACAGCCATAGATTAAGGTGTGTGACGTCAGCACGCTGGACGTGTGACGGAGGGTCGGGGGGGGGTGCTAAAGGGGGGATCGGGATTCCTGAGGATTACCCGTCATGCCCCGCGGGTAAAGATGGCGACAGCTGAGCAGGGCAGCAGATCAACTTTATCCGAGCGGCTCTGAGTAGATTTTCTTCCGTCAGACGGAGCGTTTCAGCCGGCTGCTTCTTCTCCCGCCGCCCGCTGCTGCTGCCTCCCCGTTCGGATCTCCTCCTCAGCCGGACCTCAGCGCCCCTCCCCGGCCTCGGATCGGTCCGGAGCCCCCCTCCTCCCTCCGCGCCCCGCCGGAGTAGCAGACCGGAGCTCCGGCTAAAGTTTCCTGTCCTCTCTCCGGGATTTGTTTGTGGAGATAACCCAGGCCGAGCCGCGCTACCCGGCCTGACAGGTAAGCGCTGACCCGGGTTAGCTGTAGTTCTGGAGGAGTGTGTGGAGGTGAACTGGGCCACAGTCAGACCCGCAGCAGGTCTGAGCGGGTTTATCTCGGTTTAACGGACCGTTGGAGGGGGATGTCGGTGTGGTGTTCAGGGACGGTTCGGCCCGGTGTCGGGCGGAGAGAGCCTGTCAGACAGAACTGAGGGCTGCAACGACTCCCTGTTCAGGTTTAGAGACGGAACATGAATCATTCAGTGTGTGTGTGTGTGTGTGGACACACCTTGTCCACTTCATCACATCTACCTGCACTTCCAAACAGCCAATCACGAGGCTGGATGACCGACTGGGCAAACCTCCCGCCGACCCCCAGACCCTCAGGGCCCCCAGACCCCCAGACCCTCAGGGCCCTCAGACCCCCAGACCCTCAGGGCCCCCAGACCCTCAGGGCCCCCAGACCCCCAGACCCCCAGGGCCTTAAAGCCCATTAAAACATGTTCCATCCATTAATGTTTCTTTTGTCACATGAACTTTTGTCATGTGAATCAGAATCCCTCCACCTGAAATATGAAGGTGGAAATTAAAGGGGAAGTTGTTAAATATTCGTCATTAAGAGCTTTGAAATGAACAAACACCTTGTTTGATTATAGACTGATGTTATTGATGTTTGTGAGTTGTGAAGTGTTGCTGAGTGTAATGTGTGCTCTGTCCTTCATCACATCACATGTTGATGCTGTTGTTTCCGTGGAAACGGTCCCAGTGAATATCTGGCTGTGTGAAAAATTGCAAATGTTTCCTGAGGAGGGGAACACAGCGGCCATGTTTGTCAGAGCTCAGTTAGTGAGAAACATCAGCTTCAGCTGAAGCAGCATCAGCGAGCGACGGTCTGATAATCAGCTCATGTTGCAGCGAAGAAGCTGGAACTCAAAAACAAATCTATCTGAAGACGCCACTTTGGGATGTCTCACCTGTCCTACAGGTAACTGTCTCTGTGTCAGAGTCACTGCATCATTTAAACTCTGTTATCAGGTTTCTGTGAGGAGAGACAGAGTCCTGCTGCACTGTAATCAGTGAAACTGGCTCCACCAGGTGTGAGAGGTGTGCATGTGCCATAAAGACAGAGCGCATTTAAGCCCCACCCACAGCGGAGGGGACAACGATCACCGCTCTCCACTCACTTCGTATTTGTTTTGGTCTGCTAGCAAACAGCAGGAACATGATGCTCTACCAACAGGGTCAAGAACCCACAGCTGCTGTGTCCGATTCAGATACTTCCATTAGTACACTTACATGCAGTACTCTGTGTACACTATGTACTGACCAGAGTACTGCATTCATCTTGACAGGGAAGTGTCGTCTCTAATCGAACACGGCACGGAAATGACGATTACAACCTTTGACCGCGTCTTCTTCTTCTTCTTCTCTTTAATGGCGGATTGCAGCCGGCGGAGCTTCATCACCAACATTTACCGCGATTGTCGCTCAACAAAATATCTGCCGGCTCGTTTGCTCACTTGACTTCAATTCAGTTTTATTAAAAATGAATCAAAATGAACGTGCTTTTACTTGTAGTGCGGTGTTCACCGTAACAATCGCAACCGCGGCCGCCATTTTCATATGTTGGTGGTCCTCCCCTTCTGCTACGTGGCCAAGATGGCGACCGTTGAGGTGAGAAGTGAGCAGCGCTCCTCACTCACCTGTCTGGCCGTCAGGAGTTAAACACCAGCCGGGTCCTCACAGTGCTGCATTCTGCCATCAGTGTGAACGCACGTATGCACTCAAAATAGCAAGTGTGAGTACAGAAGTACGAACTGAGACACGGCACGAGTTTTTAAAAGCTGCCGAACCCAAAAACTGAACCTTTAAGACAAAAGTGGATCCAGACGTGAGGCATCAGCAGGAAGAACGGGAACTCTGTCTACGTGTGATATCCAGATGTCAGTTTTAGGCTAACTACACTGTTGTAAGCTAAGCTAAAGCCACGTGTGTTGTGGGATGTGGCTAAATCAGAAAGCTGTTAGCTAAGTGCAGCAGCTTAGCTTGAGAAGGGACACTGAGACAGACCACAGTACTGAGTCTGTCCTCTCTGGTGGACACAGGCTGCTGAAATCTGATGTTTTTAGCCGCTGCAGGCGTTTTGTCAGCGTTTCAGCTCTTGGTTGCAGATTGTGGCGCAGACTGTTTTCCCCTCCGGTGGGCAGGTCAGCTGTACTGTTTACTGCTAATTAGCTAATGTTAGCATGCTAACACGCTAAACATCTGCATGTTAGCATTTAGCCTCACAGAGCTGCTAGCATGGCTGGTTTGTCTGTCACATGTTTTTCGGGGCTTCGTGTATCTACTTAAAGAGATGAGAGGAAGTAACAGACCTGATGAAACTCACTAGCATAGCAACATCAAGGCTACAAACGACCCATGATGCATCACTCTCTTACACATCTGACATCATGTAAACGTCTAGTTGTTGATCCTTCTTCAGGTTCAGACTGGTTTCTAGTGAACCATCTGAGACCAGCAGCTGTTCATCAGACTGGAGGTTAAATCGGATCCTGAACCAGCTCAGCTGAGACGGTGAGGTGATGGGTTGATTGACAGGTGGCCGTGGCTGTCAGAAGCTCCATCAGAGCCATGTGATCCCCTCCAGCCAATCAGAATCCAGATCCATCCAGAACACGGTACAAATATCTGGAGCAGAAACACACTCTGACCAATCAGAAGAGCAGTCAGACTGAGAGCCGAACAGCTGATCTGAGGTCATGTGACTCGTTTGGTGTTTAAAAGAATTATGAAGCTCCACTTAGAGAAACCAGAGAAGATGACAAGTCCATGTCGGTCCAGGTCAGTCCAGGTAGGTCCATGTCGGTCAGTTCAGGTAGGTTTAAGTAGGTCCAGGTAGGTTCAGGTCTGTTCATGTCCATCCAGGTAGGTAGGTCCAAGTAGGTAGGTTCAGGTCAGTCCAGGTAGATCCAGGTCAGTCCATGTCGGTCCAGGTTGGTCCAGGTTCAGGTAGGTCCATGTAGGTCCATGTATGTTCAGGTAGGTCCAGGTAGGTTCAGGTGGGTCCAGGTCAGTCCAGGTCTAAGTCCGTCTCTAAATACTGTCTGACTTCCTGTCTGTGGCTGTCATTCCTGTCTGACTCAAGACGTAAATCTTTAAAAACACAGATCTATAGAGCAGAATCATTTGTCTATGAAAGGATCAAAGCCCTTATTGGGACGCATGCGTCAGTCTTTGAAAAATGCTGATATTACTTTGGTATTGATCTGATTCCCACCACCAGCCCTCACGCTGATCCTGGAGAGCTGTAATACTGCGCTGTTGCTAGGAAACAGTCTGAGTCTGTGTTTCCTTTCTGATGTCAGCAAACAGTGAGGAAGTGAGGTCGGAGCCACGGCGAGGGAACCTGAACAGGATCTGATCCTGACTTCGTGATGGTGATGATGGTGCTTCATCAGCTGACTGAATGACACCTGCGGTTAGAAAATAACCTGTTGTTTAACATGGGCTGGTCTGGACTCCGCTGGTCTGGACTCCGCTGGTCTGGACCATAGACTGTATATAAAGATGGACGACATGACAGCTCCCCAAGAGTGAAGCCAAAACCTCTGGATCGCCCCCTGGTGGCTGGCTGCAGTATAGGTCATAAGCCCCGCCCCCTCCATGTTAGCAGATGGGACATGGGCCAAACTGAAAAATCAAAGTACATGTCCAATAAAATGTTCCCAAAGATGGTTTCTGTCATTTTATGTAGTTCTTATCACGCTGTTTGTTCAAGTGTTCGTTTTTCTGATCAGTTTAATATGCTATAAAAAGGGGGGTGTCACGTCATGATTGACAGCTGTGAGTGTGCTGTGATTGGCTCAGGCGGGTGTATGGGCGGGACCTCAAGCACTACTGCGCAGACTCTGTCTTCAAATGACGTCACCAGCGCACAATGGCAACTCCTGTATGCAGGATATTTTGGCTTCATTTTAGTACAGTGGGAGGAAGAGGAGACATGTTGGCCATCTTTATATACAGTCAGTGGTTTGGACTCTGCTGGTCTGGTTTTATATGAGGGAGATTTCAGCACAGAGCTGATGAAGGAGACAGCCGTGTGTTGAACTGTGTTTGGGTTGATGAAGAGGAGGCGGGGTTCACGGCTGACTGAGAGACGCCATCTGTGTTTTCCACTGAGGCAATCTGAGCTGTGTGTCCTGCTGTGTTCACCTGCTCAGGTGTCTGTTTCAGTCTCAGATGAGGTGTGTTTGGTTTCTATTTCAGTGTGTTTGGTTTCATGTTCAGGTGAGTCACATCAACGTCTTCCAGCTTCTCAAGAAGCTGTGAAAGTGACATCAGACTGAGGCTGTGTCCCAGACTGGCCCGAAGAACGGCCCCGAACATCCTTATACAAAACCCAGCTGTTATTTATTAGCATGTGCAGAAACAAGTTGAGCAGAGGATGAAGAGCAGAGGATGCAGAGCAGTATATTCAGGTTTGTCTCTGCAGGAGGTTTTTGTGTGCAAGCTTGTTGACATGTATATTTTATTGAAGTGAAGTAGATCTTGCTGTGTTTGTTTCAGCGGAGCAGAAATGTTCTTCTGTCTGCAGAGCTGAGTCAACAGAGTCCAGCTGGATCCACTGAGTCTGTGCAGACTGATCCACCACCTCAGGTTCAGACCAGGTACACCAGTCAGGTCGCTCGGTAGGTGAACTGAAACCGATGCAGTGACAAGGAAGCAGAG